>FR990045.1:30026155-30552267 GCA_905404095.1 Glaucopsyche alexis | reverse complement strand
TACTCCTATTTCTTTGAAACCGACGTCATAAATAAAAAAATAGTAGGGCTGTCATATGTCAAATGAAAAATAGTGTCAATTTTTATAGAAGTCAATTTGCTTTGTGTTGTTCGGTTCCTAAATGTAGTTTTGATATAAAAATTTGCTTTATTTATCAAGATAATGTGTTACAATGGCCTCAGTAAAAGTAGCTGTGAGGGTTCGCCCGTTCAATCAAAGGTAAGATATTTCGGACTTACAAAATTTGATATATTCTTCCACCAATTTTGGACGTGATAACAGATGTCTCAATTATAAATCATAAAGGAATTCGTAGTAAATAATACTCATATTACTAGGTAAATGCTGTATGTATCACGTTTCAATCATACTTAACATTGAACAAGTCGAGATGACAAAATGCGTAACTGCTTTTTTGAAAGTACAAAAAAAGCATGATGTCACGAAGAGCGGTAATGACTTTCACGGTTGGATTGTATTTAGTGCATGAACCGTACTTCATCATATCATTAAAATGAAAGTCCCCCAAAAAATAAAACTTTTCGACCTACTTACAGTTTTTACAAATTCTAAACTGTTATACAAAACTATCTAACATGAACCTATCCAATTGATGATGATATGAAATGATGATTGATGAACTTGCAGTTCTTGTAGGGTTGAACCCTATGAACCATAAAGTTCATGTTTACTTGCGGAACCTTGTTCTAACTGGATTTATTTGTTACATTGTTTACGTACATAAACAATCACTGTGCAAATAATATAGTTAATAAATATACATTAAAACTTTTTGTTTTTGTAATGGTATTATTGTTTTCAGTAAAGTATCAAATTCTAACTCTGCAAAGAGTTTATCTGATCTTTGACATTTTTAAACAAATCACAATTTCTTCTATAAAGGGTACAAAACTCTTCTTTCTTCTATAATACAAAGTATAAAGGGGATGAAAGTTTAAAACCCAAATTTCACACAGGTGTAGCCGCAGGCAATTAATGCTAGTAGCTAAATTTTTTTTATTCTTTATTAAAAGTTTTGCATTTGAGTTTTTGAGTTTGAAAAGGTTTACGAAAAACTATAACTACTTATGTACACTTAATATCCTCCATTTTGCCTTGCAGTGGCCATGTGAAACTTTCCACTTGATCTCAAGGCCTCTCATATGAGTGATAAAATCATAGTACATTTATTCTGTGCAGCACTGCTTTTTTTAATGTTACTAAGTGTGAATAGATTATTTTCAAACAAATTTGATGGGAACACTTTTTTTGCAGAGAAAAGGACATGAATGCAAAACTCATAGTTCAGATGGATGGGAAGAAGACGAGACTTCTTACAGTAAAAGTGAGTAGTAGATAAGATTTTTTTAATGCTTTATTGTTACAATCTGTCTAGAGACATAGTAATAGTTTTGCAATTATGATAGGTCTTGGGTGTTACTTGACCAGTGTCGAGTACGCTCTATATTGTATGTATTGTCAAAGTTGAAACCCTATAATAAATATAGGTCCTACGGGAGCTTTCTTTTGTGTCTCCTTAGCTCTTTTACATTGCTCAATAGTTCTTTGGCATAAACATTTGTTTGATGCCCTCTGTGGCACAGTGGTGAGCGTGTTTGCACTCAAGCTGGAGGTCGCGGGTTCGAATCCCACCAGGGAACAAGTTTTTCTGTATTCCTGCGATATTCCTTCATGGATGTGTATTAAATATGTGTATTATATAATTAAAAATCTTAAATATATGTATAGTATAAAATTATTAAATACCCGTAACACAAGTTCTTCGAGAACTAATACCACAGGACCCGATTGACTTTAATTTAATACAATGTATATATTTGCTTCTATAAATTTTATAACATACGTCAAATTGTTTATAACAGAATAGCAAAGAACAGAATGACGGCACCCGGGAGAAGTACAAGGACTTCACGTTTGACTACTCCTACTGGTCCTACGACCACAATGATCCACACTACGCCTCGCAGGAGCAGGTGAGTTGGTCCTGTAATTTTAATAGGAAGTTTTTATGTTTCTTCGTAAATAATACATGGGAAGATGGGAGATCTAGCTAATGTGAAACAACATTAATCATCTGTTACATATTGGCATGGTACACGTCGTTCGCGTCCAGAATAGTCAGTCTGGACAGCAAAAAACTAGGACTGTTTACCATTTGGAAGCTGCGTATTCCTAAATTTGCTTATCAATATTGCTATTGGCGCGGTTATGTCTCGAGGATCTTTTCTGGGGATCTCAAGAGTCAAGACCCAAATGCGTGGGAACGTGTTGGAAAGTATGACCAATAATCAATATTACAAAGGTGTATCACACCTACATCATGCATATGTCACCGTAAAATTGTAAAAACCGATAGATTGTAATATTACTAGAGACATTGTAATAAGTCGACAGATTGTCAAATATAAATTTCTTCTTACAATTTACACGTTATTTTGCGTTATATTGTAATATTACCGTGCCGATTGGTTAAACGGCAAGTGCCCCGCGCCGCCATATTTGTTTTCTTTTTCATTTTACTAATTACTCTTTTCTTGGTTCATGAGTAATTATAACGAAAAATAATGCGTACAATAATTGTAAGGAGAAATTTTTATTTGACAATCTGTCGAGTGTCGACTTATTACAATATCTCTAGTAATATTACAATCTATCGGTTTTTGCAATTTTATGGTGACACATACATAATTGTATACGTAATTTTGTTCAGGTACTGCGTAGGTATTATGCTATGAATACATTGACTACGTCCTCAAATTATTATTGGTCATCCGACTTTAGACAGGCTGTATTAACTTATTAACATCCAATTTTAAACGAATCGATTAAATTTGACCAAATTAATGTGAATTTCTTTATTGTACGGTACGGTATTGTACGGACATTGAAATTGATAGCATTATAGTGTACTATTGTTTCTTTGTTTACGTCTAAAATGGCCACATTATGGGAATTGTACTATGAAACATAAACTTTTGAAGAACTTTTGCTTTTACAGTAACTTCTAATAATTCTAATAAAACTAATAGAAATGCGTAAAATGGTACACATAATAAGAATTTTGTCAATTAAGAGAAAAAGAAAATGTTTCATTTCATAGTACGATTCGCTTAATGTGGCATTTTAGATATGCTAAACAGAGTAGGTATACGACATGATAAGATCGTAAAACTACCTTTACTGCATAGCAAATGACGAACGATACAGTGTCGTGGATTTGATCAGCGATTAGCCGCTCGTTGCTGAGTATCTTGTTGCATCGAGTTATTGCTAATCACCGTAAAGACTAGACTAGTCGTTCGCGTTAGGATAAAGCACATTGCTTGGGTTTCCGTAATAGGCAAGCGGACTGATTTTTTTTTATTACATAAATGAATAGTACTCTTAAATATGAGTAACTTCTCAGAAGAAACCGTATATCAAAAGTCAATATTTTCAAAGGTACAGCGATTTGTATACAAAATTTCTTCGAGTCTTTATACCAAAAAAAAATTTTTTTTTTTTGCGAAATTGGTAAACAAAACCTACATCATTAGTTTACTCACATCATATACAAAAACATTCATTATGGTAAGTATGAACTTAAACGCACAAATATCGGAGATATTTACAAATATATTCCTGCGGCCATATACTTCATATACTACTTCATACTACTTCATATTCAAGTGACGTCATGTGTATATCGATTTTAGTATGGAGCGTTTTTAGGAGGCTCGCGAAATTTTTTATACAAATCGCTGTACCTTTGAAAATATTGACTTTTGATATACGGTTTCTTCTGAGAAGTTACTCATATTTAAGAGTACTATTCATTTATGCAATAAAAAAAAATTTGTCCGATTGCCTATTGCATGTAGCTTCTTAGTTCCTGATAATGAGAATTAATTCGATAATTCTGATACTCTTAAGACTTCTTGTGTCTTTTTTTACCTATACTTTTACTCTCGTCTTTTACAATATTAAGACTTGTTCCTCCTTATTAATAAAAATATTTACACCATGGATAAGCAAATCCAAATCGCTCTCTTTTTCTATCAAGTGACTGTTCCAAAGTATCTGACAGAGACAGCCATGTTGGATTAGCTAATCCGTGGTGTAAATAATTTTATTAATAAGGGAGGTGGTGTCTATTTTTACGTATGAACTTTTACTCTCGTCTTTTGCAATATTAAGGTTTAAGTTGGTGCCGACAGGCAGCAGTAGCAGACGACGCGACGTGTCGCCACAACACTACCCCCCTTACTAATAAACGCTGTATAAGCTTTGAATAG
This sequence comes from Glaucopsyche alexis, assembly GCA_905404095.1. NCBI lineage: Eukaryota > Metazoa > Arthropoda > Insecta > Lepidoptera > Lycaenidae > Glaucopsyche > Glaucopsyche alexis. The sequence continues at coordinate 30,547,972 of FR990045.1, read as the reverse complement.
TTATACAGTGTTTTGTTCACATCACACAAGTGACATTTTGAATTCGATAGAAGGAGACAAAACACTGTGTAACTATTCAAAGCTTATACAGCGTTTATTAGTAAGGGGGTAAGTCACTATGTATTTCTATAAAATTCATCGCTGGTTTCGCGCCGGTAGCCGTACGCACCTACGTTTGTTCGTTCGGAGGGAATTTCATAGAAATACATAATATAGTAACCAGTCTGCTGAAGCTTCTCCAACTCGTACCTTAAGGCAGAGAAGAAAATATTATAAAGATCGAAAGTAGGCCCATGCATGTACTAAACCGAAGCTAAGGACTCTTTTGATTTGACTCCGATTGAGGGGTTAAAAACCTCCACTTCCTGAACTTTACGTTTTAGAAACAGTGTGTTGTTGCCAACACGGATAAGGATTACATTTATAGTCACGTTATATAATGGTAACGACAAAAGACATTCGCAATATTTAATCGCAGCTAATTATTGTACTCGTATGTAATAACAAACAATGGTCTGTCACGCACGTTGAGCCTTTAAAATATTTTTGCAATAACTATTATATTGTATATAATATAGTAAAATGCAGTAAAATGTTCAAAAATGTAATATCTAGTCAAAGAAGATGGTTGATAAGTAACTTTCTTGTTTTTTGCAATCATCGTCCTATTCTCAAGTCTACACAAATTGTGACATTTTTGTAGTGACAGTTTTGTTGGCCTCTGCAGAATATCAGTGCAGCGGGCTTGCTTGCTGCGTTTGCTGAGCTGGGGCCAATTTTTGGCGTCACACATCATTATAGTAATTAAAATTGTATTAATATTATAGTCAAACTGTACCACTGACTTAGGTATATATGATGTTTTGTGTGATGCTAAAAATAAATCCATTCTTATTCTTATATTTAAACCCAGGGTTAACTTTAACCCATATCTGCGCAAGTGGAGCAAGACGCAAGACTCACAATCATCGAAGGTCCATGAAGTCTACTGACCCACAGAAGACAAGCATGATGACCAACACTATCAACAGCCTACTCCTCACATCGAGATACCCGAGCTAGAGCTCCTAGAGGAGTATGCCATATATTATGTAATGTGGTCGGCGATGGTGATAATGAAGACAGTAGACCACCACGGAGATTGAGTCACACTTACACCACACCCAATCTATTAATTTTCGTCGCAAGACTGTCCAGTATTGTAATGTGATAATTGATAAGGAAATGAATACAGCTGTCGGCTCGTTAAGTTTATGTCTTCGAACCGGAAGCAGTTCTAGAATTTAGATGAAGAAATGTATTACACACTGCTTTTACTATTCTAGATCTAGATGATATAGATGGAGTCTAGCACCTACCTCAGGCTAAAATAGTGCTTAAAATACATCAGACTGGTTTTGGAACATGTCTCATCCATAAAATAAATTATTGTAATGTGCAAATGATGTCTTATTAAACTGAAGCTGAGAACCACTCTGAGACTTCAAATTCTATTCAAAGCCTATCGCAAATTCGAAGAAAGGTTTTGCATTATATTAGTATGCCTGCCGCTGCGTCGCGCCTTGCTCACTTCATTTCCGTCCGAACTCAGAACTAAACAGCAAACAGTAGTTACCTAACGACTTTTTTTGATAAATTAACGGCTGCTCAAAGATAGCTTACAGGCTACGGAAAATCATATTATTGGATACAGCTGTTGGAGTTTTTTTTCCTTTAGTATGGGAGTAGCGTTCAAAATTGATGTGCTGTGTAATATGAAAATTAAGTATTTTTTTCCAAAACGGCGTACATTTTTTCAAATGTCTTTATCTCACATCATGAAGAAAATACGTAGTTGCAGGGATAATAAGGGGGAGCAAATTTTCATTAATAATTTACTTTATGTAATGAATACTTTTTTTTAATTATAGAGCAGGGCGGAGGCATGTCGAAGTTAAAAGTGTTCACACTTTTGGGGTTAAATAATCTGGAATTAATTGAACAATACTTTAAAGCAAATACGGAACCCTAAAAACTAACGTAAATTAATCATTTAGGCCAGCTTAGGAAACAAAATATTAAAATATTCGGTTTACTTTCTAACAAAATAAATGCCCAGATAAATGCCCACGGGCGGGCATTTATGGGCATTATGTCCAATCTGCCCAAAACGCCCAGGCGGGTTTGTCATAATATCCACTACCCATATAAGTAGTGATGGGCAGCGGATAAATACTCAGTGGATAAATACTCAGGTATTTTTCCGAAATGGAAAAATACTCATATTTTTCCATTTTTACCGGATATTTACTCAAAATGTAGGAAATTTATATTTTTGTGAATCGGATGGTTATTTCTTATAATATAATAGCTTGTACACATATAATATTATTATTAATATAAATATTAATAAGTATAACTCATTTTAGTCTGGAATTCTGGATTATTTCCGTAACTTTTTTGCCAAAGTTTATACTCTACGACAAAATGCTAATAATATTATGATTAGATACCTACATTAAGTTCGCGGAGTTACAACAGTCAGTGATTTTTTTCTGCACATTACCTACAGACCACTTCATTCTTAATTATTTCTTGACGTAAAAAATTGCTCAAATATACTATGCTCTTATAAAGCTTTAATGCACGCCGCTGTTTTTCCTAGGTTTTATGACTGTTAAAGTATGACGTAATACCTGCCTTTCAAACCCCGATAACACAGATATCACATTTGTTATAATGTAATAAATAATAATAGAGTAATATGGTAGAAAAAACTTTTTGCATTTTAATTTGCCTAGTATTACGATTCTTGGAAATGAAGCCAATAATCAAATTCTCTCAGCAGAGCGAAAAGGATGAAGGACTGCGTAAAGTTCACCGCTAAAATGTTACCGATAATCGTATGTCCTCTTTGTGAAAGCATACCCACAACTGTCTCCTCCAACATTGAAATACTTGGTGTTAACACATCGAGCGAGGTCCAATTCCGATATCATCTGGAGGGTAAGGCCCACGTAGCCTCCAAGGAGCTTGGTGTTCTAAACAGGTCAAAGCAGTATTTCAGGCCAGTCCAACGCCTATAACTCTATAAGGCGCAGGTTCGGCCTCACATGGAATACTGTTCACATCTCTGGGCAGGGGCGCCAAAGTACCAGCTTTGAGCTTCTCCCTCTGGATCGTATCCAACGAAAGGCCGGTCGAATTGTCGACTGCCATAGCATTTCAAACAGACTGTCATCCTTAGAGCTATGAGCTAGAGCATCGCTCTGCATCCTCTATCGGTTTAACGTGAGTGATCCGAGGAATTGTTCGGACTTATACCTGCTGCAACTTTTTGCCACCGTTCCAAGCGACAACATATTTATCATCCTCATCACCTTGATGAGTGGCAGTCCTCCACCGTGCGCTTTACTCAAAGCTTTCTGCCGCGCACTGTAAAACTCTGGAATGAACTGTCGCTAGCAGTATTTTGCGGACCATTAGGACCTGCAAACCTTCAAGAAGGGAGCGTATTCCCTCCTAAAAGGACGGCAACTTGCAACTCCTCTAATGTTGCGGGTGCATAATTGGTAAAATTCAGGAAAGTGCAGAAAGCGACGAAGATGATAAAGACATTTACATTTTATCGCCATCTCTAGTACAGATAGATACTGATGAATCGAGCAATGATATCACTTTTGTTAATTTTTTTTTGTTAGTAAAGATTGATGCATCAGCAATCTTTATTGTAAAAAAAAACAATAGTGATAGTAGTTATTTTCAGAATTTGACTAAAGCAACGATCGACTTCAATATTAGATATTTAATTATGATGGTGATTACAGTTTTTTTTAAATTAATTTTATGAAATTAAGTACCACGAACGAGTAGACCGCATACCATTTGGTAAGCGATTACCACCATCCATGGACACCCACACAGAAGAGTTAGGTTGAGAAATTCTCAACAAGCACAAGCGTAATTAGACTCCGATTTACCGTGCGACTGTGGTACTTTTTGTTTGGTCAAGCTGGCACATTCGTGTTGATGCATGTCTCTTCCACGTGATTTATTTCGTAAATATTGCATGTTTGATTGTTTTAAACTTTATAATATTATCATTTTCTGTTCGAAAGATTGATTGTAGATATGTGTGTTTGTTGTAATTTCAATATTTTTTAGTAATAGTGTAATTTTCTTAATGTTACAATCATAATGTAAGTAACAAATTGTGTGTACATATAGTATATTATTAATAAATGTTGTTTATTACTAGATATTACAGGTTTATTACTAAATATTCATAAATAATGTAATTAACAAAGCATGTTATTAATCAATATTTTAGGATTTTTATTTAATTCAGTCCCTTTGGTAGTAAAAGTACAAAATCTATGTTGACTGTCGTATCTAAATCTGTAAAAAGTATTTTTCCGTATTTTTCCACTGTTTTGGAAAAATACTTGAGTAAAAACGGAAATTTATGAGTATTTTTCCATATTGAGTATTTATCCGGAAAGAATCCCAACACTACATATAAGTAAATAATTTTGCTAAAACTGGAATATTCTAAATGTATCTATGACGTACAAACTCGTACAAATTACATAATTTGTGTCTGTAGAATCGGAACAATAAAATTATGGGAAAGGTTTGCACGGCGGACGGCCTTGACTTTTATTGAAGCTGGCAAATAAAGCTGGTTACACACGGTTAGTGGTAACGAATGTGTAAACTGAATGAAAAAAGCTTTTGGCAAATATCATGGCTTCTCTTTCAAATACGAAGAACGAAAGAGATAAAGCTCCGTGGCCTAGTGGGTAGACCGTTTGGTTTGCACTCGAGAGAGTGCAGGTTCGAATCCCAGGTTGTGGCGTGTGCCAATGAGACTTTTTCAGATCTCAAGTACATTAAACGGACGCTCTAACGGTGAAGGAAAACATCGTGAGGAAACCCGCACATGGTTGGCGCCAGACGTATTGATCAGTTCATTCCTCTGGACTAGGCTGACTATGTTGTGAGAATGCCGTATGTGCTTGGGCAACCATACGACGTTTAAAAACCGACTGTCCCAGGCACTATACTATTTTAAGAGTGGTTACTTCGCTCGGAGAATACTGTATAAATCATCCAATATCGGATGAAAAGGCCCAAGTTTTTTTTAATCCAGGGTTAACTTTAACCTACAACTCCGCAAGTCTTAGATATGCAGGTTTCCTCTCGACGTTTTCCTTTTCCGTTTGAGCGTAAATACATTGCATTTAATAAAAATAAAGTCTCATTGGAGCAAGCCAAAACCGAAGAACTTGTACAAAACCGGAAGGAGGCCACGGACACTGTACATTTTTGTCTCATTGGAAATGTGTTATATTACTGGAAAATCTTATAAAATGTTCTATTAGAATGTGCATTCTCACGTCTCGGAACCGGAAAAACCAGCTCGATCGATATTATGTGTAATGTGACATGTCACCTTTTCTGGCGCCTGCCAGCTGCCTCGGCTAGACCGAATAGCTGCAGATATGATAAAAATTAACATACATTTAGAATATTATACTTGGGGCCTGTTTTACAATCTTATAATTTGTCTCGGATAGCAGCTTATACGAGTACGAGTTTCTGCTAACTTTATATCGAGCAACAGAGACAAAACACGCAAATAGGCTGACTATCTGACTTGTGTGTTCGATAGGCAAGCGGACTGATTTTTTTTATTGCATAAATGAATAGTACTCTTAAATATGAGTAACTTCTCAGAAGAAACCGTATATCAAAAGTCAATATTTTCAAAGGTACAGCGATTTGTATACAAAATTTCGCGTGTCTTTATACCAAAAAATTTGCGAAATTGGTAAACAAAACCTACATCATTAGTGTACTCACATCATATTATACAAAAACATTCATTATGGTAAGTATGAACTTAAACGCACAAATATCGGAGATATTTACAAATATATTCCTGCGGCCGTATACTTTATACCTACTTAATACACTTTAATCCAATAGTGACGTCATTTGTGTGGCGATTTTAGTATGGAGCGTTTTTAGGAGGCTCGCGAAATTTTGTATAAAAATCGCTGTACCTTTGAAAAATTGTCCGATTGCCTATTCTCAGCTCTATGGTATTAGCGCAGAGTTACATTTTCAGTGCTCTGAATTTTCCGGACCCGTTCGATTCCGGATCATATAGTCCCCGCCTCAGTGCTTTATATATAATGTTGCACGCGACTTCGTGCGCGTAGAAGGAAATCCCGCGGTAACCGTACATTTTGCAGCGATAAAAAGTAGCATAATATGTCCGTGGTCTAATCTATATCTGTACCAAATTTCATCAAAATCGGTACTGTAGGCTAGTGATGTAACGAATGTGCGAATGCGAATATTCAGTTTTTGTTCACGTTTGGCGCCAATTTGTCTATGGCTTGGCGGCAGTCGCGTTCGGACAAAGGTTCGTTATGGGTTCGTTACATTCGTATCTTCCGAGTATTGCCGAGTTCATACGAACTCATCTATGATCTAAATAAAGCGTCATTCATTCGTCGTCATTCCGCTCCGCTCACTCAAACTTAGGCTGGGACTATATAGATGCAACGGAATCCGGTAGGCCGTAGAGAATTATGAGCACTGAAAATAGATCTCTGCACTAATACAATAGAGTTGAAAATCGAACATCCGAGTGTCGAGTCAAATGTCAATGTCATATATGATAGCTCGACATTCGAAACTTCCATTTTCAACTGTATTGTATTAGCACAGAGTTCTATTTTCAGTGCTCATAATTCTCTACGGCCTACCGGATTCCGTTGCATATAGTCCCAGCCTTAAACTCAAAAATTTTATTTCCATGTGCGTTATGATATAATGCTTATAGAATTGTCCTACATGTAACATGATGCCTACCACCGGTTCGGAAACTAGCTCGGCGAGAGCGAGAAGAATCGGCGTAAGAAACTCGCACATTTGCTTTTGTTTTCTGATATTCATATTTGCAAAATATTCGCAAAAATTTTGCGAATGCGAATATTCGTTACATCACTACTGTAGGCTGCGCTATTCGATGCAAACAAACAAACTTTTCTTCTTTATTATATTAGTATAGGTGTCTACTGATTTGATTGTAGTTTATGGATCATTTAATACAATACATAATGTCATTATTTTTTAAGGTAAGGTAGGAGACGCTATTTACAATTGTCGCTGCGTAACACTTCACTAAATCAAACACCACACTGCTGTTGAACTCAATTTATTTAAAAACACCTCAAGCCTATATAAGTCACACAAAAGCAACCGCTAGCGTGATGTAGAACCGTCCGAACGCCATCTATCGGCATACGGTGGAACTATATATATGGAAATCAATATTTGCATAAAACATTTATAAGTTTGATGGGTGAGATCTTTATATTTTATATTTATGTGTTATATATATTTATTTATTTACTTTGTATTTATACTATTTCTGCATTAAACATCCCGCCCACCAAAAGGACTCGTTCCTTTTCACACTTATTGAAAGTTACAAAATAGCAAAAACTAAACTATACGATTTTCAAATTTCTACTCTACTATTAACATTTGCAAATTAAAATTTTACAATTAACATGTTCCATTTACATATAACTTTGTGACAAATTTACTTTTTTTATGGCTTATGACAATGTACTTTTCAATGTAAATAACAATACCTTCTTACTAATTTATGAAACAACACATTAAAAGGAAAACTTACGATAGCACTAATCTAAGTTAGCTATAACTAGCAATCTACATAAATATTCTGTAAGTTTTACACAAATCAATAATTATTCTGCTTTAGGCAAAAAACACAATTTATTACAGGGGCGTTTACATATACCATTTTTGGTTTTAATACTAACTACTCGAGTAATATCATCTTTTCCTGGATGTTTTTCGATTATTTTACCTAACAGCCACCTAGCTGGTGGAACATTATGATCTCTTATAACTACAATATCGTTAACTTCTGGTTCAACTCTTTTAGTAAACCACTTATATCTATGATTTAAAGTCACTAGATATTCATCTGACCATTTACGCCAAAAATCATTAACCATTTTTTGAGTAAGCTTCCATCTCTGAAGGCCAGTAAGACGGATTTCAGAATAATCTGGTTCTGGAATTGTAACCAGTGGTTCGCCAACCAAAAGTGACCGGGCGTCAAGGGCATAGGATCATCTGGATTCTCACTCAAAAAGGATAGAGGACGTGAATTCAGGCAAGCTTCCACCTGTGTCAGAACCGTTGTCAATTCCTCAAAGGTAAGTGTTCCGTTACCTATTACTCTTTTGAGATGTGTTTTAGTGGACCGCACACCAGCCTCCCACAGGCCTCCAAAGTTTGGCGCATGCGGAGGGATAAAATGCCATGTTGTACCTGCCTCGGTTAGTAGATGGGCGATTTCATCGGGAAGCTGGGATTTAGCTCTGTTAAACATATCTCGGAGTTCTTTATCAGCTCCCACGAAATTTGTGCCATTGTCGCTAAACATTTGCTGGCAGCGTCCTCGACGGGATACAAATCTTTTGAAAGCAGCTATGAAGCCGGACGAAGTCAAGTCAGATACTGCTTCCAAATGTATAGCCTTCGTCGACATACAAATGAAAAGGCATATGTAGCCCTTATAAGATCGTGCTCCTCTACCGGGTGAAAATCTTATATCTATATGGCCTGTGAAATCTACTCCCGTGGACAGGAAAGGTTTGGTAGGTGTTAATCTAGTCTTCGGAAGTTGTCCCATAAACTGATTGTTATTCTGGCGTGAATAACGAACACATATCACACAATCACGATAACATTTTTTAACTTTCTCTCTTGCTCTAATTATCCAGTATTTACTTCTCAAAAAATTTAGCATAATCTGAGGCCCACCGTGAAGTGTTCTATGATGCGCGTCCATAATTATTAACTTAGTAACATGAGATTCACTAGGCAAAATTATAGGATGTTTCTTATCGAATGATAAAGAAGAATGCATAATTCGGCCGCCCACCCTTAACAACCCATTCTGATCCAGAATCGGTGAAAGGGTGTGCAGTTGATTTTTCTTAGTAACACTTCCGGTGGCTCTCAGATTTTTAATGTCCTCTTCAAAATAAAATTCTTGCGTAGCTTTAAGACATCTATTTAATACTTCATCCATTTCCTTAACTGTTATTAATTTTTTATCTTCTTTTGTTTCAGGTTCCCGAGTCTTCAAGAATTTCATGCAGTATGATAACACTCTCAACATCTTGGACAAATTCGAAAATCTCAACCATATAAAGTTTTCTTTGGGGTGAATTAAAGTTGTCAGCGCCTTGATTGGTCTCGTTTCTATGTCGGTACTGACATCTAACTTATTAGAGTAAACATCAGTCGCTCTTAATGCCTTCGGACCATGCCACCACAAATCGTGCTCTCTCAATTCTCTTACCGATGTACCTCTTGAGGCGCAGTCAGCAGGATTTTGATCTGTGGGAATATGGTTCCAGTGGTCGTAGTCGAGAATAATCAAAATTTCGGACACCCTGTTACTAACGAATGTGGTCCAACGACTTGGTTCTCCTCTAAGCCACGCCAGAACTACAGTTGAATCGGACCAGGCAAACCACTTTTCTTTAGGTATCTTCAAAATTTGTGACACTTCAAATAACAATTTTGCACCAAGCAAAGCTGCACACAGCTCCAATCTTGGAATAGTAATCTGTTTGTCGACCGGCGCGACCTTTGTTTTTGCAGTAACGATATTGACGTAAGTATTACCCATTTTATCTTTAGATTTGATATACACTACTGCAGCATACGCCACCTGAGAAGCGTCAGCAAAAACGTGCAACTCTATGGGATCGCCCTTCTTGATCGACAACCATCGAGGTAAGGAAATCATTTTTACATAATTTAACTCTTCTCTAAAGCAAATCCATTCATTTAAAAGGTCCGGTGTCAGATTATCATCCCAATTTAATCCAGATTTCCACAGCTTTTGTATTAAGATTTTGGCCGTTATCAATACTGGCGCTACCCAACCCATTGGATCGTAGAGCCTTGCGACTTCAGATAAAACTCTTCTCTTCGTTACTGGCTGAGTAATTTCTGGTAAGTTGTAGGTATATTCAAATATGTCCAAGTTTTTGTTCCATGAAATACCCAAAACCTTGATAGTATCATTAATTTTAAAAACAAATGTATCCTTAGAATTTTGATTTTCCTTCTCTATATAACTTAACAACTTTTGACTATTGCTACACCATTTTTGGAGTCTAAATCCACCTTCTCCCATTAGTTTATTAATTTCTTTATAAATATCTATAGCTTCTTCATCTGTTTCACAGCCGGTTAATAGGTCATCGATATAGTAATCTTGTAGCGTTAATTTTGCAGCTAAAGGGTATTTTAATTGCTCGTCCTTTGCTAGCTGTTGGAGAGACTTCACTGCCAAATACGGTGCACAAGCTGTGCCAAAGGTAAGTCGTAAAAGTCGAAAATGGCGGATGGGTTTCTCTGGATCATCACGCCATAAGATTCGTTGAAAATCTACATCACTTCGATTTACTGCCACTTGTCTATACATCTGTGTTATATCGGCTACGATACAGTACGGATGTGTTCTCCAACGCATTAATATGTGGCGTAAGTCTTGCTGAAGTTTCGGACCCACTAGTAATGACTCATTTAATGATACGTTGTTGACACCTTTACATGACGCATCAAAAACAACCCTGACCTTTGTTGTCTCTTTGTCCTCTCGTACTACAGCGTGGTGGGGAAGATAAACAGCATAAGGATTCTCTATGTCATGTTCATTGGTAATTTCCTCCATATGATTTTGTTCCAGATAGTCATTCATAACCTTTGTATATTCAAGTCGTAAATGTGAATCTCTACTAAGTTTGCGTTCTAACAACATTAATCTCTTCATAGCTACATCCTTTGACCTTCCGTACATGCACTGTGGATCAGGATCTCGAAATGGTACTCTCACAATATATCTACCTTCACTATTTCTTGTAGTTGTAGTCTCATATATTTCTTCACATCTTCTTTCTTCCTTTGTTAATTTCTTTTCAATAATATCTGGCTCTCTCTCAATCTCCCAAAATTGTTTCAGGATAGTTAATAGAATCAGGCGTTACTTTGCGGAAATCCATAGCATTAAATTAATTAATATTATGTTTATAGCAGTTTTTCCGCTAAATAATACCCACAACCTGCAAGCAAATGTGTGAGTGCACGCATAAGCATGCGTAACGCACCTCCCTCCTCCCACACTGCTTATGCGTGCACTCAGATGCAAGATCGTGCAAACACCACCACCACACAAGCAACAATGTCGGCAAGATCGTGCAAAGCCCCACACCACCATGCAGGTTGCAAAACTCGACGCGCGTTTCGCCCCGAACCCGGAGCATCCTCAGGAAGTGGACCTGCGAACAAAGTTCGTTAGTAATGCTGCCAAGCAAACCGCCACCTTATATAGACTACTGGCTACTAGTACCCCCACCAAACATATTAATGAGCGGTGACGTAGTCAAGCAAGTTTGGTCATTCAACAATGCATGTCTATTGTTGTTCTTTTCTTTAATTATTTCTAATTGTTCCAACACGCTCAGTCGAAAGCCTTTGTCACATTTATGTAATATCTTATAGGAATGGCCATCGGGTACACTATGACCACTATCTAAAAGGTGTTTAGCAAAATCGATTGTCCTGAATGCGATAGTGTATACGTAGGTCAAACTGGACGTAACTTTGAGACTCGGTACAAAGAACACATCGCGGCTTATAGAAATGGTCATCGTGATAAATCACATTTTGCTAAACACCTTTTAGATAGTGGTCATAGTGTACCCGATGGCCATTCCTATAAGATATTACATAAATGTGACAAAGGCTTTCGACTGAGCGTGTTGGAACAATTAGAAATAATTAAAGAAAAGAACAACAATAGACATGCATTGTTGAATGACCAAACTTGCTTGACTACGTCACCGCTCATTAATATGTTTGGTGGGGGTACTAGTAGCCAGTAGTCTATATAAGGTGGCGGTTTGCTTGGCAGCATTACTAACGAACTTTGTTCGCAGGTCCACTTCCTGAGGATGCTCCGGGTTCGGGGCGAAACGCGCGTCGAGTTTTGCAACCTGCATGGTGGTGTGGGGCTTTGCACGATCTTGCCGACATTGTTGCTTGTGTGGTGGTGGTGTTTGCACGATCTTGCATCTGAGTGCACGCATAAGCAGTGTGGGAGGAGGGAGGTGCGTTACGCATGCTTATGCGTGCACTCACACATTTGCTTGCAGGTTGTGGGTATTATTTAGCGGAAAAACTGCTATAAACATAATATTAATTAATTTAATGTTTCAGGATATTTTCTTCTTTTACCTTTAGATGTAAGCTGACAACTCTGGGTGTTGATTCTTCTGCGTCACCTACCTTGCCAGATAAAATCCATCCCAGCTGGGTGTTCTGAGCAACAGGACCACTTGGTGCTGGATGTTTAAGAAGACCACTTAATAATATTTGACTATAGCCCTCGACTCCAAGAATAATATCTATCTTTCCAGGTGAACCATAATAAGGATCTGCTAAAGGTAAGTGATCAAGATCTGACCAGTTCAGAATGAAAGTCTTACTAGATGGAAGAAATGATGTTAATGAAGTTAAAACAAATGCATTAATCGACAAAGAAAAGTTATGATTATGAAGTGACTCTAACTCAAAATTAACAATGCTCTTAGATCTAAGTCTTCCTTCACCTACACCTGTTACTACACCATTAACTGGTATACGCTTAAGACCTAGTGATTGCACTACACTCTCAGTAACAAAAGAGGCTTCTGAGCCTTGATCTATTAAAACACGTGCAGTTTGACAGTAGCCATTTTGTGATTTAACCTTAACTAATGCTGTAGCCAACAACACTTTGTTACGATTCTGATGATGCTCTCTGGCAAAATGAGCTACTACTTTCTTCTCATATTTTGGAGTTTCATGATTGTGAACTGCATCTACCACAGAGTCAGATGCAGAACCCGTTGATGTAGCCGACACTCTGGTAACCTCTTGAGGTCGGTTCCTCTCTAAATGCAGCAATGTGTGATGCCTTCTGCCACATCGGCGACAGCACGTAGCCTGGTGGCAGTTCTTCACGTTGTGGGTAGGTGCAAAACAATTGAAACAAAGCCTCTTTGATTGTATGAACTCTGATCTCTCTTGAGGAGACTTAGATCCAAATTGTTTGCATTGATATAGCAAATGTGATTTGTTACACATTACGCAGCTTTTCTCTTCTTGGACAGTTGAATGTAAGGTTTTGATTGTATTGGGCGGAGTGACGCGGCGAATTGGCTTTGATCCAGACAACATCTCTAATGTTCTAAATTTTTTCTCCAAAAATGCAACCAGCTGATCCCAGGTTGGGAAATCATCAGACGCTACCCGACTGACTTCTGTCTCCCATTCCATTCGAGTTTCAAAATCCAATTTAGTAACGGTTAGGTAAATAATTACGATGTCCCATGTGTCTGTTCTAACTCCTAAATTTTCAAGTGACTTTAGACATATGGCTGTAGTATCTAATAAATTTTTGATAGAGGTAGCTGACTCGTTGTTGATACATTTTTGGGAAAATAATCGTTTCATTATTTCATTAGCATTATATCTTTTGTTGCTATAACGTCGAACCAATTTGTCCCAGGCTTCAGTATAATTTACATCTGTAGTAGACAAACTTCGTAGCAGCATTTCGGGCTCACCTTTCAGACCGCTTTTCAAATAATGAAGCTTCTGCACCGCACTCAAGTTGTCATTATTGTGGATAAGAGACTTAAACATGTCGTGGAAACTTTGCCACTCTTCATATGCCCCAGAAAATGTGGGAAGCTGAATTTGAGGCAGCTTTACTTCTGGTTTTGAGGTATTACTGTCATGGGCTGGCTCCTGTTCTGTTTTATTCCTTTTGTTTTTATCTAATTTTAACTTTGTTTTATAATCCATGTATGTCTCTTCCACGGTGTTAAACCGTTCCTTCACACAATAATCTATCTTCGATCTTTCGGCCTTGGGTACAGCACTCATAATCTTAAAATGATTATCCGTAAATTTTGTCCATAATGGCTCTAAGCTTTCAAGTCTGGTATCTATATACGCCGATGTTAATTTATCTTTGCCTGTCTTTTTATAATTAATAAAGCCCTTTTCAATTTGTGTACCAACCTCTTCTTGTTCAAGCAAAAGTAACTCCATATTAATCGTTGTTAAAATGTACCTTTAGTAAATTTTTCTATGTCTCTGACTTGCTCCAGAGACTATATCTACAGCCCATATAAATTGGCGAGAAATTTTTATAAGTCTCGGAATTGCTCCAGAGACTATGTCCACAGCCCATACAAATCGGCGTGAAATTTTTCTAAGTCTCGGAATTGCTCCAGAGACTATGTTCACAGCCCATACAAATCGGCGTGAAATTTTTCTAAGTCTCGGAATCGCTCCAGAGACTATGTCCTTGCACACGAAATTTTACAAGTCCAGTCTAAACTACTTAAAGGCACTTTAACTTTGAGAGTCTATTAACTTAAGTGTTCATGTACTCACGGTTTTACTGTCCTTTTTACTCACTAGTAGTACTGGGCGTTTTTTTCTGAAACAGTTTTGAGAAACGCTTTTTTGCCAAGAAACGAAGAAACGCTTTCATCCTCATACAAGAAACAGTTTTTAAAAAAACGGTATTCGCCAAGTGTCAAGGAAACGAACGGCACCCGACGAAACAAGCGAACAAACTTGGAACAAACAAAACGTTTCTTTCACTCGCTTCAAAACATAACTACTTTCGGAAATAAAGAACGAACGTGACGAAACTGTCTCTGGTGGCAAAATTGCTTCCGATCCGAAAAACCTATATTTGTTTCATTCGATCTTACGCGTAATTTATATATACTTTATGAAACGGGTTCCTTATATCTGTCAAGAAAATAAACGCTCTATTATTATATGCTGTAAAATGTAAATTATATGATGAAAAATGAAGAAAAAAAAAAGAAAGTTGTTTAAAATATTTTATAATATTATTAAAAATTAAAATGTTAAGTACATAGTTACTGTAAAAAGAAAAATATTTACAAAAAATAATATCATGTATATAAGATTAACTTTTAAATACACGGAGGAAAGAAGAGTTTTTCTGCCAGTCCTAAGGTTAAAAGTACTAAGGGAAGTTAGTTCTTATATCAAATCAAAACTATAGAAGAAAGCGTTTTTTATGAAACTGTTTCGTGAAACTGTTTTTGACGCGAAAAAAACTGTTTAGTTTCGTTTCTTTTTAAAAGTGTTACTGCCCAGCTCTACTCACTAGTCACTTTAATCCCGGGTTTCGGCACCAGATGTCGCTGCGTAACACTTCACTAAATCAAACACCACACTGCTGTTGAACTCAATTTATTTAAAAACACCTCAAGCCTATATAAGTCACACAAAAGCAACCGCTAGCGTGATGTAGAACCGTCCGAACGCCATCTATCGGCATACGGTGGAACTATATATATGGAAATCAATATTTGCATAAAACATTTATAAGTTTGATGGGTGAGATCTTTATATTTTATATTTATGTGTTATATATATTTATTTATTTACTTTGTATTTATACTATTTCTGCATTAAACACAATTGTTGGTTAATTTTTATTTATTTATTTTATTTGTTCGGAAAATTTACAGCTACCTTTACAATTCAATTTAACTAATTACTAACTCCAAGCCATTTAAAAGTTTTCACATTTTTTAATGATATAATATGTATTATGTAGTTACTACCGGCTACACTCTACATTTTTTTGTAATGCCTTATTTTTAAACATTTAAATATAGAGTAGCTAACTGTAAAGCTAGCGGTTAAATTAGGAGTAAGTGTTAAGAACCTAGCAGGTGGCCACTTAAACGTTTTTGTTAAACCGAAAACCTCAAGGAAAAGATGACGATGCGTGACGAGTGTGACGACACGCTGTGCTGTTAACTAAAACATTAACTGTTAAATTTAACAAGATAGTTACGGGCATTAACAGGTTAATGAGGTTATATTAAGATTATTATATTAAAATACTAGCTGATGCCCGCAACTTCGTTTGCATAGAACTAATGGAAACGGAACCCTACAATAAAAAGTAGCTTATGTTAGACCTTACAACATCAGCTATCTGCCAGTGAAAGTCCCATGAAAATCGGTCCAGCCGTTTCAGATTTTAGCCGGAACAAACAGACAGACAGACGGACAGACAAAAATTAAAAAAAAAAAATTATTGTAAGTACCGAATATACTTTCATATGCATTAAGTGAAAAGCTGTTAAATTGAAATTACAAACAGACACTTCAAAAACTAAAATGTATAGATGTATAGATTATCATACTAAACTGTAAATAAAGTAGTCTACCACCGACTACGCTTAGCATGACCACAGTAGAAATGGTTTCTTTCTACGGAAGAATATTATCTGTCAGTATATCTATTCTTATGTAGACAAAACTCATTAATCTATGGTGTTCGTGCTAAGCGTGCAAGTTTTACGAGGCAGGCGCGTATACAGGTTTATGATGGAGTATTTTAATAAGAAGATCGATAACTTCTTTCATATTCATAAAATATAAATATTTCGGAAACATTTTGTTGAATCGTAATACGTCATTCAGCCCTACCGCCAGAAAACCCGAAAGAAGTTTTCGCTCACGAAACACAGTCACATTCACGTTTAACGAAGCTTCTCGGCGAAACTATGGATGGACCTTTATACCTTTTCCGTAAATATTTCCAAACGATTAATCTATATTCGAATAGTTTACTTCATCGTGCTGATAGTAGTTTAGTAGATACAGAACACATACACGGACAAGTAGAGCGGACAAGGTCGCGCTATTGTTGCTGTCTGTTGACGGTTGTAGGGCGGAGCGGGCATCCGGCCTGCACTGTCAATGTTTCTAATGTCCCTGGGTTAGTTGCTACAACTCGCTATAAAGAGGACTGAGACAACTTAAGTCGACATAATATTATGATTAGTTAACATCACATTAGATCTCATCTACCGTCCTCATCTACTGTACTCATCTGCCGTCCTCATTACCGTCCTCATCTACCGTCCTCATCTACCGTCCTCATCTACCATCCTCATCTACCGTCCTCATCTGCCGTCCTCATCTACCGTCCTCATCTGCTGTCCTCATCTACCGTCCTCATCTACTGTACTCATCTGCCGTCCTCATCTACTGTACTCATCTGCCGTCCTCATCTACCTTCCTCATCTACCTTCCTCATCTACCGTCCTCATCTACCATCCTCATTTACCGTCAACCCCCGGACGGTCCCTAATACCGACTACCGAGCACGAAAATCAGTGTTCCCCATTGCCACAGTTAAATATCTACTGTTAGCGCGTTTATTTTAAGAACGGAGTTTGTCGCTGACACCTCTCAAGCAATTAGGTCAACGTATACGGTAAATTAGGTTAAAGTATTTATGGTTTTGCTAAACAGCACAACGGAACGGTTCTACGATTCTCAAACACGATGCGTGTGATGCTATATTTTTTCTAATCCCATGGCTTGGATCAGGGGTTCCTAAACTTATTTTAACTGCTCCTTTTTGCCTTTCCTCTCTACTACAACTAGAAATTATTATTTAAGTAAGAAGAAAATTAATAAAAATATAATATTATATACCAGAAACCTACTTATATTTTTTGTTGGCTGACTTGTATAATGAGATATGCTTGCTTTTCAAAGCATAGCTTCTCAAAACGAGGTTCAACCTTAAAAAATTGATACTCCTACTCTAAATCGCTTCACGATGCGCCTCGACGCGTATTGTAGGAAGTCCCGTCCCAGCTTAGATACTTATGCCCTCTTAGCACATTTCACAGTAATAAGACCAAGAGAACCAAGAAGGTGTAAAAAAGCGACACACTTGACACTTTTCCAACGATTGTGTCGCGCTTTGACGTGTCGCCTGTCTCATGTTTATCTCGCCAGGCCGACTGGTCGTTACATCCATAGTTATTACGGCTCAGTGGGCGACAGCGGACAGAGATGTCGAAACCTTGAACTTATGTGAATCATGCTTCTCGCAAACGCTTCAACACCGTATGCGGCAATTTTGCTCTATATTGAAGTAGTAGCATTTGTCTGACCGAGAGTCAGCGATTGTATGTAGATTGTAGAGTAAGCAATAATCGTCGTCGTCGTGCCATCACTTCTTAGGCCAGACACTTCGTCATTGCTTATTTTTGCCGAACGGACAGGATGCATTCGGCGGAAATGACCCGCCAATCCCATTTCAGCTTAGCACTCTTAGCAGCCTCGCATTTACTTAGCAGTCTAATTTCATTTGTCTTAATCGTTATAAAGATTATACCACCGTCCGAATTACCGAAACTATTACTAAGCAGTTGCTCAGTTTTGCAATATTTCGTTTCACTATTGATTGTGTGGTGACTCACCGATTCTGTCTAAACGACTTTGGAGCTTGAACCCTTGTCATTTTGTTAATGTGTTAATTGACTGTATCATCATTATGATACTCATACTATATATTAGTAGTCGGGAAGGCCAAAATATTGCCAGTGTCTCATATAGGAAACAAACTTTAAAAAATATCAATCTAGCAAAATAACCTACAGCAGTAGGTATGCACACAAATAATGCACAACCATAGATGTATAACATTCTATGCACAACATTCTTGTCTTTCGACAGTGATAAATATTATACATCTATGTCTTTCGATATGAAAATGAGCGTATAAATATTTTGTAGCTTTAAAGCTCGCCATACACGTAGGCAAGGGTTTGACAGGTTTGCCTGCACAGTTATACCTGTCAGGTAAGCTTGAGCTGATACTGTATAGAAACCTACACAGTTGGGCAACATACACGCTCCGATTTGCCTGTACAGGCATACCTGTCAGGTATACCGTTACGTGTATGCGTGTATGGCTAGACATATAAGACAGGTTTGTCATGTCATTTCCATATACAGCCGTTTATATTGTTATCTTTTACGCGGTCGTCAATTGCATATTTATTTATTAGGTAGAGATCGTTTTAGTTTTTTTAATATCATAAAATATTTCTATCATATTATTATGCTATTAATTTGTCAGTCTACGGAAGAATGATATTTTTAAGTAACCCAAAAGTAGAGTGCAATGTGCCTGTATAGTGTGTATTGTATAGTTTCCCTGGGATAACGATTTAACAATGATGTCATGGACAGTTACACCTACACTCTAGTCTCTACAGGTGTATATTCTCAAATTTGTCTACACGTCACACACACACGACTATGTGAACAGAGAATAACTCGCACGTGTTTTTCACGGACTCAACTCGGACACTATAATAAACTATGTTTAAACAGCTGTTGAGTGTGATATAAGCTCTGGAATATAAACAGGATCTAGAGTATATCTAGATAATCTTACATATAATAGTTCTCTCAAGTTTCTGCACCCTAATACTCTGTTCGGTTATAAAATTTGATCTTTACTAGCTGTCCCGACAAACGTTGTTCTGCCTTAACTATGAACTGAAATTTCTCACCGTATAAACCTTTCCTGAACTGATACGATTATTTTAAGGTCAAAATTAGCTAAATCGGTCCAGCCGTTTCGTGTTTTAGCGAGAGTAACGAACAGCAATTCATTTTTATATATAAGAAGAAGAGAAAAGTTTACCTACTACCAATTTAAATGTCACTTATTTATCGTGCAATTAAGAAATACAATTACACATGAAGTTTTGTTTACAAAACGATAAAATAAGTACCAACAATTGTGAACAGATTCTAGGAGCCCTTGCGCTCCTCGCCAACTAGGATATCAGTGACACTACCAATAAAATATACATGTCGTTGCCATTTGCTCAAATAAGCTAGCTTATTGGAAGCCCAGTCCGTTCATTAAACGCCGGCATCCATTCAATCCATTTTGGATGCATTGGCCTATAATAATCTGTTGTTGACTTTTGCTGCAGGTGTTCTCGGACCTGGGGCTGGACGTGATCGAGAGCGCGTTCTCGGGGTACAATGCGTGCGTGTTCGCGTACGGCCAGACCGGCAGCGGCAAGACCTTCACCATGATGGGCTCGCCGGTACGTAGCGGGGAGGGGGAATCGTTATCATCATGGCCAAGTACAGACGTCTGCACTGCTGGGGCCTGTTATGAGAAGACTGTTTCTTCTATTGCGGGGTTGATAATGATGATGTTGAGGGAGCTCTGGATATCGAAATTATGCAATGACCATGGCACTCGGTGTCGTCGTTGTTTAATGCATTGAGGATGTCACATTCGTCACTGGGCTTATGATAATTTTAACGCGATGCACGTCGCGCGATAAAAATAATATTATCATTAATTTATCAATACAATATTATTAATATTGCTAATGTCAGCGTGTCGAACTCAACACGAATTCTTTAAAATTGCGATTTTTTATTTTGTTTTACATGTCACGACTTTGATAAAGTGTATGTATGTACAAAAAGATATTCATGATATTCATTCAAAATGTAGTAAATGATAAGAGCATGCAAGTGTCACAAGCCATATTATTGACAGAATGTACTAGAAATATAATATTTTTATCATCTTTGTAATTATACTACATTCTGATGATCAATAAATGAATTGAATTGAATTAAAGCCAAATTAAGTCCTATTCAACTATCCAAATTCCAATTATGTAGTATTTTCGTTTAGAGTTAATTTTTCATAAGTAATAAAATGTTATTTTTATTGATTAATTCACAATTAATAAATTATTTCTTCTGCATATTTTATAGCATTTTATATTCGTAGCAACTAAACCATTTTATGTAATTTCTGTATGCGCAGGAGTCGCAGGGGCTGATCCCGCGCATCTGCCGGCAGCTGTTCTCGCGCGTGGCGGCGGGCAAAGAGGGCGGCGCGAGCTACCGCACCGAGGTCAGCTACCTGGAGATCTACAACGAGCGCGTCAAGGACCTGCTGGCGGCCGACGCGGGGCACAGCCTGCGCGTGCGCGAGCACCCCCAGCGCGGGCCCTACGTGCAGGACCTGTCCAAGCACCTCGTGTCCGACTATGATGATATACAGGTATATGGCTTAGTGTGGAAATTACTGTCTATGGTAACCGTGCTAGGATATTCTGTAAACTAGATTGTGGATAAATCCTCCTGCATCAGTCGTGCTTCTCATGTCTGAGGCTCGAGACCACCACCTTCCATGATCTTTGTCGTCACGATGGTCTCCACTTTTCCCTGTCACCGGCTACTCGAAGTGCATCTTGTACTGTACTATTGAGTGCTGGGGCGGATCAGATCGGACCAACGCGTCGGGTTTCGACCACCTTGCCTTTGACAATAAGCTTTTCTAGATGACGGGATTTCGTCTTTCCTGGCGATATGTCCGAAGTATTTAAGAGCTCGCTGAAGGCAGACGGTCGAAAGCCTAAGTCTTGTAATTATGGATGCGTTAGTCTGGAATGTGTCACGGCATGCTCCACTCTATAGAGAAATATGTAAAGGACAAGTGCAAGCACGTGAATAAAACCATAGATAAAAACGTGAATTAAAGTTAATTTGTATTGCCTAAAGATACATCGTAATCTAGAACAGTACTACAATATTACATTGCAATTTAAAAATTATTTACAACTATATACAGAAATTAGGCCTGTCGTAGCTATCTACTCATCTTTATATATCACAAACTCACCCCGCTACTGCGCGCAGGAGTGCATGCACCGCGGCAACCAGCAGCGCACGACGGCGTCGACGCAGATGAACGACGTGTCGTCCCGCTCGCACGCCATCTTCACCGTCACCTTCGTGCAGGCCTCCTACCTGCCGCACAACAACCTGCCCAGCGAGACCGCCTCCAAAGTGCACCTCGTCGACCTCGCCGGCAGGTACGGCGCGCAGTATCACTTGTGACGGTTATAGACGGACAGGCTACGGCAGTTACTACGAAATATTTGTGTTACATAAAACTTGTACAAAAAGCAATTAAAAAGCCTTTCTGACAGTGGCCTGAGATCAGGCCCAGGAACGACTTTTATATATATGCCCATTGGACGCATGGATCATATTTCTTGTTCGACAATTAGGTGATCAGCCTGCATTGTATTGTCCCAACCAGATTTGAAAATAAGATTTTTGTGTTGTTCCAACGCGAGGACCCACGACCTCCCGAGTCTTCGTACGAACGAAATGCTTAATATACTACGAGTATTTGTGGTACTTTAACAATGCGTACTACAGCTGTCTCACTCTAACCTATCTCACGTCTCGCTCCTGTCTAGCGAGCGCGCGGACGCGACGGGCGCGACGGGGCAGCGGCTGGTGGAGGGCGCGCACATCAACAAGTCGCTCGTCACACTCGGCTCCGTCATCTCCGCGCTCGCCGAGGCCGCGCAAACCGACAGTGAGTCCACTACGTAATACTACTACAGACATACAACTGCACATACTACAGCTATTGTAGGCTAACATTTGTCCAGCGTACGCGTTCGATGAGTGTGTGGGAATATGGTGGTGGCAAGCCCCAAAGGAAGATCTCCGACCGAGCGAGGTGGTATGCCCGGTCAGGCCGAAGCCCACTTATATGCATTTCAGCTATCGTATATATAGTTCCGAACTACAGAAACTTCAATAGCGCGATTCAGGACTGTGCGCTGATTGGTCCGCCACAAGTGAATACGCAGCGCAAATGCTACGTTGACACCCTCGTCACCTGCGCGCCTCTTGAAAGAATCTCCGTTTACACTGAGGGTGCGCAAAAATAAACTGTCTTGTATGCACAGGCCGCAACTCGAAGTCGAAGAAGGTGTTCATCCCGTACCGGGACTCTGTGCTAACATGGCTGCTGAAGGACTCGCTCGGTGGCAACTCCAAGACCATCATGATCGCCGCGGTAAGTTTGTGAACTTACGAAGTCTGTCACCAGTTTTAAGTTCGTTTGTGTGTGCGCTGCTGGATGGATGCTGTGTGGGTGTGCTTGCGTGCGTGCGTAACGTTATACTGATTTGTTCAGTGGATCCCTGTTTACGCAAAAATGGGCTGCCTCTTTACTAATGTATCACGGCAAATTATTTATTAAACAGTCAAGTTAGTGATGGTTGAATATATTAACCGTTAGTTAATGACTTAATGTTTTCTTTTCCATCACCTCTGAATGATTTGTAACGTGTGCGCGTGCGCAGATCTCGCCGGCAGACGTGAACTACGGGGAGACGCTGTCGACGCTGCGGTACGCGAACCGCGCCAAGAACATCATCAACAAGCCCACCGTCAACGAGGACCCCAACGTTAAGCTCATCCGCGAGCTGCGGCAGGAGATCGACAAGCTGCGCGCGCAGATCGACCACAACACGGTATGCAAACAGTCTCTGCACTACAAGACCATCCCATCACATACATACCCCATATACAGGATTATTTTTTCACCAGTACAATAAATCATCATACGTAATAGTTGTCAAAAATAAAAAATACTAGCGATTTTTGTTACTACCCCTTTGGAACAAAAAAACAACATTATCAATCCCCGAACTTATCCGCTAAACTAATACAAAATGTGAATACATTACGCATCTATCGATGCTTTGTTGCCAATTCGTGTGCCGCCCGGCCGATCGCTTACTCCACCTCGCCGCCCCTACCTCATACCGCACCCGTTGACGCCTTGTAGTTAGTGCGCCCATGCGGTATTAGATTGGCTATAGGATAAAATAATTGAAATGAAAAAAAAAAAATATTTGTGAAATGTACTCTATTATCGATACCAATGTCGTGGTAAAATTTATTGTACCGATGAAAAAGTATTCCTGTATAACATCTTCAAAACAATCTACTGCTCGGTGGAGGATCATCCTTACACAACGTGAATTTTTATTCCTCGAATATGTATTATAATAATTTTTCTTCTTCTTACATAAGCAGTAAATTATGTGCTCCAAAGCCTCGTAATTTATTTTTTGACAACGTGCCAAAATAAGCATATCTATAATTGTCCTTATATTTTGGCTTATTTGTGTAACAAGGAACGAGTATTCTAGCTTATTTTATATACAGGATCCGGTGCAAATGGAGCCGGCGATGCTGGCGACGCTGCAGCGCAAGGAGGCGCAGGAGAAGGTGCTGACGGAGCGCTGGACGGAGAAGTGGCGCGAGACCCAGCAGATCCTTCACGAGCAGAAGGCGCTCGGGCTGCGCAAGAGCGGGCTGGGAGTGGTGCTGGACTCCGACATGCCGCACCTGGTCGGCATCGACGACAACCTGCTGTCCACCGGCGTCACGCTGTATCATCTCAAGGTTGGTCCTTCGAGCCGGATTAACTATTGATATGTTGTCCAATGTAAAGAATTTCTTTTTTTTTTAATTCAAGTATCTTTATATATTTATAACAAGGATACTAATAATTAAAAACTTATTAAAACGTCTGCGTCTACATACGACGAAAATGTTCAACTCATGCTTTCATCTGAGCTTCGGGAAAGAAGTTCGAATATGTACTAAACTAATGTAGTGGCTTTGACTTTGTAGGAGGGCGAGACGGTGATCGGCAGCGCGGAGCTGAGCCCGGCGCCGGACATCGTGATCGCGGGCGCGGGCGTGCTGGCGCTGCACTGCCGCGTCACGCTGCGGGACGGCGAGGCCACCATCTGCCCGGCGGCGGGCGCGCAGTGCTGGCTCAACACCGTGCCGCTCGACCGCCCCGCCAAGCTCAGCCAGGGCTGCATCCTGCTGCTGGGCCGCACCAACATGTTCCGCTACAACGACCCCGCCGAGGCCGCCAAGCTGCGGCAGGAGGGCGCGCACGCCATGAACCTGTCGCGCCTGTCGCTGCTGTCCTGGTCCGCCACCGACCTCGCCGCCTCCTCCGAGAACCTCAGCGCCACGCTCTCGTCAGTATCACGTTCTAATTGTTGATATAGCGCCATAAAAAGTGGTATACTTTTTACTTGTAGTTTTAGATAATATTCCGACGTTTTACATACCGCAATAAACCTACAAAAGACGGGAAGAAAAAATAAATACTTAATTTCAAGTACCACAGACTAATAAGTCATAACATGGATACAAATAATTGAAATATTAAAATCATTGTCTAATATAATTATTAATTACTTAGCTTGTGTCGCTGTAATTTCAAATGTATGTAAAAACAGAGATTTGGAAAGCGAGATCCGGTGCGACCGTCTGTCGGCGCAGCGCGCGGAACTGGAGCGCGAGCGGCAGCAGTTCGCGGCGCAGCAGGAGGAGCGGCAGCGGCGCTGGCGGGCCGAGCGCGAGCAGCTGCGGGAGGCGCAGCGCCAGCTCGACGAGGTGGGTACAGTACATAGAGAGAGCAGTTCGCGGCGCAGCAGCAGGAGATGCCGATAGTAAATTAGTTTTAACTAGAACTTTGATGAGTATAACTGTGTGTTCGTGTGCAGGAGCGCGCGGCGATGGAGTCGGAGTACAGCGCGGCGTGCCGGCGGCTGGCGGGCGACTGGCGCGCGCTGGAGCGGGGCTGGGCGGTGCGGCGCCGCGCGCTGCGCTCGCGACAGCGGGAGCTCAGCGCGCGCGCCCGCGACCACAAGCACCAGGCGACCGACGCCGCCGCGCAGGTGGGTCTCTCTCTCGCACGTTTGCCTATCTCTGTCGCACGTGTTCAAATTCCGCAGCTTTACTCTCTTCAGATCTAATTAAAAAACGTAAACATAAATATAAAATGTTACCAAATTAATGTTTCATTGTAATTATTTATTTACAAGGCAAATATGTGGACACTTAAACTGATAGCATTATAAGCTATATTGTCTTTTTTTTACATTCTGAACTGAATATATCTCTTATAGCTATATCTTATCTAGATATAAATAGAAGTAGAAGTCGAGACTCATCGTTTATTAAATTATTATTAGTTTATTTGTGTATCGCTGAGGGCTGAGCGCAGTTCCTGTACAATGAAAGTTGTTTGTTTTTATTTATTGTATAATGTCACCGATAACACTCGCATTGCATTAAATAATCAGAGCTTGCTGAGTCATAATCGTGCCATTCACCCGCCGACGCTACTTGTGTTTCTCGAAAACGACTCGAATTATATTTTACAATTTTAGTGTAATGAACCAACGAATGAACGCGATCTAAAATTGTTTGATGTTTTAAAATATATCTAAGGTATTTTAAAAGTAAGTTTTTTAAGACAACGACCAGTCAACACATTCTTTCGTTCACTATTATACTCGTATATGTTTTAAATTATTAATCACTTAATGTAAAACGAGATCGGTTATGAAATAATATAAAACGCTGATTCTATAATATTTCATTAATGATTTTTTTTTTCATTATATTTAAAAAAGTTATATCGAGTTCGAGAAACATTAGTAAACAATATCTAGCTCGTGAAGTCACATATCGCAAAGTAAACAATGAATAGTTTTTATTTTCTCATAATCGCAACATCGCCCGACCTGTATCGCCGCCTGGTGCTTATGCAGTCCTTTGTGCCTTTTAGAGAACTACTGGAAGTCGAAATACTTGTGTTTATAATTTCATCGCCCATGTTTTTTATTATTTTGCTATACCCCTTCCCGTAGATTGAGAAAGAGGACGCAGTGATATGTGACCTGCAGGGGCAGATTGACGCTAAGAAGAAGGATCTAGAAGAATTTGTCGAGAAAAAAATTAGCGAACTCGTCGCCAGTGGGGGCGACATTGAGGTTTGAAATTATTTATTGGTTTGGGGTGCTCGGAAATAACTATGTTTAAAAATAAGACTAAAATGAAATTCACAAAATAAAGTTCCCGAAAGTGTAATTAAAATTGAAGCTTTATTTGCTTAGTACAATGTGCATGTTTTTTGCATATTTTACGTTGGCGCGTTGATATTTCACAGCAGTTTTTGTTTTGTTATATACAAGTGTTTTAATACATAAGAATTTTAAAGCATGCGGAGAAATTTCATTTAACGTTAACAGTAAAATTAAGTTTTACAAAAAAAAAAGTGAATAACACAAAATGTAGGTATCATCGGGTACACAAAAGACTTTGTAATGTTGTCTAGTATTGATTGTATGTTTGTATCGTGCAGAGTTTCGAGGCGAGCCCCGACAGCCCCGCGTCGGAGACGTCCACGGAATGTCTCATGCACCTGCTGCGCCAGTGCGAGCCGGGCATGGCTGATGGCATCACCGAGACCGTGGAGAGACATGTAAGCTACAGCTTCGATCTATTAGCGATTGGGCTAGGTGTGCAGTATAGTATTTTATTTTTATTCAAATGAACACTCACAGCTCGAACAAAAAAAGAACAATTACTTAGAGTTACAAATAAGCAGTGCCGTAAATAGCCTTTTCTGCGCCCTGTGCGAGCTTCTATAACTGCGCCCTAGATCCGGGGCTGGTCCTGCCTGGTCTGGTCATTCTTGCGCCCCCCAGAGTCTACGCCCTGTGCCTGGGCACCGGTGGCACCGCCCTATTTACGGCACTGTAAATAAGAGCCAATTACGAGTCTTCGCAAATATGGTAGTTACATAAAGAGGAAAATAAATAAATAAAAATAATTTTTTGTATGTTTATTGAGGGATGCACACGACGAAGGTTGCAAAAAATAAAGTAACCATTGGAAAGCTACATCCTGAATAGTTCAGGAATTCAAAGTGTATATTGTTGCGAATTAATATTAAGAGATTGTATCAACTATCTACGTGATATTAATTAAGAGAGAAGTGTAAAATCAACATAATTTCGGCTTCATGCTGATGATGTTTACAGAAACGTGAGCTGGACGAGCTAGAGCGCGAACTGTCCGGGCGCGTGGCGAACGTCGCGGCGCGGCGCGTCAAGCTGGAGCGGCTGCACGCGGACCTCGCGCTGCTGGCGGCGCGGCAGCGGGGGCTGGCGCGCGCTCTCGCCGTCACCGGTACGTAATGAGCTATTTTTTGAACGGGCAAGTTTGTGAGTGTGGTATATGGATGTTTGTTACTCCTTCACGCAACAACTACTGAATGGATTTTGATGAAAGGTATGGTAGTAGTTCAGAATCTGGATTAACTCGTAGACTTCTTTTTATCGCAGCAAAATGTACGAATTTCTTTTTGTGCGTAGGAATTGGCGGGCAAAATCTAATCTAATGTACCTAGATCCGAAATACATAAGATACATATAATTAAGCTATTTTAGTTCAAAATCTAACTTAGATTATGGAAGATCTTATCATAAGTAGCAAAGAAGGTTGTGTACAAAAAAAAGGAATATAGTTTGCACATGTTCCCTTTTCTGTGTTATATGTTTTGCTAAGAATAGTCAAACAACATTTTCAGAGGGCGAGAGTGACCTCCCCGCGACAGAGGGCATGAAGCGCAGCAAGTCGGAGCTGGTGCTGCGGCGGCGGGAGCCCCCGCCCGAGCCGCCGCCCTGCGACCCGCTGTCCGCCGACGAGCGCGAGCACTACCGCGCCAAGCGGCTCAGGTGGGCACCGAACGTAAAACAATGTGAAAGTCCGGTTCCTAATGTATTAATAGCACTAGTATGAATGAGACCATCGTCGAACCTTTGACAGTATTGGTAACTGATGTATGTCAAATTGTTCATGAAATTACGCAATCATAATTAATGCAGTAAATTATTAGTGAATTTTCTGAAAGTATAGTATCAAATTTTAACTACTAACGTCGCTTATATTTTTATTGATTCCAGCTTGAGTCTGAGCTTGGAGCCGCTGCCGCTAGCAGGCTCGGAGCTGCAGAGCCCCGACACATTCCACACGGCGTCGTCGTCCCCGCGCCGGGCGCTGTCCCCCGGCGAGGCCCCGGGGCCTCCGAGCGAGGGCCCCACCGAGGCCCCGTCGCTGCGCGAGGCCCAGTCCGAGTCGTCGCTGCCAACGCCGTCGACCACGGAGGCGTCGGCGCTGCCCAGCGACCCCGCGCCCGACAACCGCCTGGGGCCAGCTGACGATAGCGATGAACTGTCCAGCACCGAGGACTATAACAGGGTAAGAAATACATAAGATATCGATATGTACTCATAAGAAACCAAAAGGGTTGGTAAAAGAAAGAGAAAGCAATGAACCATGACGGTGCATCGGTCTGCAGTGTTACGTAACTTTTCGTACGGTCTATGGAATTAGGCGAAAAAGGTACTGCATCACGACAGATTTTATCGTACTGACTGACATTATATTCGCCCTTTTAGTATTACAATTGAGAGTTGTATCATTAAAAGGGCGTATTATTCAACTGCAGAATCGCGTAGTCGAGGGTCAATCGTCTTCCTCCGTGGAGCGATCCCCGGAGGAGCGGCCGCGCGCGCGCTACCGGCGGCGGCTGGAGGCGCGCGGGCGGCGGCCGGCCACCGAGGCGGAGGCGCTGCGGGCCATGCAGCGGCTGTGCACGCGCATCGCCGCGCAGAAGACCGCCGTCATACAGTCGCTCGAGAACGACTGCTCCAAGGAGGATCTCAATCGACAAATTGTGGTGAGTACTTTGTTACTTGATCACGTCTAAATATATAGAACCTGGTCAGTCGTCACCTAATATACATTATATTCTTGTTAATATCGTATTAAGTACCTTAGCTTTGATTTTTAAAATTGCATTTCCTTAACGTCTCTTATGCAACAATAAGCAAGTCAAGTAAGCAGTGGCGGAGGGTTCCTATAACTCCATTCCTATCGGCTTCCCTTGTCACTTACCTTTTGCAAACCTTCATAGAAATCCCTACCTATTATACAGGCTCCGGCTTCCCTATGAAGGAGAAGCAGCCTTCGCCACTGCAAGTAAGTCAAGGGGCCTTAGAGAACTAGGTAGCAGTGGCGAAGGTCGGTTCTCCTTCATAGGGTAATCGAGCCTGCATAGGTAGGGATGAGGGTCTTCAAAAGATAGGTGGTAAGTGAAGCCGATAGGAGTAGAGTTATTATTAATTAGGAACCCCACGCCATTGCTAGGTTGATCATAAGACAACAAAATTGACAGTGAGCTAAACATTGCAGGTCCTGCAGGAGTTACAGAAGAAGTACGTGCGGCTGGAGATGGCGCTGCAGTACTCGCTGTTCGAGCGCGAGCGTGCGCGGGCCGTGCCGCCCATACAGGAGACACCCTCCCTCACGCCCAGCGAGACCGACCCCCCGCCCGTCGCCAACGGACACGCCGATCCGCTGCGCCTCGGGTACCTGTTCATATTAAATGTTGATAATTGATTCTCCCCCCCCGGATAGGGGAGGGGGGCCTCACCTCTATCTTAATCTGACGAATTTTTTTACTAATCTGACAGGTTCCTCTTAGTGAAACCCCCAACATTAAAAGCTCATACTCGCTGGGGGTACTTATCAATGTGTGTAGTAAAACTTCTCGATTTTCGTCAGTCTGAATCAGAACGAAGTGGAGGCGTCGGACAACATGTCGACGTCCGCCGACGAGCTGCCGACGTGGTCGGACCCGCTGCGCGCCGTGTGCCGGCCGCGCGCAGAGCCCGCGCAGGCGCACGCACACGACGATGACGTCACCGAAATACCGCCAACTATATCGGTAAACCTAAAGTTATACTTTGAATGAAGTTAAAAGCGATTTAAATGCTAATTGCTACTTTTAGTTATTAGAAGTGAAAAGGCATGTAAATGTTAATTGCTAATTGTGAGTGAAACTAAAGCGTGTGTTATTATTTCAGAATTACCCGGTCGATGGTCTCTATCATCCAATTAATTTTGGTAAGTGATGGTATGTTCCAGTCCGCAGGAAAAACATAATGTATGAAAAGATGCATGCAGTCCAGACCAGGGCCCCAATTCTCGTACCTCGAATCTTGATTCGATTCTCGCGCTGACTCATTCACACAGGCGCCAAATCATGCGTGCGCGAGCAGGACAGACTGACAATCGAACCGATATTCGAAGCACGAGAATCGGGGCCCTGCACGCGTGCGGCCACCCGCGTGGCGGGAAAAAGTCGGTTACTGATCAAAAGAGCGTAAATAGTAGTTTCAAATTGATGATGATGGTACTTAATAGCGATGGAAATCAGCAAATATAAAGACTTACAGCAGTTCTCAGTCGAATATGATGTGTAACATTATCAACAGTGAAAACAATTTATAATAGTATTTCATCTTTCTGTTACACTCTTCTGTCCGAGAAGACGAAGCGAGAGGAAAGAAACCAATTTTTAATATGACTATTAACATGATATTGGTTGTATCCGCAGCGGACGTGGTGTGCGTGCCGGGCTGGGTGACGCGCGGCGCGGGCCCGCGCACGCACCACGAGTACGAGGTGCGCGTGCGCGTGGGCCGCGTGGCCTGGCAGCTGCTGCGCCGCTACCGCCGCTTCCGCGACCTCTACCTCGGCGCGCGCGCGCTCTACGGCGACAAGGTGTGTTACTTTATGTACGATAGTATATCTATACTTATCTTTACTAATATAATAAAAAGGAAAAGTTTATTTGCTTGTTTATTTGTTTCTTTGTTTGCATTGAATATGCTCCGAAACTACTGGACCGATTTTGATGAAATTTGGCACAGACGTCGAGTAGACCACGGGGAAGGACATAGGCTACTTTTTATCGCGGAAAAATGTACGGTTTCTGCGAAATTGACTTTTCTGTTTTAATATTATTTATTTTTTTATTTATATTGGATGATACTTAACATCTAGTAAGAGATAAATTAAATTCTGAATACTTTAGTGAATACTGAATACTTTAATGCATATTCTCTATTGTCACTTATTTACCTTGCGATAAAGAGACACATTAATTCGCTCGAATTTAATCGATTGTTTACGTATAGATGACATTAAATATGAATAGAGTGGAAGATTGCATGTTGTTTTGTTCCTCTGACGTACTCAAAACGCCATACACGTTACACGTGCACGTGCGTTTGGCCTGCAAGGCAAACTTATATAGGCAGTCGCCAGTTAGTACTCAGTAGCGTATATGCCTTTACAATTTAAGTGTTACCGGCTCACTGAACGACACTTTAACTTGCAGGTGGCGGCGATCCCGTTCCCGGGCCGCGCGCTGTGGTCGTCGGAGGCGCTGGCGCGCGCGCGCCGGCCGCAGCTAGAGCACTTCCTGGTGCGGCTGCTGAGCGCGTGCGCCGCCGACGCGCGCTGCCCGCTGCACGCCGACCCGCTCACGCGCGAATCGCTTGTCGCCTTCTCGCCCTTCTTCCGCAAGGTAGTTACGGTTTGCCGTTTGCCTAAACCCCCGTATTCATAGTAAAGACTTGTTGCAACAGTTGATCCAAAATTTTTGACACTGTTTAAAACCTTCGATAACCGCAGTAACATACTCCTTGTATGTTACTGCGGTAGTCGAAGGTATTACTACGGCAATGATTTCGCAACACCGTATACATGTATACTAATATCTTAAAGGCAAAAAGTTTGTTTGAAATGAATAGCCTCCGAAACCACTGGACCGATTTTGAAGAAATTTAGCACGGAAGAACATAGGCTACTTTTTATCGCAGAAAAATGTACGGACATCTAGTATAATTAAAACAAAACCGTGAATAGTAATGTAAATACATTAAATATGTACCCCCTTACTAATAAACGCTGTATAAGCTTTGAATAGTTACACAGTGTTTTGTCTTCTTCTATCGAATTAAAAATGTCACTTGTGTGACGTGGACAAAACACTGTATAACTATTCAAAGCTTATACAGCGTTTATAAGTAAGGGGGGTAGCGTCAGTGATCTATGTGACGTTTGTGTCGCGCTCGCAGGGCGTGTTCGAGAGCGGCAAGTGCGGCACGGGATGATACCGCGCGGAGGTGGTGCGCGCGGCGCTGGGGCGCGAGGCGGCGCGGCTGGCGCGGGCGCTGCTGCTGCTGCTGGCGGCGCTGGCCCGCGTCGTCGCGCTGCTGCTGCTGCTGGCGCTGCTCACGCTGCGTCGCCGCCGGTAGCGCGCACGGCCGCACGCCCGCACGCACGGACACGCCGAGTAGGTGCAATCGAGCTGGGCTCAGGTGCAATAAACACTCCGCCGAGCGGGTAGGATACGACTTTCTGTTGACTCCAATTATAACATCAATATTCTACGCATCGTTATATTGTTATTCTACGAAGTCGTAAGTCCTTATGAACCGTTGATCCCACTAGTGTCCCCTGCGTGTCAGTGGCGTAACCCTCTGGTGCCTTTTACTCTTAGACAACCTGCCGGTCCTCGATGTAGCGTAACGCTCTAAGAACTTATTCTTCTGTTCTCAGTGGGCTTTGCTATGGTGCTTTTGTATTTTAACGTCTGAGCATTTGTAAATTATTGCGAGACGCCTTTCCCTTTTTCGTGTTAAAAGGTATCACGCTACATTTTATTTACTTCTACACCATATTTTAACATTGGATGTCCATAGGGCGAGGCCACAACACTGCGTTGCGTCGTCGCAACGCAAAAAACGACGACGGCATTTGTACGTGTACGGACGTTGTACGTACGAGGCGTCGTCAATTTTTGCGTTGCGTCGCAATGCAGTGTTTTGGCCTCGCCCTTACTCATACACTAAACGAGATATCCTGATAAGTCCAGAGATTTGAATGGACAGTTGTCCAAGACAAGATAAATAATTGTATTCAGACATCTATTTGTTGTGTATCTATAGAACTAATTTGATGGTAAAAATGTTTTGAACAATGTTTACACCTAATTATTTTCAAATGTTGGTAAAATTAAAATTGTTATTGATTTTTATCGTCAAGAAGCCACCGACATACGCAGTTTTATTCCATTGACAACAGTGACCTCACCATAAAAGACATGTTAGGTTAGATAATTGTTTGCATTCATTGTCGTGTTTGTATATATTATGTTATGTCTTCCTTTTACTATTTTTAGGGGCTATCCGTTTAGTATTGTCTCTTTTATTTCGTGAATGTTGAAATGGAATAGCAACACATTGTTTGATAAGTCTTTGTTTATTTAAACACAACATTGATTGAATTTTGTTGTTTTTCGTCTAATTGTAAATTGTGTATGCGATTGGCGCGTACCGTACAAATGCGTGTAACACAAATGTTGCTTACCAAATATGGCAAACTGCCATTACTTCTTCATATTTTCTCTAGATTAACACATTTAAGTATAACGACCTAATGATATAATATGTAAATAACATCGAAATCACTGAATGTCAAATATGGCCTAATATTTTTTTGCACGTATTAGTGCGTGCGTATACGCCAATTGCGTATTTCTCCAGACTCCAGAGCAGCGAAGCGCACCACCTCCGAGATGGTTTTAGACAAGTAGGAAATTACTAACCAACTTAAAAATATTTTCAAATAATAAACAAACAATAAGGCCTGTTTCACAATCATCTATAAGAGTGTAGGAGCTTATTCGGATGTTTTGTCGCTAGTTGCTTTATATCAGGCAATGACCAACCTTTTCAAGATTGCGTGCGATATTTTAACTAAGCAAAACCCTAATGGGTTGAAAAATAAAATAAAAATAAAATAAATAAAATAATTCGTCCACAGAACCCTAAAAATCAATGTTTCTCAAACATTACCAAATTTTGGCATAAACGCAGGTGTACAGGACGACTTTAAAAAGTTGGCCGCACGATTACCGACTCAACCCATAAATTAGCTCAGAGGCTGCATGGCAAAGGCCCGTGGGCCGCGCGTGTGGCCTCCGGGCCGCACGTTGGTCTGCTTTATATCGAGCAACAGAGACAAAACATCAGTAGATTGTGAAGCAGGCCATAAGTTTTATATTACCCAGTGATTTAGTATAGGAACTAATTCTGTAAATAGATTTATTAGTACCTTGACAAATAAGATAACTTTTAATCTAGTTATCGTTATTTGTATAGATCGGACGAGATGAGGCAAAGCAAATACATACTTTCAATATATTTGAATATTGTAACTCATCTGTATTTTTATTATAATAAATATTATATCAAAGATATTAATAGAATGAAGTGATAATAATATATATTAAAATTAATAGATTTACGAGAAGCGCTAAAATATATGTTTATTAAGTATAATATATTAAGATCGAATAATTATTATTCTTATAAATAAATATATTTTTTACTCACGTAATGATAACTCAATGATATTCTAAAAAAAGGAACTTTTAGCGTTACCGTTACGGATGTTAAATGTATCAGAAGTAAAATCACTTGTGTGTTACATAGCTTTCGAAAGAAAAATATCAGAACACTATATCTCAGTGCGCTAGACCAGGAGTTCCCAAACAGCGTCAGGGTCAGGCGCGCCTCCCCAGGGTCAGGAGCGCCTCCCCAGGGTCAGGAGCGCCAGTCTCGTCAGTCGCTATTACACAAGTCGGCAAGTTACAATATGTATTCATTTCCATACAAAAAGAGATTTGTAAAGAAATAAAAAATGCCTTTTTTGGTGTAAAAATGTCACAGTGAAGTAATATTCACAATACCATGAAGCCATGAAAAGAAGGTTTGGGAAACCCTGCATGTCGTGAGTACATATTTAACTTCATCAAAACTATAGGTGTAGAGTGGAGAAGATACCAAGTATCTTCTTAGGGCCTAGTTGACGGAATACACTATAATATCGGCTCTAATTACACTAATTATTTTTATATAAGTAACATATTAATAACTATATAAAGTGATTTAATACGAAGTGAGAAGATATATCTTACATATAAGTAAATATTACAAAAATATCTTAACATAAACCCGTTCTAGTAAAGTTTTTTTATACACTTATGAATTTTCTAATGTGTTCAATTACACACTTCCTATATGAGAATTTTCTAACTGGCAGATATCAACAATATTGAAGCATCTCACATTATCTCACAGATAATTTTCAAACATGTTTCATTTAGCACAAATATTGCTATTTTTTTAAATACATAGTATAGCTTCCTAAGAGTGTAAAATTATTATTATTAAATGGATGTAGCAGTACCCCTATATTTTGGAGAATGTTTAAAATGTTATCGAATTTATTAATTATAGGGATTACAAGAGCTATCCTGGCAATACTGGCAATACTGAACTGCAAAGTAGCGATTGAAATGTATATTTTGCTACGAGTAGAAAGTTTAATGTAAGTCAATAGATATCCAGCAGATTTTGTGATAACAATTCACAGTGTTTGTTTTTAAAATACGAATTTAGTGATTCTAATAATAATAGCCGAGTACAAATTTTATTTTTGTTTCTATTTTATATATTTTTTTTTAATTTTTCCATACAACTTGAGGTATTTATACACCAAAATTAGTTTATTGATATTATAGATGTTTAAAAAGTAATAGTTAATTAATGAATTCTTGAATTAGTGATAGTGTCGAATAATTAAATTATTTTTATGGCCTTCTTAATGATAATATGGTTCTAATATAACTATTATTAATTATATGTGTGTTAAAATTATTAATAAAAGCACTTTAGGCTGCCGCTGTGTGGCACCACTACAAATGTTATTATTTAAAAGCTGGTAACACTTAAAGGTCTGTCTTTGTTATATTAATAATTGATAGTATAATGTAAGTATCTGATGTTTTTAATGTAATAAACTCTATAATATATAAGACATTGGCCCAAGTTGCTGACTTTAGTTCAACTATGATATTATTAAGTAGACAAATAATAACTCATGGTGGTTAAACTGAAATGTTTTAATATAAATGTTTAGGACTAGGTATGTTTCACAATTTATTTATAATTTAAGTAAGCTACGGCATATTTTGTCTCCTATACAATAACATTGCATTTGTATATGATAGATAATATGTAATAAAATATGCAACTACAACCGAATTTCAAGTGGTTATTAAACAGAATATGATTTAATTCTAGTTCTGTGACACTGTGACAGTTTTGTAAACACCGCGACAGTTTTGTAAAACACCGCGACAGTTTTGTAAAACACCGCGACAGTTTTGTAAAACACCGCGACAGTTTTGTAAAACACCGCGACAGTTTTGTAAAACACCGCGACAGTTTTGTAAAACACCGCGACAGTTTTGTAAAACACCGCGACAGTTTTGTAAAACACCGCGACAGTTTTGTAAAACACCGCGACAGTTTTGTAAAACACCGCGACAGTTTTGTAAAACACCGCGACAGTTTTGTAAAACACCGTGACAGTTTTTTAAACACTGTGACAGGAAATGTGCATTTTTAGTTTCAATGTGTACAAATCAAGCTAAGTAATAAAGAATATCAGTTAGTACATTACAAGTACCTTTAGCATTATTAAGCAAAATATGAGATGAAAATACAAGTTTCTTGTAAACTTGTTCATAAAATTGACACAACATCACAATTTATTTGCAGAGTGAAGCCCCCTGCACAACATAAATTAATTCAGCTGATGATAAAAATTTCAAGCTTAAAATGTTCATTCTGTAAGTAGGATTAATATTTTTGAGTATCGCATAGCACATAAAATAAAATTATTTATTTATAAAATAACTAAGTAATGTTGAGCCCGTTTCACTGATAAGATCATAACTCATTAATGGTATTAAATTATTTTGACTATTAATTAAAACCTTAAGTTAGAGGTGGCCTTTTGTAGTCAAAGAGTCATATTTACATTATAAAATGTTATCAAAACAGATAGATTATTGTTATGCGTCGTAGAATTTAATATTCGATAAAATGTTAACCAGCATGAAACTGACAAAATGTTTGTTTTGTTAAGAATAATAAAACTTGAAATATTTTGATTGTATGATCTTTTATTTATAAAGCCCCTACCTCCTTAAGTTTATTGTTGATGCTTTATTTTAAATACCTACATGCAGGGGCGTGCGCTCCTTATAGGCAGAAATGCAGTGCTTTACTTACCATTCACAGATATTTTAATAAAACGTTCGTACGTTTTAGATGACTTTAATTAATAGTAAAAAAATGAATAAACAAAATATAATAACTTAAAAACGCCTAATATTTTATAAATAGCACCTATTTGCAAGCATACAAACATTATTTGCCAGGAGTTTTGCGGCAGCACCGACTCTGCAAATTAATGTACCCAACTAATGCCTTCGCGTCCGGCAGTAGATTTGTTCGCATGTGTGTAGTAATTTTGGTGTCGGTACACAGTTCGTAAACGCACACACCTATGAATGTCCGAAGGCGCGAGTCCCCCGATCACACCCCCGACTCCCGCGGCAGGCTACGAACATGTCGGCAGATGTCGGGAGTAATCGGAAATATTCGTATTATAATCCGATCAAATATAATTGACATTCACATACATTGATCACGTATGCACATAATGCATTTTTGTATTAGTATGGTTTTATTTGCTTATATAGCAGAAATGTTTAGTTTCGAAGAGGCCATTTTACTTTGTTTACTATTTTTCATTTAAAAATTCGAAAGTGTGTACATTTAACAGTTTATTACTGAGTTTCTATAATTTTGCTTCTTGATTTTGTGCGTTTGTTGATATTTTTAAAATGTTATTTGATTGTGAGGTATTCTCATAATTGTCATTCAGTGAAAAGATTCAAATTGTGTCTAAACTCTAAAGGTAGGTGTGTACTCGAGTTTTATTATTATGTTTATTTATATATTTTGCGAATCACATGAAAATCGGCCTTTTTAAAGGCCACATCGGATATCTTGCAAGGGACGTGTTCTGTAACTATCACTCACTTGGATAAGATATTTGAGGTGGCCGAAATCTTGCATTTATTTACATCGGGATATAGTAATCTCAAGTAACCGGAACCTTGAATATATGAAAATGAAAATTGAAGCTGAGTAGGTGAGTAGTTATTATATTTTAGCTTATTATTTTACTTATTAGAATTGAAATTTTAAAGTTGCCGTAGAAGATGTACATGAATAGTAAGTACATCTAAGACTTGTTCTGTTGTCATGGTTTCCGACTTAGAGATCCGTCGCTTGGATGTGGCTATGCTAAAAATATATACTTAAAAGAAAAAGTTTTTGTGACCGAGTACCTACTCCGCCGCATACCCAGTGTCATAATCCTGTGCACGCCGCTGCCTACATGTTACACATTGAAAAGTCCATGATCATACAGGTCATGGTTCATGAACTTTACGGGCCATGATCATACAGTCATACTCAATTCCGGCCACAAGGAACATATTTAATAGTTATAAAACTAAAATTAACTTATAAAATATTAGAATAAAGTAAAAATATTATAACAATAGTCAATATCACATTATCTGCTACAGATGCTTGTTCAAAACAGGCAACTTTTTTACTATAACCCTTGCAACATGCTGTCCAGATCAAAATTAGCATAACATGAGAATTCATTCGCTAAATTGTTTCTATGCTTCGGTTCAAATTGACAAGCTTTAGTGTTCAACAACTTTTCCACATGGTCCTTCATTACAGCTCCCGTGCACACCACAATCTTATTTTTAGCTAGCAGCCAAATTGTCTCTGAAGTCTTTGAAATGCACTCCTCCGACAGAAATGGAGGATCAGCCACAACGAGGTCACATGACTGTGAAAGGTCTGCCGGCAGTTTCAAGGGATGGTTGTAGTCGTAGAACACATAATTTGGTCCGTGAACTTCAAATCTTCTGTCATATTCTAATAGTGTAACTGGAAAAGTAAAATTATATATTGTATTATTACTGTTTATAAAATGCAGACCAAAATGTTTAGAAATTAACAGTATTTACATATTTATTAAATGTACAGAAACAAACACCTGTCTTATGTTACGTTCAGACTAGTTTTGTCTTTGAATTACTTTTGTATTTAAACTCTGTTAATATGTTGTGAAAGTCACTTTACACTTTACAGTCAAAACCAGACACATTGAATAGCTTATCCATTGTATAAATATTTTTAGTAGTACTAGGTATGTAGTATTCAATAAACTATTAATCATTAATTTTTAGTAGTAAATATTATTTTTCCATAGATAGATATGAAAGTTGCATCTTACCTGTTGCTCTATTTTGGATATGTCTCTTCACAGGCACGAAGAGAGTTGGACAAGAAATGAGAGCAACTTTCCCACCATCCGGTATGCACTGATCTATCACATGGACCAGTGCTTGTATTGTTCTCTCATCATACCAAAATTGACTCAATTGCTGCAAGTAGAACAATAAATTTGTTAATGGCTATGTATAATTACCAGCAACTTTACTTAAAGTATTTTATAGTTACCTACTTACCCAGTTCTCCTCGAATATGATGTTTTCAGTCAACTTATTGTCAGACTCGAGTTTATTCAATATTTCCTCGCGTTTCGCTTGTTCGGCGTAGAACTCTTGAAGTGCTGCGAAAGTTTCAGCGGAAA
The DNA here is from genome assembly GCA_905404095.1 of Glaucopsyche alexis. Classification (NCBI taxonomy): domain Eukaryota; kingdom Metazoa; phylum Arthropoda; class Insecta; order Lepidoptera; family Lycaenidae; genus Glaucopsyche; species Glaucopsyche alexis. The sequence goes on along the minus strand of FR990045.1, from coordinate 30,507,745 downwards.
GCGCCGGTACATCATCATCGTCCATTGTAAACCAGTTATCCCTCCTTTTTAAAACAAAGCTATGTATTTTTAACAATGTCAGTTAGTTTTATGCATAAGGAGAATTTTGTTTTCTAGGTTATTTTTTTGACATTTCCAATAGTAGTCAGGTCGCAGGTGTGTGCACCTTGAATAAGTTGTAAAATGTTAACCGCTTCGACTTTTCAAGAAAGAAACAGATTTTTATAAACGCAGGTACAAGGCTTTTCGAAATTTCAATTTATCATTGTATGAAATACTTGTTTTTAGTATAAATTCTACGTAAATATTTCCCAATTTCCAATTCTCACATGGAATTGACAGCTGTCACTGGCTGTCACATTTTCTGGTTCTGTCATCATGACATTTGTTTTTTTTTGGCGTTTTTATTAGGCAAAATTACGTATCTATCAGCCTGATGAACCTGCAATTTCATATTAATAAACACTTGCAGATAATGGAGTTGAGAAACCTAAGAGTGAAACCACTTCACAGGTTTCCTCAATATTTGATTGCGTGTTGCGATCTTCTTAATGAAGAATGGCCTCGAAGTAGAACAGCTAGAATGATGTCCTTGGAAGCCTCCTGTGACAAACTACCCACAAGTCTTATTTTACTAGACCAAGAGAATTTGTTGGGACATTGCAAACTCACACCTATACCAAGTTTACCAAATAGTTGTTTCCTTGAAGCCGTAGTCATAAAGAAGTCAATGCGAGGAAAAAAATTGGGAACGCACCTGATGAAGCGCGTTGAAGAATACTGCAGGAATGTGTTGAGGCTAGACATGATACACTTGTCGACGAAGGGGCAGGAGCAATTTTACGCAAAATTGGGCTACGAAATATGTCCACCGATCTCAATATTTGGATCTAGTACACCGATACATTCTGCTACAGCTACAAGTATCTTTAAAGAGGTGAGCGCAAAACCGGCAGCGGCCTCTGTAGGGGGTGGCAATCCACCTCCGCCCCCGCCGCCTCCGCCCAGACCGCCCCCTACCACTGTCAGCACAATAAAAACCAGCAAAACGTACATGTGTAAACAGTTAGTTGACTGTTGAACCCACCAAGTGAATCTTATTCAAGATATTGCCATAATATGACAAAACCGACCACTCAGTATTGCTAAACTGTTTTATGCCATACGCTTTTTATAGAATTTAAGAAATATAATTATAAACCACCTCATTTACTTATTTTTAAAGAAATCTTATTATGATTTTTTTATTGACTTGTCATTAATTTCAGTAGTTTAGTAGTTTTTATATTATTTATATTAAAATATTTACACAAATTTGTCTTTAAATCTGTGCTCATTCATTCATCAAGTTTACTTTTACCCTCTACAGTCTACTACATGTCTACTACTAACTTACAACTTACCCTACGTACTCAATTATAGCTTATGATCAAAATTTCCAGTATTGCAACTTGTAAAATATATATGTAATGTAATGCGCGTTTACTGAAGAAGCTTGAGGCGATCGTAATCCATAGTTCTTTGCTTAGTTGGTTTTTTTTATACTTTGAGAGAAGGACGCAGCTTGTCTGTATTGGTGGCTACAGCATACAAGGCAGAATCTGGTGTACCCCAAGGTATCCACCTGGGTCCAGTTCTTATTTCTCATTTTGTAAATAAATATCTATCGCTCTACCAATCACAGCAAGTACTCGTTAGCCGATTACAATTGACTCCTGCAAGATCTTAACAGTCTCTATGAGTAGTGTGTGACTAACAAAATACTATTGAATCCAAAAAATGCTATCATATTATTTACCAGAAAAAGTTACCGTATCACGCACACTCGAGAAGGTAGCGGAAATCCGGGACCCAGGCCTGATCTTAGACTCCAAACTCAATTACACTTGCCATATTGAGTCTGCTGCCAAAAAGTCAGCTCAGATGATGGGCTTTATGCCGCTTTCATCACAATACGAAAATTATATTATGTTATGTGGTACGCATCCATTTTGAATATGCTAGCTCAATGAACCCGACAGACGTAGTTCATTCACAACGGATCGAATCTCTCCAAAAGTTCCAGTACCAGACGCCTCGCATACAGTACATACATATGTGTTGAGTGGCATTTTTTGTCACTACTCGTCGTGAAGAAGTTACCTACAACTTGTATAGCGTCTAATTAGTTACCATTGTTACGAAACAACGCCCCTAGTACCACTAGGGGCGTTGTTTGTAGTTAACTTCTTCACGGCGAGTGACAAAAATAGCACTCCGCACACTGTAGCTGTTCGGGAATTTCGCACACGAACAACGGATTTGGCTAGTCTTGAAATAATTGTGAAAGTTCAGGGCAAGTTTAAACGGTGAGAAATATTGGAGGTTTATAGTTAAGACAAAACAAGTGTGTTGAGACAGATAGTTATTAATAATTAGTATCTTTGTGATTTGTCAATATCGTGACACCTATAAAGGTGCATGTAACAGGAACTGCATTAATATTAATAACTAGATGTTGCCCGCGACTTCGTGCGCGCAAAAGTTAATTTCGCAGAAACCGTACATTTTTCCGCGATAAAAAGTAGCCTATGTCCTTCCCCGTGGTCTACTCTACATCTGTGCCAAACTTCATCAAAATCGGTCTAGTAGTTTCGGAGCCTATTCGATGCAAACAAACAAACGAAACTTTTCCTCTTTATTACTAAAACTTATTGTAACTCATATGTCTAATACATGTACCGCTGGTGTCCTTTTGAAATAAAATAAACCCAATATTCATCACTAGCAAAAACCTACAAGGTATGTAAGTTAAACGTAATAAACTATAAAATATATCCAACGAATTTATTTGTTAAAACTTGGCCGTATCTAAGAACTCCTTGGCCCGCTGTCGCACGGCCTGCACGTGCTCCTCGTCCCCACTCCTCTCCTCCATCTCGATCCACTTCCTGTACAGAACCTTCATTTTCCGCGCCGGCAGTTGCATGGACGTCAGTCGGTCGAGAACTTGCCTGTAATATAACCCTCAGTTAGCACATATCTCCTAGCACCGAGTTTGTACAACGTTTAGATATTTTACTTAGGGGCCGTCCATTAATGACGTGATGTTTTTAACAACTTTTTAGATCCCTCCCCTCCCCCTGGTGGTGAGGTTTTAAACTACCTAAGATCACATGTAATTTTTTGTACATAGTAAACAAGTATGCTTAAAGAAAAACTTCAACTGAAATAATAATTTAATCGAATAATTTAAGCAATTAAAAACTATACGAGTCATTTGTCTTGCAAGTATTTAAACAACATTACGAATCTACAACCGATAAGATTTCGGTAGGTATGCATAGACTAGATTCAAAAATGTGATGTCTCCTTAAACCCCCTCCTCCCCTTGTGATACTTGGTGATGTTTTTCGGACCCCCCTCCCCCTTTAGGCATCACGTGATTAATGGACGACCCCTAACAAGTTGTTAGTCACAAACTAGTAAACAGTAAAAAAAACTTGATTGTCTGACAAGAAAGATAATCCTGTATGCATCGGATGGGCATGTAAAAAGTCGGTCCTGCGCCTGATCTCTCGCCAATCGTGTCGTTCGGATGACTGGGTTACGAGAGTAAAGGAAACTCTAGTCGGCTGCAAGGCAGATTTTATGTATAATGTATTATGTTTTTTTTTTTTTATGGATTTATTTTTAGCATCACACAAAACATATATAAGTCAATGGTACAGTTTGACTATAATATAAATACAATTTTAATTACTATAATGTTGTGTGACGCCAAAAATTGGCCCCAGCTCAGCAAACGCAGCAAGCAAGCCCGCTGCACTGATATTCTGCAGAAGCCAATGAGTGGCTTCACAACGCTACTAAACTCAAAATATACCGAGAAAAAACAAATAATAATAGGGACAAAGAACTAAATACAAGAAAATACATACAATAAATTTCAATTAAATGTATAAGGTGTTGTTGTCTTTGACTTTGAAAAGAGAAAAAAAATAATAAAAAAAAAAAATACGAATTTAAGAAAAAAAAAAAATTATTATACAATGGTGATTTGACGTATATTATATGGTTTGACGTCTGCGTTACGTTATGTATTGATGTATCTTAACTTTTGTCGTATTATATAGGTTAATTTACTACATTGTGAAATATATTTTTGAAAAGAACAATTTCCCCATTTTTTTGCTAAAAGGTGGCCAAGTTTCTTACGCCGGTTCTTCTCGTCGGGCTAGTTTCCGAACCGGTGGTAGGCAATGCCTGTCTTTCTCACCTGGCCTGGTCCAGCTGCTGGCCCTTGAGCAGCATGTCGACGTAAGCGGCGGCGACGTCGACGCGCGCGGGGTACACCGCCAGCACCTGCTCGCACAGCGCCTCCGCCCGCTCCGCCGCGCCCGCCGCGCCCGCCGCCCGCTCCAGCTTAGCGAACGACATCAGCAGCGATACGTCTGTAAACGGGGCGGTAAGGATCAAGCATTGAAAATCGTCTTTTAAGACCAGGAAATTGAAATAACAGTTTAAAAATAGTTTGTAACTTTATCTATATTCTGTAGACAAAAAAGAGCAGAGTAATCTGCACAACAGATGCGCAATCTACTGAACGAATTACGATGAAATATGGCATACAAATAGTTATTAAGTACTTATGTTACGACGTAATCATCTGGTAATAACGGATTTTCTAAAATCATACGAAAATTCCAGATTTCATGTCTGGCAAATAATGTTATGCAAACATTTGTAAAAGAAGGAGACTTACGCTCTTTCTTGTCTAGCGCAGCGATGCCCTTTTGCATCACCTGTCGTGCTTTGTCCAAGAGCCCGGTGCGGTAGCAGGCAGCGCCGGCAGCGGTATACGCGGCCACCGACCCTCGGTACCTCCTCATCATCAGCTCGGCAAGCGCGCCCAGCTCCTGCGTCTTGCCCGTGTCCACTAGGATATCTAGAAGTTTCGAGTGAATGGAATACGTGTCGTTCATCTGAAGCGCCTCCTCTAGGGTCTTCTGTTGAGACTCCTGTAAGCGAAAAAAATTTATTAGTGTAGTGTAGTAAGTACGGCGCAATACACAGATGGTGTATAAATTTTAATTGTTCTATTCTTTGAAGCCACGCCAGACGCGACGAGAGTATGAAGGAAATATATCACTTCCACCACGTGTATTTTTGTACTTGTGTTTCTTACCCGACTACGGCGAAGCCAAATGGATGGGTAATGATTTTGACAGTCTATGTATGTATGTATGTTTGTTCCAAACCAAAACTACTAGTCCGATTTGAATGAGGTGTCAATAAATTCGTAATAATATCCCGGGTAACATAGTCTATATAATTTACGTTGTCGGGCAATAGTTTTTGGAACGAAGTTCCTTATCGCGCGTTGCGAAAGGGGGCTAGACGGAACAAATTAAGACCAAAAGTTGTAACGACACTTTTTGCTATAGTTGTAAGCCGCCAAGCAAGCCAGTAATATCTTCGTTCCACCCGGGTGACCCTTGACACGTCTCATGTTTTTTTAATAAAAATTGTAGTTATTTAAACGTACCTTAGTGCCGAACCGGTGCTCGAGGTTGAGCAGCGCGAGCCACACGTTGCGGCGCTCGGCCTCCTCGCGGAAGTTGATGGTGACCAGCGCCTTGCGCGCCACCCCCCGCGCCTTCTCGATCTCCGTCGCCTGCACAGACGTATAGTTTTGTCGTCTATGTGGATTGTGGACACAGATGACGTATGTTTATGTGGACGAGGTGGTGGTGTCCGTCGCCTGCACAGATGTACTGTTATGTAGACGGCTCGTCGATGTTCTATCGTCTTAATGTGGAGTGTTCGAAATACGATAAAATATCAAGATTTTATAGGCCGTTTGAAAAGAGTTGGCGCGTACAACACATAAATAGATGTTAATTTGTGTGCTGTATTATGAATACCGGTATCGTGCCGTATCACTGCATTACCGAGAGAGAGTGACAGACACATGATGTGTCTCTCTCTCGACTGGTCAGGCTTCTGATTATGAAGAAGACAATAATTGTTTCCTAACAGCAACTCAATTACAGAGAGCTTATAATATAAATATAAATGGCTTTTCTTAACTCACTGAAATTTCCACAAATAATGTTATAATTGCATATGTGTGAGTAATGTGAACATGCCAAGTTTAGTACAACAACCTATACCATCTTCATTCACTTTTCTCTGACGTTATAATATAATAATTATCCTGATATAGAATCATAGAGATTAAGCGATTTTGTGATGATAAATTTGCCACCACTAAATCGCTTTATCTCTGCACACCACTCTAATCTAGACCATAATATGGTCTACTGAATACCACTATGACTATAAGTATATAGTCATAGTGGTACTCAGTAGACATGCAGTGGTGAGTATCCAACACGAAGTACCTGCAGGTGGAAGGCCATGTACGCGATCCACAGCTGGCTGCAGTCGGGCGTGGCGAGCAGCGCGCGCTGGAACTGCTCCACGGAGCGCGGCGCGTCGTTGTCTATGGCGCGCTGCTCCATGTCCCTAACTCTCTGCTCCTCAGCCCGAGCCTTGGCCAGCTTTTCCGCGGGGGAGAGCTTCTTGCGTTTTTTCTTTGGCTTGTCTACTTCCTGAAAATGAAGACTTGTTTAGGCACCTTGCATTTTTGGTACCGGGCAAACAAACTTGCGTGCTCGTTACTATAATGCTACACACCTACACTTCTTTTGGCAATACCTATAAATATTTCTTTTACATACATACAAATTTCAAATGACACGTTCCTCAATAAACTCTGGCCTCACCCATACCCAGAGGCGGCTCGTGTCTTTATTTTCTGGGTGTTCACAAAAAAGTCTTGCTTACTATTTATTTGTAAACAAAAACCATTCGCCGGTCTTTATCTCTCTAACAGAGCTTCGATAGGCAGAATAGAGCGCTTTACGAATATCATTGTAGCCCACTGCCCAATAGATACGAGTACCAGTTGAACTTCACATAACATAATAATTATGAAACCGAGATTGCGGACGCTTTTCTAAAGTCATTTCACAATTTTTAATGAAATATACAGTGTATTGTTCCATTTTTACCACAAATAACCCACATAAACTATTTTTTTATAGCGAAATAACACAAAACTGCTGTATTCGCGCGAATAGTGACCAGTGACATAATAAAACGCCATGTTTGTTTACATAAGATTGGCAACAGCGCATAATTAGATACACCATATTTTAGCATTGTCACCTCGCCGCGATCAGGCAACGTCACAGGAGCGGCGCTCCAGATTAGGCTAATTTCTCACACGAAATCTTTTGTTTCACGTACTGGGCCGTGTCGATGCTTCTCTTTCACACTCATTGAATTCAGTACTAGGCATTGTATTGAACTTCGTTTCATAGGAGCGCAATCGCCGGCGCTCTCCTCGGTAACAACTTGACGCCAAATCTTATGATTGAAAACATTTCAACTTCGTACTTCGTAGTTACTTATCTATAGTATTAGTTGTGCGTATGGTTGTAGCGTGTGTGTATGGTTAAAAATATATTGGTAGGTAGCAGATTAAAAAATAAATTCTTATTATATACTTAGTTACTATTGTTGTGGGAGTGCACTGCACCAGCGCTCTTTAGGACGAGCCGCCTCTGCCCATACCCCCTAAAACCGGAAATATTTGTGTTACGAGCCTTATGAGTTATGGTAAAGGCTCATTTTTAGAACTGTTAAGAAAGTGTTGGTATAATCGTATCATATACAACTGGAATTTAGATTGTGTATAATTTTGAACGAGCGTACTTGCCTGTAATTTTTTTTATCACATTAATAGTGGTCTGATAAATAATAAAGTTTACGAAAAGAATGTACAAAACTTCACAGAAAATGTTTATTATTTCAGGATGTTTAAAGTTGTAGGATAATACAAAATTAAAAAAAAAAGTTTATTCAAGCCAAAAACTCACCTCGTCTTCACTACTGCTCGATTCCTCTTCTTTATTATTGACCGAGTTCGTGTTATTCTCCGACCAAAACTCCTTTATACTGGGCACATTAAGGACAGGCTTTAAACTGTCCAGAACCATTATATTTTCAGTTTTTGGGTCCTTTTCCTGGTATTTCTTTTTTCTCTTCTCTCCAACTTCAACCTGAAAAGTGATGGGTTTGAAATGAAACTAGTTATTGCTCACTCGTGACTTTATTTAGTATCTAAAGATTAACAAATCTTCTTATATTACTTTTTTCTTACGAACCTTTTTCTCTTGTTTGTTACCACTTTCTTCTTTTACTTTACTTTTTTTCTGTACTACATTTTCTTCCTCACTCTTAGATGCTTTTTCCGACTTTTTTTTCTTGGAGTCTGTGTTAAATTCTATATTCAATTCTTTAAGTTTCTTTTTGCCCTCCGTTAATGCTTCTTTCAATTTGGCTACACGTTCTTGTAATACTATTTTTTCTAGATTCATAGCTGTGTGATATTTTTTATTTTTAGGATTTAGCCCGTTTGCTTCTATACTGGATATTTTCTTTGCGACCGTGCCAAGGCGGCGCTTTCTAGCTTTTACAGCTTTAATTAATGATACTACCCTTTTCTTAATGTTTTTTTCAGTGGCACAATCGGAAAAGTCCATCAGATGTAAGTCTTCGGGCGCTAATAATTCCTGTTCCTCCTGGAAGTCAGTTTCTATCGCGTCACTGTCTTCTGGAGTATTCTTCATCTCTTCATCGTCAGTGTCTTTACTTCCTTTTTTAGATTTTTTCTTTTTCTTACTTTCCTTTTTCTTCAAAACTGCATCTTGTTGAGGAATATCGTCATCTGATTTGTCTTTAATTAGTACTTTTGCTTTTTTAGATTTCTTATCTTCTTTGCCATCATTCTTTATCTTTCTGTTTTTCTTCATACTTTCATCCTCATCTTCACTGTCTTCGTCTTGGTCAGACTCGTCTTTTTGTACTCTAGTTTTTTTCGCCTTTTTCTCTTGCGTGTCATCGCTTTTTCGCTTTGTTTTTCTACTCACCTGCAATGTATAAGTATAAATATGATTCATATAATATAAATTAAAGGTACTAGGAATCAAAGAGACATAATTAATTAAGTCTGGTAATTAAAGCGGAAGTAGATTCTTTTTGAATAATAGTTAATACTAGAGAGCTCATAATATTAAAGCAGTTTACTCACTGTTGGGTCGAAGGGCGCGGTGGTGAGGCTGGCCGACATTTTCTTCTCCTCCGGCTTCACTGATAGTATCGTGCACTTCACCTGAAAATTTTAGAAATGTGTAATTTCTTGCCAAAGACACAAAGTTTTTTTTAACCAACAATATTTTTTTTTGATATGCTTTGGATATAAGAAAAAAATGGTTTGTTTTGTTTATTACTTTACTATCTCTTCAAGCCAAAGAGTAGTAAGTATTTTTTATTTTATTTAAGGTTAAATTAAGAGCCTTCCCATTCACAGACTGTCGTTGTCTCTGCTAGCCGAAACGACAAAGACAGCATGTGACTAGCATCTTCATCCATTATGGGATGATTTGTGCAGTATTCTCCGAGCGAAGTCACCACTATTGAAATACTGTAGTGCCTGGGACAGTCGGTTTTTTAAATGTCATATGGTTGCCCAAAGGCATACAGCATTCTCACAACATAGTCCTTAGGAGCTTAGTCTAGTGGAATGACTGGTCAATACGTCTGGGGCCAACTATGTGCGGGTTACTTACAATCTCTCCAATATGGAAGGCGTCGGTGAGGCTATCTACGGGCGCGGCGCTGACGAACATGCGCGGGACGTACGCCGCCACGTCGTTGAAGAACTTCACGATCAGGTAGTCGCGGATGTGCTACAGAAATTACATTATTCATTACGAAACTAAAACTTGTCTATAGAGCCTGCAGCGTCGGTGTTTATGTCGAATGGGACGCAAAGACCTCGTCCTTATGGAGTGTAGAAGAAAGGTGAACTATCTCTGTATGGGGGCAACTTGAAAAATGTCCAAATTGAAAAAACACAAGCGGCGCTAGCAGCGGCAAACGCTGTAGAATGACCATTGACTACCAATAACTAACTCTCAACTAACTTCACCCCATCTCTTATTGCTAACTTCATATTATCATACCCTCTTCTGACTAGCTCCATTATGGCCAGTTTATTTACGGACGTTTTTCATGCATGGGCATAGTTCTCTTTTCTTCTACACTCCGTATTCATCATGCACTATGGTACTTTGGACATGTGTGTGTATGACAAGGAGAGACTCACTGCGATGACGCCGGTGTACTGTCGGCCGACCTCGGCGCGGTCGTAGGCGACGAGCGGCAGCAGCGCCGGGTCCAGCAGCGACGGCTTGAGCGTCAGCAGCGCGGTGTGGCGCGACTCGTCTATCTGTAGCACGCGCGCGGTCACCGACTGCCCCACCTGCGGGTATAAATATTAAATACATACAAACCCTACTAATATTATAAATGGGAAAGTTTGTGAGGATGTATGGATGTATGTATGTATGGATGGATGTTTGTTACTCTTTCACGCAAAAACTACTGAACGGATTTTGATGAAATTTGGTATCTTAGTAGTTTAGACTCTGGATTAAAACATAGGCTACTTTTTATCCCGAAAAAATACAGTGTTTCCGAGGGATACTGTATTTACGCGGGCGGAGCCGCGGGCAATAGCTAGTTAATAATAATGAAACAGGGGGAAAAATAGTCATCAGTTTTATAAGACTCATAAGTTGGATGTAACTTACCTTAAACTTCTTCTTGGACTTGGAGGTGGTGCTCGCTTTTTTGGGGTCCACAAACACCCCCGACTCCGTCATGTGCGCGAGCGGCACGATACCTGAACACAAGCCAAAAATTTAACATTATGAAACAGTCGAAAGATTAAAACAATTTCATCAAACCAACTAATACTGTATGAAAATACAATAGCAATTAAAATTGTGTTCTTATGTACGCACCTAAGAATTTAAATTACTCTGAAGTAAGTTACGAGTTTTCAAGGAAACTTGAATGACAAATATCAGCTAACATCACGCTTTTAGACTGTCGGTGTGCGCGGGTGTTGTAAAAATGATATAATAGTTTCGTATTTTTTCGAAACACGGCAAAAGAAGTATAAATTTAAAACGCTTGCCTTTAAGTCGTCCAATATTAAGTTTGAGATGGTTGTCGTGCACATCAGCCACGGTAGCCGGCACGATGTCGCCCGCACTCAGCTGCGACAAGCAGAAGTACTGCTCGTCCAGCACCGCGCGCTGGTCGCTCACGCTGTACAGCCGGTCCGCCAAGCTGTAGCCGAGCACGCGCACGCGGTGCTTGCTGCCTGTAATGCATGTTATTTTATAATTACTACGGTACTGTTTTATTATTTTATTTAACAAAAAAAATGTCGTTTCCAAGTTTGGTCTGGACAATGCAGGCTGAATGTCTGACAAGAATATGATCCATGCGTTGGATGGGCATGTTAAAAGTCGGACCTGCGCCTCATCTCTCGTCAGTCGTGTCGGTTATCCGTCTGACTGGATTACAAGAGTAAAGGAAGAGAGAGTGCTCCTGTGTACTGCGCACACACTTAGGGACTATAAAATTACTCCTGTGTAACTGGCCTGGTTTCAATGAAACCATTTCATGAAAAATGTATAAAGCAGTAATAATAACTCCCCACACTGTCACCGAGATCGGTGTGGGAAGTTATTATTACTGTTTTATAAATATTGGCTTAATGAATACTATTGATTTCTTCAACAGCAGGTTGCCAATATAAGTACACGGAATCGTGCAAAAGTTTTGCGTATACAATATACATACGCTCTCAAGTTGTGCATATACACATTCGCATAGAACAGGGTTTCTCAAACTTTTAGCTCCACGGACCATTGTTAAAGTTTCCAGATGACAGCGAACCCCTTGACTAACCATTTATAATATAGTTATATAATATATTATAATAATAATAATCTTTTATATAATAATATTATTATACCCTCAAGGTTGTTGAAGAAAAAAAGGTTTTTATTTCAATATAAGGTAACAAAAACAGTGTCAAAAGAAATATTTTTTAATATTAGTTTTAACCTTAATTCTGACTCGGCATCAAGATGATTTCTGTATTTCGTTTTCATCATGACCAGTGTGAAAACTGAAAATCCATCTTGGTCATCAAGCCGCCATTACGTAAATCTTGCCGCGAACCCCCTACCGACGAATGGCGAACCCCTAGGGGGTTCGCGTACCCCACTTTGAGAAACCCTGGCATAGAATATGAGCGTATGCGTACGCGCTCAAGTTGTGCGTATACGTGTGCACGGCACGTACGTCCGATCCTGTCTGATTGGCCGAGGGCAACTCACCAACGGGGTAGGATTTGGCCACAACATCCTCGTCGCTGAGGTCCTCGTGCACGCGCAGACGGCGCAGGCTCAGCAGCGCCAGCCCGCCGCCGCCCAGAGACAGGTACACCGAGCGGTTCATTATCTTGATCACCTGTAGATAGAGACTAGTTATAAAATGATATTTCCACTATCTGCCTGATACTGTACCAGAGCACTGTAGACGTCCAAACTTTGTCCACGTGCGTTTTTAATCAAGTGACTTAATCATAAAAGCTGACCATATTATGGCAAGTTTTATGTATGAGCGTTCCATGTATTTAAAAATCTAAACATAGAGAGCTTTAATTTTTAATTGCGGCAGCACAACGAAAAGCTAGGATGTGATCGGTTAGATCTTGAATATTTGAAAATAATGACTTTTCAAACTTTTTTCAAAGTGAATTTACCGCAACATGACGAGGTTTCCTTATATCTTTAGTGGGGCTATATATTGCCATTACATAGGTATATTATTGATTTAATTAAAATCAATATTTTAACTTACGTTACACGAGGGAAAGTGTACAAACCTGTGCATCCTCAATGATGTCGCCATCAGCCAGTTTCTGCTCCTCGGCCAGGTCGGGGAGCGTGGCGTCGAACGCGCCTTGCATCGTCAGGAACGGGATGTTGTTCGGCGGCACCGAGTACAGGAGGCGGGCGCGGATCTGAAGCGGAATAAACGCAATATTTTATTTAAATTTTATAAGCGGTTTTACCGTTTTTGATACCACTTACGCCACCAGATGACGATTTGTGTGAGTTGGGTCTACCCCCTAACGGCAGAAAAAAATATCAAAAACCTTCAATAATATCTAGCATATATTTCAATAACATGAAATTTTTTCGCGGGATATTGCTAGACATCCTGCGAAATTGTATGCTATGTTGTATGGATTTCCACAAAGTAACGCCTGACTCTATTAACTAGGAATATTTGAGGTCAAACATTTTATTTCTGAATGAAATAATTAACGAGTTATTTTAAGGTTACCAACAACCACCATTAAAAATAAAAGAAAAAATTTAATTTCTGTCCAAATTAAATATTTTGATTGAATGTGATACACTTTTATGCTAAAAAATACTAGAACAATCAAAACGTTACCTTTTGTCCAAGTGTAGGTTTCTTCCCCTTCGGAGTGTCAACATGGTGCCTTTGTATGTACGCGGTGACATTGTCAAAAATGTGTCCTTCTATGCCGTTATCTAAGGGCTGAAACGAATGACAATGTAACAACAACTAGCTGTGTATTAACAAATATTATTATACAATTCATGTAAATGTTTGTTATAACTTACAGTTAACATTATCATTTCAATTATTCAATCAATATTTCTTTGAACTTAACTTACTGCTAAAGATACATAGACAATGGTTATTAATAAAAAGGAAATTGTAGATTTGATAGGTTGCATGTCCAAATATATTATAACACATATAAAACCTTATACATGGTACATTCAAAACAAAAATGGATATTGAAGGAGTGTAATCAGTATTCAATTCTCGTTTCAAAATTGACAAGACCACAAATGTTACCTTGTCAACAGTAAACTCGAGCTGCGTCCCCGGCAGCAGACCGTTAGGTGTGGGGTGTCTCTGCACCGCCCGCTGCAGGCTCTGCAGCTGCCCGCTCACCGTCACCACGGTGCTGTCCGGAGAGGGGGACACCGACTTGACCACACACCAGCACACACCGCCCGCCACTGGTATAACAAACAAATCTTTATTTTTGGGCATAATATGTCCCTCATGGACAATGGACATAGGACATGTTATGCATGGAATATTTAAAAATTAAAACAACCTTTAAAATGTCACCACTATGGTATTTAACACTCTATAGATGTGTGTTTGTCTCTTTGTGCTGTCGCCTTTTCATTTCATCCTGTTTTAAAATCAACTTTTCTGCCATAAATGTAGAAAAGTTTTAGTTCACACAAAATTTAATTTTCGAGATTCACATAAATTCATTTTAGTCTATTAAATAATTATTTTAGGTTTGTGTACTTACACAGTTCTAGTTCAGGGTTAACAGAATCCTTAGGCAGGAAAACCTTAGTGTTAGGTATGCCAATGTCCATTATGTACCCGTGGTCTTCTATTGACGACACTGCAGCTTGTAACACTGTACCTGCGGTACAATGAATACTTTTGTGATAATTTTGTTGTTGTCCATAATAATAACTTAAAAGAACATAATCGTTTTTAAATCATCATTATGATTGGTCTGAAGTAAAGTATTATTTATTTATTATCATCATACACCAGTAAAGACTTCAACTCAGCTATTCACAATCGCCGCGGTTGCGTAATTCGACTTTTGCGGATTAAGAAAACTTTCAACACCATTTAAACTGTATATGTCAGGTTGCACCACACTGCGCATGTGCATTGTATGAAACATGTAACTTTTTGTGAATAAGGTACAATTTCGAATACAAGTTGTGGTGTGAAATGACCCTAAGTGTTTATAGGTCGCAACGCGGGAAGTTATCGCATTTAAGTCCACTGTGGTTGAAAACACCCCTGCTGGGGTCGAGGATTAATGAATAAAATTATTACATATTTGATTTCCCTACATGAAAATAATACAAACCTTTCTTCAGCTCAGTCTGTACTCTGCCAGTGTTGATGTGTTGTGGCATCATGGACAGCATGAGATGGTTGGCCATCACCTCCAACACTTTGACAACTACGTACTGGCCCGGACGGAACATCTTGGGCAACTCACTCACTTCCTCTATCTGCAAAACATTACTTATTTCTTAATCAACTAGTAGAGAACAATAGTACAGTCGTATGTTAATTATTACTTTCAATATACACTTGAAAGTAATTTGTAAGGTGTGGGATTGTGTTATAATATATACAATCGGTTTCTTGAAAACAGGTGCAAGTATTACCAAGAAATTTAGTATTCAGGGAGCTATGGGGGAGAAAAATCGATCTAGCTAGGTCTTATCCCTGGAAAACTGGGAAAATATATCAAAAATATAATAGTCTTACTTGATCATTAACATAGGCCTCCAGCTGCTTGTTGTACACCTCGCTGATGTGACATGCCATTACGAAGCCCTGCATCCGACACGGCAGCGACACGCTCAGCTTTGTCTCCATCACCTCACGCACACGTGCCAACATCAACAGACCTTCTCCCACCACCTACAGTATAGAGGTAAACAATATTCTTAAAATATTATTTTAAATTCAATTAAATAAAGGAACATGCATTTCACTTATATGTTTATAATAAAAATAAAAACAATCATATTTATATTATTGCGGTATACAATAGCCTTATTATTCAAGCACAAATTCAATGCTACACTTCAGACTTTTTATTTTCTTCCATCTGTTGTGCTTGTTTGCCATGTAGGCATAATGCGTTAACTAATCATCAATTATTATAATTATACTAGTTTTTGCCTGGGGCTTTTCTATGAGAAATTGGATTTTAACGATATGAATTATAGCCCCGTTGTCGCACTGTAACTACTTGAATTTATTTCTCTCGCACATTTTTTTTTTTTGTATTATTATTCCTCGTAAATTGTTCATTTAAATTGTATGGTGTAAAGGGTAATTATAATATGGATGCTTAAAGTCTTGTGTCTGTCTTAATAGCTACTGAAAATCCCACATTATTAGTGATTAATTTGTAAATATTGATCATACCCTAGAATGGGTGTTACCTACACCCATTGTAGGTTTAAGCATCTTAAGTCTTATCTCAAATCCTTAAAAGATAGACAAAATTATGCCATCACAGACTTTTTTGTAAAACTATAAAAGATAAATAATCCAACCATATATTGTTTTGGTATATCTCCAATGGATTATTAAGTAGCATTTTTGACGAAAGCTCTCAGACAGTTTGATTTTTTTACACCTTTCAATAATTATCATCATGTTTCAACAAATTTCCACAAAACCTTAACAAATTATACATCTAAACCTTCCTAAGGAACCACTCGGTCGATAGATGAAAGCTGCATGAAAATCTGTTCAGTAGTTTTTGAAAATTTTGCTAACATAGTTTGTATTACAGACATATGCTTTAAGGAACTTTAGTTTATAATATGTAGAGATTAAAAGTTCAAACACTATACCTTATAGTTGAGCCAGATTCCACAATTCTTATATGAGTAATCTACCTCTGGAGTTATTTCATCTGATAGATAACCATCATCATTCTCTGGCTTTTTGGGCTTTTTCTTTTTACGTTCCTCTTGGGTGACGCCTCCGAGAAACTATTAATATGTCAGGAAGTTATTATTAATCGATAAGATACTAATATTCGATACATTAACTGAAGATCTAACAGTGTCAAATATCTATGTGAGTAATATAAGGCAAGGTGAAGATTTTCAAATAAATTAATATCTGAATTAACTGACTTACATTTGAACTTTGTTTGAAGCGTACTGCTGTTGGTTTCTTACCCCCTCGAGGGAAATAATCATCATTATCACCCATTTGAATTAGTAGGCCTTATTCCGAGCCTGAAAAATTCAAAATATAACAAAAAACACAATCAATTCATACAATATTGCCAGATACATACAACTACAAACAACTACAAAATTTAAGTATACTTAAATATTTATTTAAAGGAAAATAATGGCTTACATTAAATTAATAAAGGATATAATGTACCAAATTACCAAGTAACACTTACAATTAATTACAAAAGTACGTATGTTAATGTAAATAAAATGTTTAGTTTTCACGTGTGTTAACCTACAAATTGTGACATTTGACAACCGACACTCGACAGCTCATTGAAGTTTAAACACACGAAGTATAGATAACAAGGAGTCCGAACGTAATGTTCACGAAGTATAGATAACAAGGAGTCCGAACGTAATGTTAAAATAATGGTCTCAATTACGGGGACAGATTTTTGCCGGTAGAGCGCGCGACGGTCCGACATGCACTCGTTTGAAATTACGCGGGAAGTTTAAAGTTGCTATTGACAGCTCTGGAAAGATTGAAATCTTAATATAAAAAAAGTTTTAGGAAATTCTTAGAAACTGTTCTCGAAAAATAGATACCGTAGAACACGGTAATTGCCTAACGGTAATTTAAAAATAATTGTAATAAATAATAGTATTGGCAACACTCGGTATAATAGTGTTGGCAACACGCGGTACTCGTCGGTCTCGCACGCCTAGCGGCAGAAAAGAGAACTAAGATCTGGTCCTATTATTGTGTACATAATTATTATTAAAAAGCCTATACCGTTCGGACTCCTGGTATTTATTCTTCGTGTTTAAACACACGAAGTATAGATAACAAGGAGTCCGAACGTAATGTTAAAATAATGGTCTCAATTACGGGGACAGATTTTTGCCGGTAGAGCGCGCGACGGTTCGACATGCACTCGTTTGAAATTACGCGGGAAGTTTAAAGTTGCTATTGACAGCTCTGGAAAGATTGAAATCTTAATAAATAAAAGTTTTAGGAAATTCTTAGAAACTGTTCTCGAAAAATAGATACCGTAGAACACGGTAATTGCCTAACGGTAATTTAAAAATAATTGTAATAAATAATAGTATTGGCAACACTCGGTATAATAGTATTGGCAACACTTGGTACTCGTCGGTCTCGCACGCCTAGCGGCAGAAAAGAGAACTAAGATCTGGTCCTATTATTGTGTACATAATTATTATTAAAAAGCCTATACCGTTCGGACTCCTGGTATTTATTCTTCGTGTTTAAACAGCTGGTGCAAAGTTTTATTTTACGTCTTCTTTCATATGTAAAATAATGTAGTGTTATGCCTGACGCGCTTATCCAATTTTTTTATTCAAATCTTTATTTTTTTGTTAGAATCTAAAGCGTCAGAATAAAAAAAAAACCTTTCGTTGCAATTGTTGATGAAAGGTTTGTTTTCTAGACTTTTTAGTCTAAGTTTCAAACCAAAATGTTTCGCACCTTTAGAATTAAAGTGGCGTAACTCAAAAATTTAAGAAATTGACTTTTGTACATAAAACGACTTAGAAACATATAATCTATCGGTCTAATAGAAATAAACAGCCACTTTCAAGCTAGAAAAGGATAAACGTACAGTTGTGTCTCTTTCATATCGACCGCTTATCATGCGTTCCTTCACTTTTGAAGGGCCCCTTTTGAGTCAATAATGCTAAAAGTTTGGTGCTGCGCGGTTACTCCGTAAATGACGTAAACTGTAATTCGTCGTTTTAATTGTAAACATAAGGTAAGTAATTTGTGTGTTATTTATTTTTGTACAGCCTCTTTTAGGTTTCGGGCGTTTTAAATCTAAATGATCATAATATTTGACGCCAAAATTGTAATAGTGTCATTTCATTTCTAAACATTTTATAAATACATGAGCCTGATTATGTGTTATGTCTTTACTTTATAAACCGTTTTTGTAACTACAGTGACGTATACGGAATTATGTCTATTATATTCTACAGAATGATATGAATTGGCGAGTTCAATTGTGATTGAGTCTTTTTATTTTTATTTCAATGAAAGTTTGAGGTTAGTAATGAAAAGGCAGGACTAAATTTTGCCACTATATAAATATAACTGGAATGAAAATACAATACGAGAAAAGATGAGTTCAGCAAAACCTACACGTTTAAAAGATATTTAAGGCTTGGTTTTTTCTATAGATATAAAACTATTGGGCATTTCTGGGTCATCAAGCAAGCTATGGTGTGAAATAAGGGCTTGACGGTATTTGCTAAACTCTGTGACTCACGTTGTCATATTTTGACAAAAGTCAAAACTCAGCCGCAACTTGCAAGACAGTATTGTCACCACGAAATCGGAGATTCTCGATGAAGTCGAAATGGATTCCCCCATACAACTAAAACACGAGTTTACCCTGAACCCATCTTGCAGATAATTCACGAGCCAGACACGCATAAGCGCCACCTTACTGATGAGATTACTGATACTGACATGGGTGAGATTAAAATAGCTCTCAGGCAGATTCATAATAATAAGGCACCAGGAGATGACAAAATAACCACAGAGCTGCACCAGGAGGAATACCTGTCTTGACTGAGCTCTTTAATTCCGTCATCCACACTGGCACTACCCCGGAAGCATGCAGCAGGAGGCAGGAGCATGGTGGTTTTATTTTTTAAAATAGGGGATAACATGCGACTTGAAACTACCGTCCCATTCCGCTCCTGAGCCACGTGTATTAGCTATTATTGAGGGTAATCTAAGGATCTGAGGGTCCCAGAAGTTGAACTACTTTCAGCCAGTGGAGTAGACGTATAATCAGCCTCTCTGCCTAGCGTATGTGGACTATGAGAAAGCCTTCGATATCGTCGAGACCTGGAGGACTAAAAAGGCCACTTTAGGTGTTTCATATAACGTTTCATACATTTTGACAGTTTTCAAAGAAATGCGTAAAATTGCGCACATTATATGAATTGCATATGATTCATCTAATATTCACCTAAAGTGGCCCTTTTTGGACCCCCTGAGGGGCAATTCTGCTATAACAATCAAGTCCCGATACGCTAAAACTCTCAAACGGGTATTTTATAAACGTTAAACTAATGTGAAACGCGCTCTGATTGGTCGAAACGTCATAAAATCCGTTCGTGGTAACATGTCGCTTCACTTTCAATCCAATCAAAGTAAAATAAAAGTCTACTTTAAATACGAGAATTGAGGGTCTGGTCTGTGCTGGAATTCATGCAGAAATGCCTCGTTGACTACCGATAATATTTTGAGATGTTAAGATATCTGTTCAAGTGATCTCTGATCCAATTACTTCAAGGAGTGAGACAGGTAGATGTTATCTCTCCAAAACTGTTTACTAACGCGTCGGAGGACGTTTTCAAGTCGTTTGATTGGAACGGCCGGGGCCTGAGACTGAACATAGGCTAGTACATCTCACACTTGCAATTTGCGGATTAAATAATCATTATGTCAGACATATCTGCAGGACCTGGAAGATATGCTGAACAGCCTAAGCGATTGCACAAGACGGGTGGGTTTCGGAATGAACCTTAACAAAACCAAAATTATGCAAATAATTTTGGTTTTGTTAAGTATTGAACATGTTCTCCCAGGACCTGTCGTCGTAAATGGCACTAGACTTGAAGTTAAGAAGCAAGAATACGTATATCTTGGGCAAACTTTGAATCGTCGATACCACAATCACCTTTAGTCAAGATGCATTCGATAATTTCCACGCCGAAGTTCGGAAACAAAATGAGGATTTGACATAAGGCATAGCAAGCAACACGTCACATTGATTACTTATGTCAAATCCGATACATTTTTAATTTCGCAATTCTCTGTCGAAATTTGCGAATGTTCTTGACTAAAGGTCCAGGGTCTTTAATCAATGCGTTGTACCGGTAAAGAAACACGACAAACTCTGCTGATTGACAAGATCAAGGTTGTTCAGCCTGTGATGGAAAGTGCAATGTTGAGGGTATCTGGTGGATAATAAAACTTGCTACAATGTGATTCGATATTGAATTAAAGTCACTGGCATTGCTCATAGAATTAGCACGCTGAAATGGAAGTGAGCCGGCCATGTTTGCAGACGGACAGATGGTTGATGGCGCAGACAAGTGTAAGAGTGGAGACCAGGCTTAGGCAAACGTAGTATAGGACGACCTGCGGCACAATGGACCGATTTAAAGTTGGCTGGCAGCAGATGAATGAGAGCTGTCCGAGATCGGGATGGTTGGCGCTCATTAGTGGAGGCCTACGTTACGCAGTGGGCTATCCATATGTCCGTAGGCTGATGATGATGAAATTTCCCATCGATAATAATTAATATTGACCTCTGATATTGAAAGGCTTATTTAATTATTTCTTATTTAAATAGCTTTTCCTTTTCCTGTATAATAAACATTATTTTGATAGGAAGCCGCCACGGTAACTTAAGTATCTTATATTTTTATGTACACGGTAAATACATAAAAATATAAGGGACCTAATACATACAAAATAGGTATAAGTTTAGCTTTATTACGCATAAAATAAAAGATTTTTTCAGTTTTCTCTATTCTAATTTACCTTTAATTTTAAAAGTCAACCATTAATAAACTAACATATTCCAAAATTGGTCACCAAAAAAAAAAATTACATTAGAAATAAAATATAGCCTATTTTTAAAATAATTACGTTTTATTTTTGATTGCTTTAGTAAAAAATAGACACAAAGCTAAATAAGTCAATTAAATTTTAAATATTTTGGAAATAAAGTGACACCTTTTTTTAAATTATTAATTAACAAATGTTCTAAATAATTACACTCATATTTTTAATAACAAATCACTAAAACAACTATTCACCTACGGCAAATAACAAAAACTGTAACTACATAATGCTCACACTTACTATTATAGTCAAAAAACCAAAAAATGGCCTATTCTCCAATTACATTTTAGGCGTTTACCAAAATTCAAGAATTTTGGATTAAGCCACTTCAATTCTAAAGGTGCGGTTTGAGAGGAGCGAATGTCGCGGCAGCAGTCAGCACTACTGTCTTGGACGCATAGGTAGGTACGTAAAGAATAAAAAGTGTCATTGTCATACACAGTTTGTCACTGTCAAAGTGTATTTGTGAATGTTCATTTTTCGCAATTTTTCATAAACATTTCAAGGAGTCTAGACGCAACAAATTATATTATAAATGTCGCGGCAAATTAAATACATATAAATATTAATTAGAAAGATTAAAAGATTCTTTCTTATAAAAATTTTGTAGTTCAACATACAACTTCTAAAAAATTCGGTGAGCTATTAAGGTTATTCGTATTTAATCTAATCAATTGTGATAAATCGAAGAGCTACTAGTGTGTATAAAGTTAACTCGTTCAATTGGCAGTAAGTGTTTCTAATAACAGTGTCGTCTTTCCAGTAGCAATGAATAAAATCGTGATTTTCGGAGCCACCGGCGTAACGGGTCTGTGTGCGGTGGAAGCTGCTCTTGCTAAAGGTAACACAATAAAAACTAACGATTACAGAATCTGTAATTAGGACCATGCATGTATGGGACCATGTATTTTTAAATTTAGAATTAAAAACGCATGGTTTATTTCCATGGGTTGATAGTGTTGCTATTTGCACTTGTAATAGTAGAGGATCCGTATTAAAATCGTCCTTCACTGAACTCCTTACCAGACAAAAATGATGTTTTAGAGAACAAGATATATTTTTAAATATGTTTAGATTAGGCAACCCCTTTGGAAATTGTCATTATTATTTTTAAAAAAAAAATTAAAAAAATATTTTTTTTATTTAATTTCACTGGCATGTCTACTAAATAAAATTAACTCCGATGGAAAGTATATAATGTATACAATATGCTACACCTCAGTTGCAGACCTTTTTTTTGTCCCTATTACCTGGTTGCTGTGTTTAAACAGGTAAATTGATATTAGTAATTGCGCTTTATTGTTTACCAATTGAGACCAGTCTCAAAATGTAAGCAATTTAATTAGAAATAACGTAGTATAAAGTTGCTTGAGAAAATTCAGTCGTAAATACGGGTTGCAAGGGTTTAAAGTTAAAAAATTCGGGGCGAGCAAAATTGTTAAACAGAGAGGCATTGAGTGTACAATTCTCTGTTATAAACTGTGAGAGAGTGCGCATGTTCCATACTCCATGGTAAAGACAAGGATAAATGAATGTACTATAGTGTAGTGTTTCGGAGTGGATAAAGTTATTTTTTTATTAAATTCAATAAAATTATTTTTGAAAAGCTTGGCATATATGAAACTAGTAGAGAAGCACGTTTTTAAAACAAATCAAAGAACAATATTCTTTAAAAAATTATTAATACATGTTGAGTAGGAAAATAGGAAATTTTTTTATTGAGTATCCTCAAAACAAATCAAAAAACAATATTTAAAAAAAATATATTAACACATGTTTAGTAGGAAAATAGAAAAATTTTTATTGAGTTATCAATACATTACAAGAAGTGATCACACAAAATATAAAATTAAATGATTATTATTCCGGATTCCATGCTGACAATCTGAGAGCTTTTTGGTATTGTCGTAACGTGTAAGCTAATAAATGATGACCAATTATTAATAAATAATAAATATATCTATTAAAATTTCCTTTTTTCATTTATCTTTCCATGTAGGTACCCCAACTCAAGGGAGAAATGCATAAAGACATAAAAAGTCTATACGTCTACTGTTTATATATTAACCAGCTGTATCCAAGGGAAAAGTATCCTATGTTTAAATCCAGAGCTTAAACTACTGCCATACCAAATTTCATTGAAATCTGGTCAATAGTTTTTGCGTGAAGGAGTAACAAACATACATCCAGCCATCCTCACGAACTTTCATTTTTATCATAGTAGTAGGATGCTGACAAGTCGATTGGACAATAGCCTGCATAGTGTGTGGGTGTATAGTTCAAGAGACTAGCTCCCCCAGCATACTTCTGTTTGTTGTAGACAATACTGCAATAATTCGTTTTTGATCGACTGATAATAATTTATAAATCACAAAGGTGCATAGATCATTACGCATAAATCTTCCACTTTAATCATTCAATCTATTGGCTGCAGACTGCATTTAAATTCATTTAATAGTTTAAAAGATCTAAGCAAACATAAAGCGGAATAAAATACTTCATTTTATGCTATGAAAAGATTAACATTTTCATCATCATTTTGATTTTTATCGACACAAAATGCCGACTAGGGACTTCACTGGCGGACGGGAATATATTTACATATGAAATTGCTGATAAATACGAGCATGGCAACTTGTAACCAACTTCAGACAGCTGATCTGTCTGAAGTTGGTTACATATGTTCAAAACCTGTAACCGTCTACAAAAATTGTAAGTAACGAACAACTAGATATCTCTTTCTTTCTCATTGGCATGTGTCATATAGGAGGATAAGGTACGATATATAATTTTCCTCTTGCTAATAGCCTTTACTCTTTATACTCTATGGAATTGTACACTCAATGCCTCTCTGTCTAACAATTTTGCTCGCCCCGAATTTTTTAACTTTAAACCCTTGCAACCCGTATTTACGACTGAATTTTATCAAGCAACTTTATACTACGTTATTTCTAATTAAATTGCTTACATTTTGAGACTGGTCTCAATTGGTAAACAATAAAGCGCAATTACTAATATCAATTTACCTGTTTAAACACAGCAACCAGGTAATAGGGACAAAAAAAAGGTCTGCAACTGAGGTGTAGCATATTGTATACATTATATACTTTCCATCGGAGTTAATTTTATTTAGTAGACATGCCAGTGAAATTAAATAAAAAAAATATTTTTTAAAAAATTTAATTAAAAATAATAATGACAATTTCCAAAGGGGTTGCCTAATCTAAACATATTTAAAAAATTATCATGTTCTCTAAAACATCATTTTTGTCTGGTAAGGAGTTCAGTGAAGGACGATTTTAGTACGGATCTTAGACTATAACTAGCAGACATATTTTTAAAAAAATATGAGATTTAATTTTAATCCTATTTCAATATTTCTCATATGTTAATATTATTTCAATTGACAATAGCACCAAATTCTTCATGGGGCATAAAGATCAAATTAATTTTGAGACAGTTTTGTTACGGTACTTAAATAATGATTTATAATTTTTAATAATTAATAATATCGTATACCAGCACTAATTTAGCGATGTAAAACAAAAGTATTTGGTCACAGGGAGGAGTTTGCATGGAGGTTAACTTGCAAATTCCTGGCACAATAATAATACATAAGAAAATGCTACAAATTTATTTTTATTAGTAATGTTTTAAATAAAACCGGCCCTTGTCACCTTGTCAATAGATTCTGTAGCCTCCTCTACTCATATCGTTTAATTGTAAAAGGTAATTTATACTAACTGTAAAAGTTATCACATTATGACTATATCCAATATTTTCATTCATATAATTTTTTTAAGAACTACCTGTTATTTTTATGAATTCGATTTTTTTTTTATTGTTTAGCAGTGGACAATAATCAATAAGTAATTATAAGGATTGTTAATAATGTATAACGCGGTCACATTAACTTGACGCATGGGATTGATGATGTCATTTTAGCATTCTGCAACTACAACAGAAACAAACAAACAAACTGTAACAGAAAACTAACGAAAATATCGACGCGTGTATCAGTAACAGAGATGCTGACCATAGTGACGTTTGCTCGGCGAGCTAAGGGAACGCGGTGGGAAGCGGGCAGGGCTTTGCATTCCAGCGATGCGTCAAGTTAATGTGACTGCGTTGTATATCTCTGAAAACTACAGTATAAAAAAATATATTATCGTATAATAAAAAAATGTATCAAATAAGCGTGAGGGCTAACTTGGGATTGGGATAGGACAGTCTTAAGACAGTTTTGTCTCGTTTCACATAGACATTAGACAAGTCTGTCTTACGACTAAAACATCCACAGTTTTAAGTCAATTGTGTAGCTCCAAGACAGTTTCAAGTTTGTGTGTGTGCATCTACATAATAATAGGTTGGGGAAAAAGTCTTTTCGCATTATAGTATGTATGAACTTGTCATAAAATATCTTGGGCTATACCAATTGTATCTGGCTGATTTTGGTATCATTAAAAAGTTTTAATTTTACAGAAGACAATTCCAAATTCAAATTAGGTAAATTTGAGATTTTCATTTGTTTTTCTTATTGTTAAAATGAGTGATTCTTATGAAGAATTTCGATACATTTTAAAATTTTATTACAAAAAAGGTAAAAATGCAACACAAGCGCGAAAAAAATTTGTGATGTTTATGGACCTAATGCAGTATCTGCAAAGGTATCTGTGAGAGTAGCGCAAATTTGGTTTAAGCGTTTTCAATCCGGAAATTTTGATATCAAAGATGCACGTCGCTCTGGTCGCCCTGTTACGGACAAAACTGTTGCCATTTTTGAAAAAGTGGAGCAAGATCGGCATATTAGTAGTTACGATGTAGCTGTAGAACTGGGGATTGACCACAAAACGGTTTTGGCGCATTTGAAAAAAGCTGGGTACACAAAAAAGCTCGATATTTGGGTGCCTCATGAGCTCACTGAAAGAAACCTAATGAACCGTGTACTCATTTGTGATTCTTATTTACGACGTAATGAAACCGAACCATTTTTGAAGAAGCTGATAACTGGTGATGAAAAGTGGATCACGTACGACAAGAACGTGCGAAATAGATCGTGGTCAAAGTCCGGTCAGGCTTCACAGACTGTGGCGAAACCCGGGTTAACTCGCAACAAGGTGATGCTGTGTGTGTGGTGGGATTGGAAGGGCATTATTCATTATGAGCTGTTATCGCCAGGCAGGACCATCAATTCTGAACTGTACTGCGAACAACTGGTGAGATTAAAGCAAGAAGTTGAGAGAAAGCGGCCGGAATTAATCAACAGAAGGGGTGTGGTTTTTCACCATGATAACGCTAGACCTCACACATCTTTAGCCACTCAGAAAAAATTACGGGAGTTTGGCTGGGAGGTGTTAATGCATCCGCCGTATAGTCCTGACCTTGCACCTTCAGATTTCCACCTGTTTCGGTCGCTGCAGAATTCCTTAGGCAGTGTCAGGTTGCCATCACAAGAGGACTGCCAAAACCACTTGTCGCAGTTTTTTCATCAGAAGCCCCAAAAATTTTATAGCAATGGGATCATGTACCTACCAACAAGATGGCAAAAAGTTATCGAACAAAATGGCACCTATATACTTTAGTCACTTGTAAATAAACTTTATAAAAAAACCTTTTAAATTTTTATATAGGTAAAATGCGAAGAAACTTTTTCCCCAACCTAATATATTTTGTATACTGCCTTATGTCCATCATGAGTCGTGACTCAAATAAGTGCTTGCTCAAAGACTTTAAAGTTTAAATTATATAAACTATTTTTTAACTTTATTGTGGAAAAATGTACGGTTTCTGCGAAATTAACTTTTGCGCGCACGAAGTCGCGGGAAACATCTAGTAATTCATAATTTTATGTGCCAATTAAAGTATTTATTATAATAGTTGTTACCATATTATTATCTTTGAAATAGAGGCGAAAACCATATTGTTATTATGACCAGTTAAGCTAAAGCCAGTTAAGATGCAGTGCAATATTAAAATACTATGCTGACTTTTGAAGTTAAAATATAAGTAAAACTTTACATCAATGAACTAGACATTATGGTTACGAATTTATCTGATATATCATATAAGACTGTAGGTAGCAAAAAGCTACACCGCTGCCCAGATAAAGGACTGTATCAGGATTTGACACATTCAATAACATACTATTATGTATTAAAACTACATACGCGGCGCCGCAGGACGCAGCCGTCTTGGCGCACGCTAGAATTATATTTTTGTCGCAGCATGAACGAGAAAATACACAACACAAAATTCTGGGACGACATATTATGCTAACGTAATTTTGGTGACGTGGCGCCGGCCGCGGCCGCAGCGCAGATTTGTTTCAGCTATTTGATTTTTTTTTGTACTATTAAAGTTAACGTATTTCATCATGAATAGGTCTCGAAGTACGTGCCTTCGTCCGGGATCCCTCCAAGCTGCCCGAAGACATTAAATCCAAAGTAGAAGTGTTCAAAGGCGACGTATTAGAACCGGATTCAGTAAACTATGCCGTTGAAGGCACAGACGGAGTGGTTATAGCTCTCGGAACGAGGGGCAGCCTGGAGCCAACTTCAGATTTGTCCGAGGGTACCCGGAACATCTTGGATGCTATGAAGGCGAAGCGCGTCAGCACCGTCTCGGCCTGCACGTCAGCTTTCCTTTTCTACGAGCCGGATAAGGTGCCCCAACGGTTCATACCCATCACCGCGGATCACCAGAGGATGGCCGATGCGATCAAAGAGAGTGGCTTCAACTATGTGCTAGTGTACCCACCACACATTTCTGGTGAGTGTTCAAAGATTTTATTATTAGATTCTGAGGCGTTTTCACCATATTCTCGTCGGGTTTAGGTTCTGAGACGTTTTTACCACATTCTCGCCGGGTTAAGGTTCTGAGACGTTTTCACCACATTCTCGCCGGGTTAAGGTTCTGAGGCGTTTTCACCACATTCTCTACGGCAGTGTTTTTCAACCTTTTTCATGATGCGACCCCCCTTGTATGAAAAAATATTTCGCGACCCCCTGACCATTCGCTTTTTTATCATGTATGTATGTGTATGTTACAGTGTTACGACGACCTTTTTGACGACCTCTGTGGCTCAGTGGTTTAGCGCTTTGGTGCTCAAACCGGAGGTCACAGGTTCGAATCCTGCCGACGGAACAAAAAGTTTTTTTGTGTTCCTGGGTCATGGATGTGTATTAAATATGTGTATAATATAATAAAAATCTTAAATATATGTATAGTTTAAAAGTATTAAATATACTTCCCGTTGTCTGGTACCTGTAACACAAGTTCTTCGGATACTTAGCACGGGGCCAGATTGACGTGGTGTGAAGCATCCATAAATATTATATTATATATTATATTATTTTCTTGCGTCTCCATAATTAGGATTCGGATATAAGTAAATAATATAGTACGTCAAACACATTATTTTACAATAGGGTATTATCCTATGATGAAAATATACATCAGATTGTTG
This sequence comes from Glaucopsyche alexis, assembly GCA_905404095.1. Taxonomy (NCBI): domain Eukaryota; kingdom Metazoa; phylum Arthropoda; class Insecta; order Lepidoptera; family Lycaenidae; genus Glaucopsyche; species Glaucopsyche alexis. The sequence goes on along the minus strand of FR990045.1, from coordinate 30,478,830 downwards.
ATATTTTATCGCTAAACATTAATTTAAACCAATTTAACCAACTATTTACATAAAAATATGTATGATTTTTATAAAATATCAAAAATAAAATTATGAATTTTACACGTTTGACCACGTGACTCAAAACGCACGAGATTGGAATGTGACGTCATATTCTTGTACTTCTTCTTCTTTTATTAATGTCTTCCCGATTTCCATAAAGAATATCCAGCATCGAATCATTAACGTCATGCATCAGCGAGTAATAGCCACTTTTTCTGCATTTCAGTGTTCTTTGGTAGGGTCACAAAGATTTTCCCCGGTGTTTTAATAGACGTATTAGTGCATTTTGGCACTACGCACCATTTATAAGGCATTTTTAATAGGCTTAAAACATTTTTTTAAAAACGTAAATAGTAGGTATTCTGGGATTTGGCATTTTCAGTGTAATTTGACACTTGACAGTTACAATGTTACAAGAATATGACGTCATGACAACTCATTATAGCGTTTTCGCGCCTTTAATATTAATTTGAACTTTTAGGCTAATTTGCAAGGAAAAGAAAGAAATTCACAAAGAATGGTTCAAACTGCTTATGTATTTTGGTATTAGGAACAATTTCACATACTTTTCAAAAACTTGGAAAATACCCTATTACCTACATACATCGATGATATCGATGATCGATTTATGAGTATATCATTTTGTTATAATTCTCTTACTTATAGTCTAAGATCCGGCTGCAGGATTAGTGCGTTCATCGGTTTTTTGCTGAAAACCGAATTTTTATGTGTATTTATAATAAGGAGAATATATATTTATCAGGTTGCCTATCAAAATTTGGCCGCCAGTATTTTTAATTAAATTATTTTTAATTGATTTTTGGGAAAAAATATCGTTCACTTGTTTTTTAAATAAAATAACGTCTACATCACGGCAATTTATATGAAGATTAAAAAAAATCACGGTTGCCGTTGCGCACTTGGCCGCACCTCTTCGCAGCCAGGTGTAAAGAGATATGATTTCGATACATTTATACGTTCATAACGTTTATTTATTAATTATATATTAAATTAAACCTATTTTTTTCTATTTATTATCATATATAGTTGCCTAATTAAATATACCCGCGAATGAGGGTTGCTGGCTTTTAAAAATTATAAATATTTAAGGTAGAGTGAAAGAGAGTTAGCGCGTAATATCATTCGTCAGACGAGGATAGCGATTGCCGGCTGTGCGACGCTTTTAAGCCATTGCGCATGCGTCGAATGTTAGTGTTCTCAACATAACAGCTGCGGTATTTTTATTCTTACATAAAAACTACGCTGTTTTGGAGTTCGTCATGCACACATACATTATTGTTCTATTTTTCCATCTAAAAATTATTAAATTAATTAACGTAAAATAAAATTGATAAAGATGAAGTCGTGTTTTCTGTGTAACGAAAAAATCAACGTACTTGATTTTAATAATGCATCATTCAAAATACAATTAGTAAACCTTTTTTTTTATTAATGATTTAAAAATTTAATGTTTTTTCTTTTTTTAAATTAATTAATTAATATTAATAACTTAAAAAATTACCTAATGCATAATTTAAAAAAATAATTGATTAATAAAAAAAAAATGATTAAATAAAAATAATAAATAAAAAAAAAATGTTTATTTTTATGGAATAACGCGGTAACGTAGTACAATCTACTAATTTCTGGCTGGCTGCTATTCGATGGTTTTCTAAAACCAACATGGTTCCTGGGAGACTCAACTCCAACGCAAGTTAAGAGTGTGCTATGTGATTCCATGGACAAATCTTCCTATAATGACGACAGTTCTGATATTTGTAGCGATGAAAGTGATAGCTCCGATGATAGTGTAAATGAAAGCTCCGATGATTCAGATTATTAAATAAGAGTTACGGGAATATAAGATATATTTAAAAAAATCAATTTGCTTAAATGTTTAACTAACATATAACAGACGATTTAATACTTGAATAAAATGTACTAAAATTTTCAAATAGTACTTTCACAATAAAATTTTCTTTTACCTAAGTCACCTTGATTTTTGTATCATCAAATATTAATTATATTTAATCAATATTAAATATATTCAATATATCAATATTTATTTTTTTGTAATTTTTAAATTTGTCATTTTGAAAAGGAAGACATATTTTTTGGAGTATTTATTAAGTCGTCTCTATTACTCCTCGGTGGTTGAGAACACTAACATTCGACGCATGCGTAATGGCTTAAAAGCGTCGCACAGCCGGCAATCGCTATCCTCGTCTGACAAATGATGTTACGCGCTAACTCTCTTTCACTCTACCTTAAATATTTATAATTTTTAAAAGCCAGCAACCCTTATTCGCGGGTAGATTTTATTAGGCAACCATATACGATAATAAATAGAAAGAAAATTAGCTTTAATTTGATATATAATTAATAAATAAACGTTATGAACGTATAAATGTATCGAAATCATACCTGTTTACACCTGGCTGCGAAGAGGTGCGGCCAAGTGCGCAACGGCAACCGTGATTTTTTTGAATATTCATATAAATTGCCGTGATGTAGACGTTATTTTATTTAAAAAACAAGTGAACGATATTTTTTCCCAAAAATCAATTAAAAATAATTTAATTAAAAATACTGGCGGCCAAATTTTGATAGGCAACCTGATAAATATATATTCTCCTAATTATTAATACACATAAAAATTCGGTTTTCAGCAAAAAACCGATGAACGCACTAATCCTGCAGTCGGATCTCGTACTATTAATAAATCAATCTTTTTAATCTTCATTGGTTTTTTACTAAAGTTCTCTCGACCACCGGCGACCCCCCTACAGAAGCATCGCGACCCCCTAGGGGGTCGCGACCCACAGGTTGAAAAACACTGCTCTACGGGATAAGGTTCTGAGACGTTTTCACCACATTATCGCCGGGGTGAGATTATGAAGCTCTCAATAATTGCGTATGTTTCTTTTAATAAAGTCTACATTTGTGATGTAAAAAGTGAGTCAATTAAATGAATACCAGTACTACTTGGTCTTAGCCTAAGAGCACACTGGACGGCCAGGCCGTGGCGGCCACCGAAATATATAGGTACAGCGACCGCAGGCCTCTTACGGCCAAGTGCGCACTTAGGCTTATTAGTTACTTTCGCTGCATCCAAATTCCGAATATAAAATATAAAGTTAATGGTGACCGGACACCCGTAGACCAAGTGTTAATCAAAATCTTAAGTAAGATATTTAAGAATCCATGATGTAGAAAAATGGTAGTAGCATCTCGAGATCTTCCGCCGATCCAATAATATGAACATTCGAGGGCGGCATTTACCATCAGACGATCCTTATACTCTTTTACGTATTCATACTATATTTTTTTACCAACAGATGATCCCAGCCGGGACATCATCGTAGAGGTGAACCCTGAGAAGTCTCCGGGTCGTTGCATCTCCAAGCACGACCTGGGCAAGTTCCTGGTGGACGCCCTCACCGAGACCAAATACTACAAGACTGTGATAGGCCTGTGTAATGTGCCACAGCAGTAAACATCATCATCATTGACCACTGCCCACTGGGGCGAAATACTCTCTCTGTGTGAGAATTAGGGATAGACGGCAGTAGACTTGTGTAGTAGACTCGTTGCTGTGCAAGTCTACTGCAGGTTAGCAGAATAACTTTATTATTGTATCAAAATGCCATGATTTTGTCATTAATTTATATACAGTGTTACATACCTATTAAGAAGTATTTTTTGCAATAAGTACCTAGTATTCTTGAGCGATGTTACAACAGAAATAGTCTTCCTTTTATGCAATAAACGCTTGCGCTAGCTGATGTTACAACAGAAAAAGTCTTCCTTTTATGCAATAAACGCTTGCGTTAGCTGATGTTACAACAGAAATAGTCTTCCTTTTATGCAATAAACGCTTGCGCTAGCTCAGTAATTGTATTCGCATTTATAAGTTTCAATAGTTGGTTACGGTACCTTATTAAAATGTATTTCTTTTTTGTACATATACAGTTATAGACGATTAAAATATTTTAAATGATAACTACTTTGTTAAATATGCGTTTTATTATTCCTGCAGCTTTTTGTGATACAGAAAAACTATTGTACAATACAAAGGTTGAAAAATTAAATATGACTATTAAGTAATAGGGAATATGCATAAAATATAAAAATAGCTTAAAATATAATAATATGATACTAGACAGAAAAATGTAGAAAATGGCTAAAAAATTATCAATTTGATAAATGAGCAAGATATAAGCGGTCAAAGTTTGTAATCTATCTCTTTCTAGCAAAACGAAATTTAGTATGAACTTTCTATGAAAGTCGTGTTATGTGACGTCACGATACACGTCGGATCTCTCTATCTAATAGACCACTTTAAACGTTCATATCTTCGTTATTTTTAATGATATCAAAAAACTGATTTTACCATACGGTTTACCAAACAAGATAGATATAAATAAATAAAAAAATACGTGCATATTCCCTATTGCTTTATGTTCAAGCTTGTTCTTTGCGTCTCGAAAGCCCAACGTATTTGCGAAATTCAGAAACTTATGCTATGTATCTTGGACATCAACACGATGGGGTAGCACTCCGCAGCCGCCTCCAACACCCATCTCAGGTCTCGCAGGGAGTAGACGATAGCAACGACCATTACCATGGGATCCATGTCTGATAAAGATTTTTGCACATTTTTTTTATAAATTTTACATTTTTTAAATACTTTTATAAAATTTTATAACGAATTGTGAGGTTTGTGACATTTAATAATTTTGAAGTTTATACGTCTTGATATTTACATAGAGATTAGAGGTGTTTATGGTGTTAAATATAAGCAAAAAGGTTTCGGTGTTACTATGACAATCTAATCAGCCAACAACTTGTACAACTCTACTTTTGTCGAAAGCATAGATGAATAATTGGTCTCGCTCGCCCAGTGAGACCAATTATTATTAGTCTATGGTCGAAAGATCTTAATTCGTTGCGCGACCTATAATAATTTGAGATTGGACGAGTAGGGTCTGCTTGTATCTCCAGACTGGTGGGTTCGAACTTCGATGCACGCAGTCAATTTTTGTAATATGAATGGGCATTCTCTCTCCGAGGTGAGTAAAGGGAACGTACCCACACCACGTGACCGTCCGTTCCCCCGGGTACCCCTTCACGTAGTACTACTTCATGCCTATATGGGGCGAGGCCCCCTGCAGCAGCGGCGACGAGCACAGGCGCCATAAGCCGTGGCTAACGGCTTATGGCGCCTGTGCTCGTCGCCGCTTGTAAGAAATGCGGAGTGTATTTCTTACAAGCGGTGGCCCATTAAACATTTAAACCAACTTGAATGTTCTAAAATGCCCCAGCATGCGCGCGTCGCCGCTGCTGTCACTGCCCGCGGTCGCCGCTCACCGCGAAATTAGGTAATGGCTGTGTTCCCCAGAAAATAGCGCTTGTTAACGCTTGCTAAATGCTGGCTTTATTTTTAAATGGTCAAACTTCAAAGGACTGTTCTTAAAGTATTTCGAGGTAAGTAGGTTCTATCGAGATTCGAGACTAAACAAGTGTAAGTATATAATTTACACTGTGGTTAATAGTCTAGTAAGTATGTACTTGTTATGGTGATTAAGTAGAACCGACTATGTTTATTAGCATGTCGGCCGTGAGTGCTACTTTTATTACGTGTAAGTTGTTACTTGTTACTTACGTTTGCAATTAGGTATTATTATTGTACCTAGGTAGTAGGTATATCTATACTAAATAAGTATTTATGTACTCGTACGTACATAAATACTTTTTAGTGGGCGATACAACAGTACAAGTGAACACGGCACAGTTGTCTATCAGGATACAGGTTATGGACCCACTTACAGCATCCGTTATTGACAAATACGCTCTTTCCTTTTTAGGTTTACAAGTCTATATCTAGTAGGTACCTAAGCTTTCGACTAGCTATTTGGTACTTACTAGATTCTCAACACCACACACATAATAAGGGTCTTATGTCTGCAAGTTGCAACTGACCACGGATCTGTCTGCAACTGTAGGTACTAGGTACCTACCAACTACCAACATACATACTAGCGTTGTGCGTGCGTTGTGCCTGCCAGTTGATATTATAAGATTTAAGACTTCTTAGATTAGATATTATGATTTTTTGTTCTCTGATGTCCTTCAATAGGTAATATGCATTTGTTTTAAATCAGAAAGGAGAAATGTATATAATATATTCCGAAAGGAACTATTTTAAGTAAATATGGATCGAAAAATGTAAAAAAGTATTAGTACTAAGTACTTAATCAGTTGCTATTGCTAAATTAAAAAGTTACAGGACTGAAAGTGACTATAAAAAAGACGTTTTTTGCTCAAACCTTTATATCTGTTTCATTTTACCTATAAAAATCATATACATAAACCCAGTAAGTAATAAAATCAATTTTGTATAATCTCCATAGTCCATACATTTTCAACGGCGGACCGTGGATGTGACCAGTGACGTCATATTTAAGGCGTTTTAATCACGGAATTTATAACACAGGGTTTTAATGTTCTCTAAGTTCCAACGATCTCACTTTTTGTGTTCAGTTGATGATTTCGTAAACGGTTGATCGTAATTCGTAGATATATGCCATTGCAAGGTCAATATCTCCCAGCTTATTAATTAATAATTATTATGTACTTTTCGAAAAGCTAAAAAAAACTATGCAATACGCATCTAGATGTTTCATACGTAGCAAATAGCAGGTAAATAGATCTACTTGTAGGTAAAGCACTTCAGTAGATATTTAGATAACTGATAAGTGATAACTGAAGTATCTGTACGATCAGGTATATAATTTAAATCTCTATCATTATATTTATCCATACTTATACTTATAATATTATAAATGCGAAAGTGTGTCTGTCTGTCTGTCTGTTACCTCTTCACGATTTAACCGCTGAACTGATTTTGATGAAATTTGGTACAGAGATACTTTGAGTCCTGGGAAAGGACATAGGATACCTTTTGTCCCAAAAATTTGCGGTGTTCCCGAGGCATAATGTATTATTATCGTGTGTAATTTGACTGTCTTTTACTGCTAAACGGTTAAATTGATTTGAATGAAATTTGGTATGGCAGTGGTTTATGCTTTGGACAAACGCCCAGTCTACTTTTTATCCCAAAAATATACAGTGTGCCCGAGGGATAATGTTTTAATTTGTGTACATCCATACTTCCATATCCATACTTTTAATATTATAAATGCGAAAGTGTGTCTGTCTGTCTGTCTGTTAACTCTTCACGCTTTAACCGCTGAACCGATTTTGATGAAATTTGGTACAGAGATACTTTGAGTCCTGGGAAAGGACATAGGATACTTTTTGTCCCAAAAATTTGCGGTGTTCCCGAGGGATAATGTATTATTATTGTGTGTACTTTGACTGTATTTTACTGCTAAACGGTTGAATTAATTTGAATGAAATTTGGTATGGCAGTGGTTTATGCTTTGGACAAACGCGCAGTCTACTTTTTATCCCAAAAATATACAGTGTGCCCGAGGGATAATGTTTTAATTTGTGTACATCCATACTTCCATATCCATACTAATATTATAAATGCGAAAGTGTGTCTGTCTGTCTGTCTGTTACCTCTTCACGCTTTAACCGCTGAACTGACTTTGATGAAATTTGGTACAGAGATACTTTGAGTCCTGGGAAAGGACATAGGATACTTTTTGTCCCAAAAATTTGCGGTGTTCCCGAGGGATAATGTATTATTATTGTGTGTACTTTGACTGTCTTTTACTGCTAAACGGTTAAATTGATTTGAATGAAATTTGGTATGGCAGTGGTTTATGCTTTGGACAAACGCCCAGTCTACTTTTTATCCCAAAATATAAATGCGAAAGTGTGTCTGTCTGTCTGTCTGTTAACTCTTCACGCTTTAACCGCTGAACCGATTTTGATGAAATTTGGTACAGAGATACTTTGAGTCCTGGGAAAGGACATAGGATACTTTTTGTCCCAAAAATTTGCGGTGTTCCCGAGGGATAATGTATTATTATTGTGTGTATTTTGACTGTATTTTACTGCTAAACGGTTGAATTAATTTGAATGAAATTTGGTATGGCAGTGGTTTATGCTTTGGACAAACGCGCAGTCTACTTTTTATCCCAAAAATATACAGTGTGCCCGAGGGATAATGTTTTAATTTGTGTACATCCATACTTCCATATCCATACTTAATATTATAAATGCGAAAGTGTGTCTGTCTGTCTGTCTGTTACCTCTTCACGCTTTAACCGCTGAACTGACTTTGATGAAATTTGGTACAGAGATACTTTGAGTCCTGGGAAAGGACATAGGATACTTTTTGTCCCAAAAATTTGCGGTGTTCCCGAGGGATAATGTATTATTATTGTGTGTACTTTGACTGTCTTTTACTGCTAAACGGTTAAATTGATTTGAATGAAATTTGGTATGGCAGTGGTTTATGCTTTGGACAAACGCCCAGTCTACTTTTTATCCCAAAAATATACAGTGTGCCCGAGGGATAATGTTTTAATTTGTGTACATCCATACTTCCATATCCATACTTCCATACTAATATTTTTTTTTTTTTTTTTTTTTTTATTCTTTTTTGTTTAAGGACCTTTATAAAAAATTACATGTCGGTCCTGTTAATTAAACTACATAAGAATTTAAGTAACAAATTAAAGTAGGTACCAACCTAATACATAAACAAAAATCTAATTCCTAATTCTAAAATAGTGACTCACCGCCATAAACAATTGTTTTGCTGCGTCGGACGAAGGTTCTGCTAATAATTTATTAAATAATCCAACATCATATTGGTTCAGTTTTAGGGACACTATTAGCGCATGTCTTACTTGTTGGAAACGCGTGCATTCTATTAGAAGATGATGTACATCCTCCACTGCTCCACAAGTGTCACAGTTAGGCGAGTCTACCTTTTTCATTAAAAAGGCAAATTTGTTGAGCGGCATATGACCCGTTCTCAATCTATGTGCAGATACAATACTTGTACGTGAAATCTTAGTACAAGAAAACCAGGGTACATGAGGGGGCTCACTTTGAATACATTTGTACCAGATACCTTTTTCCATAGAACGTTGGTTAAAATATTCTTTCCAATAACTATAACATTCCAATCTATATTTTGGAAGCAGTTCTGAATAATTTGGATAAATTGTATGTTCTGACCCGTGTAATAAAGCTTTTTTTGCTAAAAAGTCAGCCCTCTCATTACCTTTTAAACCTATGTGGGATGGAACCCATTGGAATTTTATTTCTATGTTACGTGCAAGGAGATCAATTAACTGCGATAAGATGTCATATGCTATCGATACACCCCTCCTGCCAGAAGCACATCGAGAGATATGCTGAAGACAACTTTTGCTGTCACTACAAATTACAAATCTATCATGCCTGACGTAATCTATATAATTAAGAGCTTTAGAAATCCATACTAATATTATAAATGCGAAAGTGTGTCTGTCTGTCTGTCTGTCTGTCTGTCTGTTACCTCTTCACGCCCAAACCGCTGAACCGATTTTGATGAAATTTGGTATAGGGATACTTTGAGACCCGAGAAAGGACATAGGATACTTTTTATCCCGGAAAAATGTACGTTCCGCCGCGATAAACGAATTTTGGCGCAACGGAGTTGCGGGCGGCATCTAGTAATATTATAAATGCGAAAGTGTGTCTGTCTGTCTGTCTGTCTGTTACCTCTTCACGCTTTAACCGCTGAACCGATTTTAATGAAATTTGGTACAGAGATACTTTGAGTCCTGGGAAAGGACATAGGATACTTTTTGTCCCAAAAATTTGCGGTGTTCCCGAGGGATAATGTATTATTATTGTGTGTACTTTGACTGTATTTTACTGCTAAACGGTTGAATTGATTTGAATGAAATTTGGTATGGCAGTGGTTTATGCTTTGGACAAACGCGCAGTCTACTTTTTATCCCAAAAATATACAGAGTGCCCGAGGGATAATGTTTTAATTTGTGTACATCCATCCATACTTCCATACTTTACTAATATTATAAATGCGAAAGTGTGTCTGTCTGTCTGTCTGTCTGTTACCTCTTCACGCTTAAACCGCTGAACCGATTTTGATGAAATTTGGTACAGAGATACTTTGAGTCCTGGGAAAGGACATAGGATACTTTTTGTCCCAAAAATTTGCGGTGTTCCCGAGGGATAATGTATTATTATGCTTTGGACAATCGCGCAGTCTACTTTTTATCCCAAAAATATACAGTGTGCCCGAGGGATAATGTACTATTGTGTATATTTTTTTAAGGTCTTTTATAGCGAGTTTAAACCATTTAAATGAAATATGGTATGATAGTGCTTCGGACAAACAATTAGTAATTAAATAGACAACGTAAGATAAGGAAGATACAGATTTAACTTAGAGTACAGTCGGGAGTGGCCAAAAAACCTCATTTCTCGCGGGCGGAGCCGCGGGCAAAAGCTAGTAGTTTAAATAAATAAACTTTGGAGAAAACAACAGCGCACAGTGCACACTGCCGGCTCACAGTGAATTTTTTGTCCAAACAATTGGCCATGCCTTTTTTTTTGGAAATCTCATACAGAAATGTTATGTAAATAATTTATTAGTATTTACATGCGTTAATTTCTTATTAAGAACAATAAAAAAACACTTTTTTTTTTCAATAAAATTAAAAATTGCCATAATTTTTTAAATATTTACTTAATTGTCTTCTTGATTATTCTGATCGACAATAATAAAAAAACACACAATTTAACCTGATTTACATATTTCTTAAATAAGTTTTTAAAGATTTATTTACGATTTAAGTTTTTTTTTCTTTAATTTTTTATGAACGTATTTCTAACTATTTGGATTTTATTTTTATACAGAATTGTTACTTAAATGTACTAGAATTCGTGTAAAAAAAATTAGGTCCAAATAATAAAGGGCACCGAAGTTAGAGGCTTCTAAAGTTTTCTATGGTAACTATGGCTTTAGGGTTGTCAATATTTCTATACCAAATTTTGTTATTCATTTGAACTTTGTTTTTTTATTCCTGACTAATACTTAAACAGAAGATTAGAGAAACTGCATTGAGTCACTAAAGTGACTCGATAAATCGAGAAAATATTTTATTAATGCCGTGAAATATTTTTGAGCAGAAACAAATAAACGATTACTTTTTATTTTAGTTTTTAATATAAGTAAAGCAATATGCTATTACAAAAGCAAATTTGCAGTTTTCATATTAATTTGACCTGTCGATCCTACAATTCTGACTTGGAATTTTTTTAACAAATTAATACTTTTCTAATGTACACATGGTGACACATTTAAAATATTTTATATATTTCCGGTATAAAATGGATTCGTATAGGTTTAACTATAACCGGAAATCTATTGTATAATAGGTAGCCGGTGGGTGCACACCGGGTCCGGTTTCGGATTTTATTACCTGGTTTTAGCTGTAGCCTAACGAGGGCGGAACCCTTCCCTGCACCACATATTACCTTTCATTGGATTTTAAATAGAATGCCCGTCTGTCTGTTTGTTTTGCTTTTGACTAATCTCTGAAATGGCTGCATGTATTTTTAACCGTGACTTTCACTGGCAGACCGAATTATCAGCATATGTGTTGTAAAAATATTAGGTATTTACAACGCCGGATAATAATTTGTTTAGAAAATATTAAAAATTATCAGACTCTCATTGAACTTAAAATAAATCATTAGTATAAAAAAAAAGTAATATAATTAATCTAGCGAACAAAAAATAAGTTGGCGGCTGCACGTGAGCATACTGTATTACTGAGTTTGGCAGCAAATTAATATGTTGGCGACTAAATTACTAAACTGGCGAAATCACTCAGGTGACAAAAAATTCAAAAGTCGGCAGATAAAAAGAGGCGAAATTTAATCCAAATTAGCACCGACATTTATAAGTTGGTGACTTAATTTCCGAGTTGGTGACCATTATACCATATAAGCAGCTATAAAACCAGATTTGGTTGATAAATTAATGGCTGCTAAAAATTCAATTTGCAGGCTACGGAAAATCCTATTTTTGGATACTGTTGGAGTATGTTTTTCTTTGGCATGGGTGTCATTTTCTAGGTGTCTGGGGGTGCAGAATAATATGAAAATAAAATCTGATTTGTAATTCCACAATGGCGTACATTTTTGTTATTAAAATTAATAAGGATGTCCTTTTCCAGGTTTCTGGAGGTTCTGATTACAAAATTGTCTTCCAATTGAAAATGAATATAAATACTAAATTACAAGATCTTGGGGATTCTGATTAGGATTGATGATTATTATTACAATATGTTATGTATTTCAAAGTAACAGCTATGTATAGAAATTTTTCAAAATTCAGGATCCACGATTTTTTCTGCTATTCATGAAGAAAATATGCAATTTCCAGGTTTATAAGGGGGAGGAAATTTTCATTATTTTTCAAGCAGGATGCACCGTTTCTGAGATAGAAGCGATTATAGAAAAAAAATGGCAATGCTGTACTGAGATACGAGGGATGTATAAATCTATAGAAATGTTGGAAAATTCAGGATTTTCGAATTTTTTTTCTCCCATCATGAAGAAAATATGATGTTGCGGGGTTTCTAAGGGGACGAAATTTTCATTAATTTTTCAATAGGATGCACCGTTTCCGAGATAGAATCAATTTTATAAAAAAAAAATGTTAATGCTGTACATTGAGATACGTGAGATGTATAAATCTATAGAAATGTTGGAAAATTTCGGATTTTCGATTTTTTTTTCTCCCATCATGAGGAAAATATGATGTTGCGGGGTTACTAAGGGGGACGAAATTTTCATTATTTTTTCAATAGGATGCACCGTTTCCGAGATAGAATCAATTTAAAAAAAAATGTAAATGCTATACATTGAGATACGAGAGATGTATTATATCTATAGAAATGTTGGAAAATTTCGGATTTTCGATTTTTTTTTCGCCCATCATGAGGAAAATATGATGTTGCGGAGTTCCTAAGGGGGACGAAATTTTCATTATTTTTGCACTAGGATGCACCGTTTCCGAGATAGAATCAATTTTATAAAAAAAAATGTTAATGCTGCACATTGAGATACGAGAGATGTATTATATCTATAGAAATGTTGGAAAATTTCGGATTTTCGAATTTTTTTTTCGCCCATCATGAGGAAAATATGAACACTAATAAAACACAATTTTTCGTGCACTTTTTCCACTATATTAAGATATAATTATCAATTTTAATAAATAACACGACCGGTTTCGAAATAAATCATCATCAGGTGTAGCTCATTAGTGTAGGTAGTTTTAAATAATTAAATATCTTCAAAAAAAAATAAAAGGGTTGTCAGCATCATGAAATTTTATACTATTTGGTAGAATTTTTCTCCCAAATACGACTATTTTCTACTGATGTTAAAATTAATATTTAGTTGGTTTTACCGATTTTCATATTGATAAATTAATAACGTTATGGTTAGAATGTCAAATATATACAGATGTCAGAGCCTAAAATTAAAATTACTATCAAATTATTAAATGTCCAATAAAATAATATAAACAATGTCAAACTAACTTAATAAAACGATACTATTGTCTAATTACATCACCAATAACTTAATTCAATTGTCCATAATATTAAAAATTATAAAAATATTAATATCTATACCAATGTCAAATAATTAAACTAAATTAAATAATGTCAATAAATAAAATAAAATGTCCATAAAAGTATATAAAATTAATAAATATCAGGTCAATTAAACAAATGAATGGTGTAATGTAAAATAAATTAATGGATAAGTAATAATTTAAATATCCTGCAATAATATTGAATTTGATAGGCATGTCTGGTCGTTTAACAAGTTCCCACATTTTTTGTGTCTGTTGACTTCAAGTGCTTCCAATGCGTCCATTTTCTTGCTTTTGGGCAAAACATGTAGGTATTTGATGTTCTTGTCAGGTTCAAAATTATGGTCGTTATTATTTAAATGCTCAGCAAACGTAGATCTTTCTGTTTTTCTTTTCCAGGCTGTGATATGCTCTTTTATCCTGGTTTTAAATTTCCGCCCCGTCTGACCTATATATATACCTCCACATGTTTCACAAGAAAGGCTGTATATTCCGCTGTTTCCGAGATGCTAAACTTGGCCTTGTTATTACACAACAGACTTTTTAGGGAACCCGTAGTGTAGAATGCTACTCTGGTCTCCTTGTTTTGCAAAATCCTTTGAAACTTATATGATAAAGGGCTAATATAAGGGATTTTTACCCAAGTGAGTTTAAAACTTTATTGCCTATTTCTAATGTTTTAAACTTCCTTGACTTATCTATAGATATTACACGTGGTCATCATACGTTTAGAATATTTAGGAAACCTACATATAGCGAAAATGTCCTCCATGCTCACTCCTCTCACCCGCGCCAACACAAACACGCCGCTTTTCACGCTTTTGTTCACCGTTTGCTAAATGTGCCCCTAGAAGGAAACGATTTCAGGGCAGAACTAGACACGATAAGACATATCGCTGTAAGCAATGGTTACAAAAGTGAACTAATTGACACAATCCTTAAAAAAGCTAAGAGAAGGATGGCTGACAGACTGCTATACGATCATTCAGAACATAAAGAAAAAATAAATAGCACTTGGGTAAAAATCCCTTATATTAGCCCTTTATCATATAAGTTTCAAAGGATTTTCCAAAACAAGGAGACCAGAGTAGCATTCTACACTACGGGTTCCCTAAAAAGTCTGTTGTGTAATAACAAGGACAAGTTTAGCATCTCGGACAACAGCGGAATATACAGCCTTTCTTGTGAAACATGTGGAGGTATATATATAGGTCAGACGGGGCGGAAATTTAAAACCAGGATAAAAGAACATATCACAGCCTGGAAAAGAAAAACAGAAAGATCTACGTTTGCTGAGCATTTAAATAATAACGACCATAATTTTGAACCTGACAAGAACATCAAATACCTACATGTTTTGCCCAAAAGCAAGAAAATGGACGCATTGGAAGCACTTGAAGTCAACAGACACAAAAAATGTGGGAACTTGTTAAACGACCAGACATGCCTATCAAATTCAATATTATTGCAGGATATTTAAATTATTACTTATCCATTAATTTATTTTACATTTCACCATTCATTTGTTTAATTGACCTGATATTTATTAATTTTATATACTTTTATGGACATTTTATTTTATTTATTGACATTATTTAATTTAGTTTAATTATTTGACATTGGTATAGATATTAATATTTTTATAATTTTTAATATTATGGACAATTGAATTAAGTTATTGGTGATGTAATTAGACAATAGTATCGTTTTATTAAGTTAGTTTGACATTGTTTATATTATTTTATTGGACATTTAATAATTTGATAGTAATTTTAATTTTAGGCTCTGACATCTGTATATATTTGACATTCTAACCATAACGTTATTAATTTATCAATATAAAAATCGGTAAAACCAACTAAATATTAATTTTAACATCAGTAGAAAATAGTCGTATTTGGGAGAAAAATTCTACCAAATAGTATAAAATTTCATGATGCTGACAACCCTTTTATTTTTTTTGAAGATATTTAATTATTTAAAACTACCTACACTAATGAGCTACACCTGATGATGATTTATTTCGAAACCGGTCGTGTTATTTATTAAAATTGATAATTATATCTTAATATAGTGGAAAAAGTGCACGAAAAATTGTGTTTTATTAGTGTTCAACATGAATTTCCACCAAGAACCGACAGTACAATCAATTACACATAGGAAAATATGATGTTGCGGGGTTACTAAGGAAATTTAAAATGGATGACTTTTTTGTTATCGGCACCCCCAGAAACCAATAAAAGGATACCCATATTATTTTTATAAAATTAAGTATGTCCGCCATATTGGAATTTCAAAACGAATGTCATTTTCGTAATCCAGCACTCCCAAAAACCTGATAAACGATACCCATATCAATTTTACGAAAAATAAATATCAGCCATTTTTAAATTTCAAAATTAATCTACACAATATCTAATATTTTATGCTGAAATAAATCTGAACACTTAAATATTTAGATCGATACTTCTAACAAATATGGAACACGGCGGAGGTACATCATATAATATGCAGTATAATAAACATAAATAACCAAAAACAGAAAGGTTCAAACCAAATAGTGACCTTGAGCTTCTCAGTATCTCACTGACTTCAAAACTCAATATAAGAGTGGAACAGCAGTGAAGCAAAGGGGAGCAAAGGTATAACGCGAAAAAAATGTAAACTGTGGATAACATAATGAATTTCCACGCGGGCGGAGTCGCGGGCAGCAGCTAGTAAGTAAAAAAGACTATAACTATTTGTTTTGTTGAAGTTACGAACTTCATTAGAAAAATGAGCATATAAAAACCTACTTCAGGTATTATTCAACTATGCGGTGATAACCCTATCCAAAATAATATAAAATTGAATAACTCCGATGCCCCGCCTCATTTGGATCCCATTTTTTTTTTGGTTATAAGTATCAATAAAAAGAATATTTCAGTCTTAGTTTCAAATCCAAATATAACGGCATGGCGTTAAAAAAAGTAAAACATAAATTTACAAAATCAGTCATAAATACGTTATCATGAACAAATAAAGCCTGGATGTTTTTCGCTATCGTAGGGCTTATAAGACACTATTTAGACCAATTAATAAAATCTTAAAAGAATATCAAACTTTTGAGCTATAACTGTTTCTATGTTTTTTCTGGAAACCATAGAATTTTTTTTCACAGTACTAATTTACATTCTTCTATATGAAATGGGCAGTCGGGTGTTCTCGTCCTGCATTTATAATCACATATCCTATAAAATTAAGTAATAAAAACGGCATGGCCAATTTTTTGGACAAAAAATACACTGTGCGGCTGCACGCCAATAAAAACATCTAGCGTGACTAAAATCGGCTTATTAGTTATGTTGAGGATTACTTGCAAATGCCAATCCAGTCAAATACACCATCATTATATTATGGAGAGACTAATAGTAGTACGAGTATAGTCCGCATAGTCGTTGCAAAAAGCAAAGGTCAAACATTTCTCCCCAAAAACCAAAGGTACAAATCCAACCGCATTTTCACTCTATCTAGTACCTATTTACATTTTTAGGTAACTAACTACAATGATACATTTACGCAAATAAAGTATATTTGCGATTGAAACTTCGTCACATGAGGTATAGTTACCTACTTACAAGTTACAATATAGGTAAGTACATATTAATGAAGGAGTGCAAACTGTGAATGACTAGAATGACCTTCATAGTCATTCACAGTTCGTACTGGTACCTAACCGGTTAGGTTTTTATTTTTATAGTTAAAACGTGACCATATAATAAATAAATAAGTAATTAATGATTACGCACACAAGTGCGAGTCCAACTCGCTCACGAAAGGTTCCGTACAAAACGACAAAAAAAAACACGTTTATTGTATGGGAACTTTATTGTAATATGTATTTTTTTCTGTTTTAAGTATTTAATATACCTAATAGCGGCAACAGATATACATCATAATATTATGATGTGAAAATTTCAATTGTCTAGCTATCACGGTGCATGAGTTACAGCTTGGTGACAGACAGACGGACAGCCGCCCGACAGCGGAGTCTTAGTAATAGGGTTCCGTTTTTAACCGACTTCCAAAAAAGGAGGCGGTTATACGTTCGGCTGTATATATATTTTTTATTTTTTTTACCTTTTGAGTATTGAACCCCAAAAATTGACACAGACCGGACATTCCACCGCTCGACTCTGGACTCGTAAAATATTGTAGAATAATAAAATATTAACATATAATATACATATTTAAAGTAATAAGGAAAATAATCAAGGGCCATTATCAAGATTATAACGGGCGTCATTTAAAAAAATCCACATAAAAGTTTCTCAACAGCTGTGGCCCGATATATCGAATGACTATTTCCGATATCAAAACGTCCTGCGAGTTGCGACGTTTACGTGTGGCGTCACCAGTGGCGTAGCGTGGGTGTCTGCCGCCCGGGGCGGACGTCAATATTGCCGCCCTATACTTAGGTTTTGCCGCCCCCTTACTTAGGCTTTTCCGCCCCCTTAAAAGTGCCGCAAGGGCACTACCAGACTACCTTTTTTCGAAGCGTTTCGTCGATATTTTGAACCCTCATAACTTGGGTTTGGATTATACCAGATACACAAAATTTTCAGGATATGTTCCCAGTAGCGGACTAATGAAACATGTAAAGTTTTGATTATATCGGGCTAATAATTTAGATTTTATCGATATCTAAAAACCCCTGATTTCGTCACTGACTCACTGATGATCAACAAAATTATAGGGTACTTCCGGATGTCATAGAAAGCTGAAATTTGGTATGTAAGCTAGTTTTAGCACATAACCAACATAAAAATTGACAAACTTGGAACTTTTATCCTCCAACCACTTAAACTAGGGGATCAAAATTTGTAAAAGACTTACCTATGTAAATGTTTACTCTAGAGGTCTAAAAATTATCTTTCAAAAAGAAGTGAAATCCCACCAAAAACATTTTCATGTAAAGTGATGCCAGACGATACCATATAACTCGCACTGTCAAAAAGCTATTAGATCTCATGTGAAACCAAGCTTCTGACTCTACCAAACTTCTAACTCTACATGCCTTAACTTTACAAGCTTAACTCCACAAACTCTATACTTTAGTCAAATTATGTGGCTTGGCCATTTCGTTCGTACAAGAATAGTATAACAGAAAAACAGTCCGTAAAATTTTCACCTTACGCCTAAGCGAATGTATCGAAATGGCCAGGCCACATATTTTGACTAAGGTGTAGAGTTTGTGGAGTTCGGCTTGTAGAATTATGGCGTGTAGAGTTAGAAGTTTGGTAGAGTCAGAAGCTTGGTTTCACATGAGATCTAATAGCTTTTTGACAGTGCGAGTTATATGGTATCGTCTTGGCATCACTTTACATGAAAATGTTTTTGGTGGGATAACATAATTTCCGCGCAAAAAGCCAAAAATTAAATAATTAATCTTGATTTATGCCATTCAAATATTTTTATACCTACGTGAATTGAAGGTAAATTACATTCAAGTTAATTATGTAATAGGTCCTATGGATTTCACTTCGAGGTAAAATCGGCCTTATTATTATGATATTCATCATCATCATCAGCCTATCGCCGTCCACTGTTGAACGTGGCCTACTTTCCCCCAATGAGCGCCAACCATCCCGATCTCGAGCAGCCCTCATCCATCCGCTGTCAGCCACCTTCTTCAAATCGTCGGTCCATCGTGCCGCAGGACGTCCTACCGTTACCCACGATAGAAGTAGGTGTTGGTCCTACACTAGGTTATTATATTAGGTAGGTAGGTACCTACTAAGATATTATTGAAATAAAACTTGTAGGCATGTTCAATGTTCATATTATATTTATCTATACATACATTTATTTACAAATTGCTATTTACTACATTTAAGTATTTTTAATATATTACAAAAAGTATGACTAATCATCTTTATAATATTACTATTATCACTGTAGTATGTTTCATCAAATTAACAACATTTTTTTGTTTTTAATCCTACTTGACCTATTTATAACTATGTTGTGAAAAAAATGTAATATTTGAGTAGCGCACAAGATGGAGGTCCATCCATCTGAGTCTACTCACTACTGAACGCCTATATTGATGTACAAGGAAATTATCCTATTAAAAAAAAAACTCACGCCTACGTGCTTCATAGTAAAACTTCTAGTTTGAATCCAGCCTCCGAGTGAGCAACATCTGACCTTCTCTTTCTGCGTTTTCGAAAGAGACATCACGCTATCGCCGTCTCCTTCTCTCTGCTCCGCTTTAGCAGGTCAATATCCAGGAGCGTCTTGCCGAGTTCCCCGGTGCGGAAGGCGCGCACCATGGCCCGGGCGACCTCCACTATGTCCGGCACTTCGCGGACCGTGCCGTCGAAGTCCCGGGTCTTCCGGACTCGGTTCAGTTTGATGGCACCTGCGATGAGTACCTGGCAAACATAGTTACGTTAATATGGAGCCCGAAGGGTGTTTAAAAGACCGCCAACACACTCGTAACTACTCTGGCGTTGTCAGAGGCGGATTAAACGTTGAGAGCACCGTATTCATATAGTATGATTTTAATCCAAAGAGTTAGACCAAAACCGCTGTACCGCGCCTTAGGAAAACGCGGTAAGATGGAGGCCAAGGAAAAAAGAGCAATCTTATATTTCATTTATTTAATTATAATATTTCATTTACAATGCGGCCCCCGCGCTTTTGTACCTTTGTACCCTCGCGTCCCTAGGCACATGCCTAGTTTGTCGTGCGACCCTGCTAGTATACCGGTATTTTTCCATTTTTTCTAGGTTTCCGTGTTTCACGTATGGAAGCCTTATGGTTTCGTCATGTCCGTCCGTCCGTCTTCGGTTTACCGTCCAATCGGTTAGTGCTAGAAAGATGAAACTTCGCACGGATATGTGTATTGTGTATTACCTATACCAAGTCGACAAAGTGCTAAAATATTTTGAGTTGGAGTGAAGATGTTTTTTTTCTCGCGTCTAGCCCATAGTGTAGGGTACGATTAGATACGTATTTTGAAAACATTGAGAGGTTGTTAAGACGATTTTTTTATTTAAGTATCCGTTTGCGAGATATTCAAGCGCATGTTTTCGATAAAATACGTGTTAATAATAAAACAATGTTTATTTTAGCTGTGCCTGTATTGGTTATAGCGGCAACGGAAATACATCATGTGTTCGAATTTGAAATATCTTAACAATCACGGTTAAGGAGACACAGCCAGGTTGGACAAGCCAGCCACGGACAGATAGCGAAGTCTCAGTAATAGGGCTTAGACTTAGAGCATCCAACCATTGGATTAATGCTCTAAGTCAGGGCTTCCCAAACTTATTTTCACTATGACGCCCTTTAGAATTGTTATTTTTCTTGCGACGCCTACAAATCCCCCCCCCCCCCCTAATCTAAACCACCTTTTTTTTTTGTTTCCGGGGGGGAAATGCTTTACGCATACCACCCAGGCGCAGGGGGCACCCAAGTGGTGATGTGGGACTTATGGTATACCCACTAAAAACCCCCCCATCTTCCTCCTCACCGCCCTCTGACGGGGCCACGGGAACGATACACACATCCGCGACCCCGCCGGCGGCAGTCGCCTACAAGCGGCTCCATCTTGAAAGCTCGAAGGCCCTCCACGATGGGCGCACCAGATGGTATTAGGTGCGCTTCCTCCTCGGCCTCCACTAGTACTGTAGCAGCTCCCCCTGAGTCTGCTACTAGGAGGCCATGGGTACTAGATAAACTGGTACCCGGTGGCAGATCAGGTCTGTGGTTCTGCCACCGACCACACCTCGGTCGCAGAGGATAGGGCAAGCGGCGCACCGCAATACTGACATGCCTCTTCCTCTGCGGCCCCACCAATGCCGTTTTGACGGAACGGCCCCGCCAGCTCGCAGGGGGTAGGGAGAGTGGCGTACCGTAATGTAATCTAAACCACCTACTGTACTTGAACTACAAATTGTTATAGTTTTAGCCTAGTAACAGGTTATTACAAAAACTCCAGTATAGATTTAATATTCTTATCTATACTAATATTATAAAGCTGAAGAGTTTGTTTGTTTGTTTGTTTGTTTGTTTGAACGCGCTAATCTCAGGAACTACTGGTACGAATTGAAAAATTCTTTTTGTGTTGGATAGTCCACTTATCGAGGAAGGCTTTAGGCTATATAGCATCATGCTAAACTCAATACGAGCGGAGTACCAATCAAGAATGTTACAAAATCGGGGGTCTTTTTTTCCTTTTGAGAGCTTTCGCTACGTACGCTGCGGAAACGGTTAAAGTTTCGCTAAAATGATGTATGGCAGAATTGTTCCCCTTTAAAAGTTCTAAAAAAAAGTCCGCGACAGTATATGTCTATCTTTTAAGGTTGGCTCACTATAACCTTTTTATACTTACCAAATTTGTTCTAAAAGTAAGCATTATTTGTGAAGGTGTTTTCATAAAGATTATATTAATCCTTATCCAAGTAAATACGTTATTCATTACAAGCATTTAATCTAGAAGAAATTTGCCGTTTACATCATTTGATTTCAATGAGTATTTTAGAAGATATCGCAGTAAT
Organism: Glaucopsyche alexis; assembly: GCA_905404095.1. NCBI lineage: Eukaryota > Metazoa > Arthropoda > Insecta > Lepidoptera > Lycaenidae > Glaucopsyche > Glaucopsyche alexis. The sequence continues at coordinate 30,456,633 of FR990045.1, read as the reverse complement.
AAAATAATCATGCGCGCTATAGTAAGGCGCGCGGAGCGGGCGGGCAGTCGTGAGGTGGAAGCGCTTCTTCTACGTAAATGAAGTCGCGGGTAAATTTTAGCGATATCCCAAAGTAACTATTCCACGCGGACGAAGTCGCGGGGAAAAGCTATTACAAAATACGTACAAAACAAAACAAGAATGAAAATGAATTTAAAAAAGTGTAATAATAATTAAAAAGACATTACACTTTTTTAAATGGTTACTAAAAGGAAGAATGCTAATGATGGATGTGCTTGGTCGCATCTACACAGACAGCCAAAGTTTTCCGATCGTCTCGCGACGCCCCTAGGACATTGCGACGCCCCAGGGCGTCGCGACGCACCGTTAGCACAGGGGCGACACTCTCTACAAATGACAGTTCGAGCACCGACAAATGTCAGTTATGTTGACTTAAGCCTAGGGTTGACATCGAATTAATTTAAAATATTTTTTTACGTCTGCGTAAATATAATATTTTTACGCGGGCGAAGCCGCAGGCAACAGCTAGATACTTAATATAGAAAGGGAAATCATACCTACCTACTTTAATCCACGTCTCAGTTATTTATTGTACCTACTGCGTGTGACGAAAACAAGGGTTAGTTTAGAAAAAATAAGTATTAATTATCGAGGTAGGTTAAGCGGAAGGAACTTTTGTCATAATTTTTTTCTTGGTTAATACGGCCGGCAACCATATACAACTACAATTATTAAGCCCACTCATTTTAATACCGATCAGGAAATTTCAAATATTTTAGGTACACGGTGCGTGCGATTTGAACTTTTGAACAATACTGATATTTACAACGAAAATTCAAAATAGTCTCCATGCAAACGTCTTATTGCCATATTTTTTTAATCAAAAATGTACTCAGCCATTGGGCCCATAAATTGGAAAAATATACCTTGTGTCCTTAGCAATTGGGTTTAATTTGCACTTAATTCTTAAGTAGTATAAAGACTATTTGAATTATATCAATGCAATTTTAAATTTTTATTACCACTCAATAAGTGTTGTAACACAACTAAGATCGTTGCACAATATCGATAGGTATCGACAGATTTAAATGCGATTAAGTACTACATGTAATATTTAATCTAAAATTTTATGCGGAAATCCTTACTAATATTTTACTACTATTATAAATATGAAAGTTTGTGAGGATGTATGGATGGGTGAATGGATAGACGGATGAATCTTAAATGGCACACCACACGTTTGTTTCTCTTAATCGCAATAACTATTGAACGGGTTTTAATAAAAATTTGATATACGTTCGAGGTTAACCTCCTACAAACTTTATCCAACCCAAGCATATTTCGTTCAAAATATCGATAAAATCAAACTATTGCATGACTAAATCTACACATCACTAGTGAAACAAAAAACAAAATATATTTTTATGAACGTCGCGTCAGCCAAATCTTTCTTATGAAATTACACTGTCGCGTCGGCGAAACTGCCAGCCCCGTGAACCATAGTCCAGGCTGGGAAAAAGTTACTCCCCACCCGCCCCCGCATTCGCCCAGACACGCACACATAGCTGCGAGCGGTGAGTCGTGTAAATCGGTGGAGTGACGGTTCTTTACGTTAGTAATATATATATTCTTTGCCGTTAGGGAAGCCCTGCTCTAAGTAATAGGGTCCCGTTTTTACCCTTTGAGTACGGAACCCTAAAACAACCATTCCCGAAAGACATTAGCAACGTCGTTTTACTGTACCTACATACATATCAGTATGTCTTTATATTATTTATAACAATAATACAATATGTTTGTAGGTAGATTTTTTAGCTATTTTAAATGCAAATAAATGATGAAAGGTGTTACGTAGATGACCCTCAAATACTGTAGTCATTGTTGTTTTTTTTTTTTAATTCACATTACTTATGATAATAGATTTCAAAATAATATGCGTGACGCTATCGTAAGAAGCCATTATTTGTAGGTACTATTACCTACAAATAATGGCTTTTTACGTTGCATTTGAATGTTATCTTCCTAATATAATAACCCACATGGATATGTGGGTTACAATAATAATATCTATGGATACTTTCAGACCACGTCTATATGGTCTCGTGCTAAGTTCTCGAAGAGCTTATAATATAGTTATAATATCTATGGACGCTTTCACACCACGTCAATCTGGTCCCGCGGTAAGTTCTCGAAGAACTTATGTTGCCAAACAACAGAAATATATTATATAATACTTTTATACTATACATGTGTTATTTAACATTTTTATTATAGTAATACACATATTTAATACACATCCATGGAACACAAAACTTTTTTAGTTCTCTGGAGAGATACGGACTCGCGACATCCGGTTTGAGCGCCAACATGCTAACCACTGAGCCACAGAGCTCGTCAGGTTATATTTTATAAGGTGTTCTAGGTTTTTATCTTAAAGATATAACTAATGTTCATATCTTCACTGCTCAATTTAAAAATCAAAGCCCCAGCTGATTACTTGAATTTATACAAATTAAATTTGGAAATTCGTAGCAAATAAATTCCCTCAGAAGAAATTGTCATTTTAGTCCGAATAGCGGACCATAATCCCATAACAATATATACATGTCACCATAAAATTGTAAAAACCGTTAGATTGTAATATTACTATTTACTAGAGATATTATAAAATGTCGACAGATTGTCAAATAAAAATTGATTCTTACAATTTTACACATTATTTTTCGTTATATTGTAATATTTACCGTGCCGATTGGTTAAACGGCAAGTGCCCCATGCCGCCATATTTGTTTGCTTTTTCATAATAATAATTATAACGAAAAATTATGCGTACAATTGTAAGGAGAAATTTCTATTTGACAATCTGTCAAAATATTATAATATCTCTAGTAATATTACAATCTAACGGTTTTTACAATTTTAGGGTGACATACATACTAGAATTTGCCTGTGGCACCATCCACGTAAATACAGTATCCCATAGGAACACTGCTTTTTCGGGATAAGTTACTATAACATGTTAATGCAGAGCTTAAATGTGTCTCCATGTTACATGTTAACCGTACTAAATTTCATCATAATCTGTTTGGAAGTTTTTGCATGAAAGAGTAACAAACATCCATCCATCTATCCAACCATCCTCACAAACTTTCACATTTATAATAATAGTTGGATAAGATAAGGATGAGTCAGCTAAAAATTAGCTTGACTTTTAGTTGACTCATCATTAGCTAAAAGTTAAAGCAAGACTAACTTGAATAACAACATCAAAACAAGTTTTTTTTTAAAGACAAAAAAGAAGCATGTAGCATAAAGCCCTACATCTACATAACTGGTTTTCCATTTAAAAACATGTCTTAACCTTTTGAATTCAATCCTTTAAGTATCATGCTAAATATAGCAGCCACTGTAGTAAATTGGAATGTCCCAAAAATTATGTGAGAATCCAATATACTACTATAGATTTAATTTTGTGAGCTAGTACTGAAGTCCGAGTTAATATCTTCTTTGTTTTTACATGATAAATGAGACCTACCTACCCAACATACCCCTACACTTAGTAAAAACTCACTAAAATAAATAAACATAGGACAAAAGCAATCTAGTATTTGGTTAAAAGTCAAGTTTTTACCCTGTTGATATCATCACAAGGTTCCTCGAGGCCCATGTATTCCACATATTTGAAGTTGCTGTGGCTGTTCAGCCAGTACAGGAGGTAGTCGGCGATGATCTCCTCCCCGACTAGGTGGTCTTGAAGCGAAGCACAGAGGGCCAGCTTCAGACCCATCTCTATGTTCGTTACCGTTGGCTCCAAAATACCTGGGGTACAAAGGCAATAGTTTGGTAAGATTTCAACAACTGTTATAATAATAATAGTAAATAAATACACAAATTATTAAACATTACTAAACTATTCAGAATTTTTGTGCAACTGAGCTACAAATAAACTATTACATTGAAAATATGTTTGATATTAAGTTTAATTACCTATTAGACCGAGGCAAACTACAAAGACATACCTGGCGTATCAAACATAAAAATTTTAGGATCATTATTAATTCTAATCTTGGTCATTAGACTCCGTGTGACTCCGGCCACGGCTCCCACGGGCAGGGCGTGTCGTATGTGCATATAGTTGCTACGGAGCATGTTGATGAGGGAGGATTTGCCCACATTCGGCACTCCAATTATCATCACATTGTAATCCATTTCCTCGCTCCGATTGTATCTAAAAAGCAAATCATTAATTTCAACGAATGAATAATAATTTCCTAAATATATTTAAGGATTTTGGATGGTTTACCTATTAGAATTTTTTATTGTATCTACAAGTAAGGGTCGCATGGTCTTCAGACCACGACACTGCTGGTCTTTGCAGTTCGTGAATACCACATTCTCTAAGCCTTCCTCTGCCTTCAACTGATCCTTTATCCTTGGTATATAAGAGCGATTAATCAAATCTTTTTTATTGAACACCAATATGTGAGGCTTGGCGCCCGTTAGAGTGCTGGTAAAGATGGGGTTGCGTCCAGAGAACGGTATTCTGGAGTCGTGCACTTCTATCACGCAGTCGACTGATTTTAATTTACGCTGCATTTGCTTAAGGCCTTTATTCATGTGGCCCGGGAACCATCGTAGCAGGTCCTTGCTAACGTACGGGCATTTCTTACGGAAGTTATAAAGAGCAGCGTCGAACTTTGTTGCCATTGCGGTTTGTTTTGGTCAGGCAGAGAGGTTATGTCTGATCAAGGCGAAGAAATAGTTAATCCCTCTCTATCTAACTCAACCTTATTTTTTTATGGTTAAATGGATTTATCATAACATAAAGTTTACATAGCGAAAAATGAGAATTATTATAAATTTATGAACAAAAAAATACAAAAAGCAACCAAAATCAAATCAAAATTCATGAAGCATAGTCAAATTCTAACATGTCAAATGTCAACTTGACAATTCCCCACAGAATCAACATAAAAAGCGTTCAGAAATATAAATTAAAAGTTAAGAAATAAAATGCCTATCTATACTTCTAGTATAAAACAAATCGCTTTATCTGTCTGTCCCTATGTAGGTATAGTATATTGTATGCTTAATCTTGTATGCTTAGATCTTTAAATCTACGCAACGGATTTTGATGCGAGTTTTTAAAATAATAGTCTTTAAGTATTTAGTCTTTAAGATTATGGTAAAACTTATATTCAAGTGCAATAAATATAATATTATGTAAGTATATTATCAAGTGGTCGCGCATGTCGTGTCGAGGTGATAGGGTCCCATTTTTAACAATTTGCATTGGGCAAACCTAAAAACATTTTCAATATTGCTGTAAGTAGGTAGAGAGTTATTCGCCGAAGTAGTTTTTTCTCCAAGAACACTATTCCACGCGGGCAAAGCCGCGGACAAAAGCTAGTTTTCTATATTATACACCGAACATTCTTCACACAGTCTTATTATAATTTATGTTCAATAATACTAAAGACATAATTAAAAATTAACCAGTATCAAGATCGTTTAATCCAATTTCCCCAGTATTGCACACTACAAAATTTTATTTCCCTATTTGCCATGAGATTCTGGTACACCTATATCTACACTAATATCACAGCCTATGTTATTATTATGTTATTACGCTGTGCTAATATTATAAAGAGGAAAACTTTGTTTGTATGTTTGTTTGTTTGGTTGTAATGAATAGGCTCAAAAAGTACTGGACCGATTTCAAAAATTCTTTCACCATTCGAAAGCTACATTATCCACGAGTAACATAGGCTAAATTTTATTTTGGAAAAAAATAGGGTTCCGTAAGATATTCGGGGTTTTCGGACACAAGGTGTAAAAAATCAACTAGAAAAGTAAGTCACGTTTACGCTGCCTAAACTATAAAAGATAGAACCATAAAATGTTCTAATTAATTGTAGATCTTATAAATATATACAAAAACGTCCGCGACACACTATACCTATCTATGTCGAGTGAGGCACAACAAGAATTTTTTTCTTTAGAAATCTTGATTTTTTTTGGACTACATTTAAACGCGTTTATTTTACTCATGCTATTAATCCTTATCAAAATAAATTATTTTATCACTAAGTACAGTTTATGTAGATAATATTTGGTCTTTGAATGATTAAAATTGGACGTTTGGTTTTGAAGTTATGGCGAAATTAAAATATTACGATTTCTGCTCCACGGCCCGTTGCGAAGTAGGCGTCACCCTTGGTGTGCGTGCGGGAGGGGAGTTTAGAAATTAGATCTATGAGGTAGCCGCAGTATTAGTATCAGTATTGTACCCATATATTATACAGATATATATACATTGTACCCGTGCGAAGCCGGGGCGGGTCGCTAGTATATAATTAAGAGGAAAAGTTTGTTTGTTTGCATTGAGTAGGTTTCGAAACTACTGGACCGATTTTGATGAAATTTGGCACAGATACAGATTAGACCACGGGGAAGGACATAGGCAACTTTTTGTCGCGGCAAAATGTACGATTGCTGCGGGATTTCCTTTTGTCGCGCGCAATATCTAGTTTAAAATAATTTATTAATCATAATTCAATGAAATCAGAATACACACCATCACATTTTTAATTAGCGCGCTAGAAGTGACTCCCATCATAATATTGTTAATATTGTAATAAAAACTCCACGTTGCCACGAATGTTTGATAAAATATAAAATCTATGGTTAGATTAATTTGTTAATTTTACATGACATTATTATAAACAATACTTCAGATGCTTCATTGATGCAAGTTTATCAACGACATCAGAAATCTTGTTAATAATTTATAGTAGCCAGTACCTAGGTAGGTATATAATAAACGCTCACGAAGCTGATACTCCCTAACGTCCGTATATTTGGGCTATGTTCATTATTAAAATTTAAAATAGTATAAAATGGATTTTATGACTGAACCTGATATCATAGCAGCAAACGAGAATCTTATGCCAGATATAAATAATGACCTGATATTGGCCAAAAACTTCTTGAAGAAGCAATCCGCTGCAACCGGCGATACGCTGTAAGAATTTATCTAATTTTCTCCTCCATGATACTTACATTTTTTAATAAAATAATAGCAAATGACTAGAAATAGCACATCAATATAGGTAGGTACTTACGACTTACGAATCTGGTCTAGGGGAAAATGATGATGATAACCTAAATTATAAATACCACCAATCGTTACCCTATAATTATTTTGAATTTCACCTAGTAGGTACATTATTTATTTGGTTCATATTTATTCTTGACTTTTCTTATCGCCCCAGCGGAATGCTAAATTACAGAGATAAATAGCGATTTATCTCTGTAATTTAGCTCTCCTGTCCTGCAGGATTGCCAGTACTAAGGCAGCTCTTGCCCACATTAATTTGGTCATAAGTTTAGTTTTAGCCAATGAATTGCAGGAGCCAGGAACGCAAGTGTAACTCCGCTGGTGTTGCAACTTGCAAGTGTCATCAATCAAGGCGATCTGTCTGCTAACTGGTTTATTTCATAAGAAAAATCTATCTATCTATACAAGTATAATAATAATAGTTAATTATAGCAATCCTCTAAAAACCGATTACCGCAGATACGATCACCTTGTCGACATGGTACATCGGTTACTGGCCGAGCAGCCGCCTGACGTGGCGGACTATTTCGATCAGTTCTCGTGGGACGTAAAGAAAGATAAGTTACGACCGAACTTCGACCTGTTGAAGGACATTTATAAATCCCCACCACAGCTCGCAGTGGTTCGGAAAATGGATGAGATGTTTAAGGTGAAACAAAACTTCTTCACGATTAGAAATTCGATCCATACGTCTACAGCTTGGCAAAAGTATGATGCGGAGTGAGGAGTAATTAAAAACGTTTTCGTCTAAGTATATCATTTTTTGTCCTTATATTATACTCCACGTCATACTTTTTTTGCCAAGCTGTACCTAGCCTTCTCCTTTCGATACTATAAAATCTGGGGGCACGGCAGTGCCCCCGCCAAGTCGAGCGCGAAGCAAACACTGCCGTACCATCCTTTACTGGAACCATTTCGCCGCATTTTCAGGCCTCTATTTGAGAACCTCTGGATAAGACCAGAACGCAGAAATTTTCGTCATCCAGTAAGCTATAATCACATACTTAAAATCCAAAATTTCAAGTCTGTAGGTCATTTAGTTCCGAAGTTAAGCGAAAGCAAAGTTTCGCATTTATGACACTCACTCACTCACTCACTCACTCACTTATACACTCACTCATGATCATCAAAATAGAACTAGTACTTCCCATAAACTCAGAGAGCTGAAATTTGGTACAGAGTTAGGGTTTAATGGCCACATAAAGGGAAAACTATAAAAACTAGGATAATCGATCTGGGGGCACGGCAGTGCCCCCGCCAAGTCGAGCGCGAAGCAAACACTGCCGTACCATTCTTTACTGGAACCATTTCGCCGCATTTTCAGGCCCCTATTTGAGAACCTCTGGATAAGACCAGAACGTCGATCTGGGGGCACGGCAGTGCCCCCGCCAAGTCGAGCGCGAAGCAAACACTGCCGAACCATTCTTTACTGGAACCATTTCGCCGCATTTTCAGGCCCCTATTTGAGAACCTCTGGATAAGACCAGAACGTCGATCTGGGGGCACTGCAGTGCCCCCGCCAAGTCGAGCGCGAAGCAAACACTGCCGTACCATTATTTACTGGAACCATTTCGCCGCATTTTCAGGCCCCTATTTGAGAACCTCTGGATAAGACCAGAACGTCGATCTGGGGGCACGGCAGTGTCCCCGCCAAGTCAAGCGCGAAGCAAACACTGTCGTACCATTCTTTACTGGAACCATTTCGCCGCATTTTCAGGCCCCTATTTGAGAATCTCTGGATAAGACCAGAACGTTGATCTGGGGGCACGGCAGTGCCCCCGCCAAGTCGAACGCGAAACAAACACTGCCGTACCATTATTTACCGGAACCATTTTGCCGCATTTCAGGCCCCATTTTGAGAACCTCTGGATAAGACCAGAACGCAGAAATTTTCGTCATCTAGTAAGCTATAATCACATACTTAAAATCCAAAATTTTAAGTCTGTAGGTCATTTAGTTCCGAAGTTAAGCGAAAGCAAAGTTTTGAATTTATGACACTCACTCACTCAGTCACTCACTCATGATCATCAGAATAGAACTAGTACTTCTCATGAACTCAGAGACCTGAAATATGGTACAGAATTAGGGTTTAATGGCCACATAAAGGGAAAACTATAAAAACTAGGATAATCGAACATCTGGAGTACCTGGTGACCCTGATTAGAAAACACAAGAGCCCAACCAAACTATTAGAGATCGACATACCGCCTTTACAAAAAATATTCAACTTGGTGGGCCGCTTCATTTGATGTCAAAAATCGAAGGTCTGAAGTATCTGATGAAGAATCCTCAGCTGGTTTCAGCTGATTAGAGATATGGTAATGCCCCCCTTCTACTATTGGTACATAAAAAAATCGACTGTCATTGCAAAAACCTAGCGAAGTGGGACACATCTTCTAATTTAATCTAGTCCGTAGCATTCCACTGCTGGGCGAATGCCTCCCTTTCTGCTTTTGATACGCATATAAATAAAATTAAAGGAAAACTCTGGATAAGACTAGACTGGCTTTTATACTTATATTTACAAGTTTACAAGAAGAAATAGTCGAACGATTAACTTTATTGTACTCGATCATTACACAAATTAAATAAACAAATTACACTGAAATCTAGTAAAATAAATCAATATGCCCACGTTTCTACAAAAAGAAGTGAAATCCCACCAAAAACATTCTGTAAAAAACTAGCCAAGTCTCGATAGAGCCGCTTGTTTATCTCTAAAAAGTAGTGAAATCTAGACAAAGTCGTGCCAAGTCTAAGGTTCCTTACTGCGATTTCTTTATTATTATAGTTAATGTTGTGTGACTTGGCCGTTGAACATTCTTTATACGTTACAAGTGGGTACAAGTCAATTTTGTTTACACGTAATGTATATCTGTTGTAACTACCTATGTTTGTTAAGCGAGATAATAGCCCATACTGGTATTGGTAATTGGACGCTAGTGAGTAGTGTCTCATTTTAGGCTGTTGTTGATTGTAGAACACATGTATTGGAGCAATGGTGTCATGGAGCCCCTTTTGTACCATTGTGTACCCTTCAACGGCCAAGTCACACAACATTAACTATAATAATAAAGAAATCGCAGTAAGGAACCTTAGACTTGGCACGACTTTGTCTAGATTTCACTACTTTTTAGAGATAAACAAGCGGCTCTATCGAGACTTGGCTAGTTTTTTACAGAATGTTTTTGGTGGTAGAATTGGCAATTATCATTTATTCTCATCATCGGATAGGTACATTAAATAACCAGCTACCTATCAGCGAGGTGGCCCAGGACTTCCTAAATTAATATATTGTAAGAATTATCGTTTGTTTATAGATTGTAGGCAAATCAAATAAAACTAAAACTGCAGACGATGACGAAGAGGAAATCGTGTTAGATCTAGAGGAGGAGGCAGATAAGCCGAAAGTAGCTGATCTCATTGAACACAATCATAACTTCCGACAGGTAAGGATGCTGTGCCTAAAAAATTAGGCCTGTTTCATTCGTTATTGGATGATTTATACAGTATTCTCCGAGCGAAGTAACCACTTGAAATACTGACTGTAGTGCCTGGGACAGTAGGTTTTTTAAATGTCGTATGGTTGCCCAAGCACATACGGCATTGCCGGCGTATGCGCTTGGGCAACCATACGACGTAACGGCATTCTCACAACACAGTCAGCCTTGTCCAGAGGAATGACTGGTCAATACGTCTGGGGCCAACCGTGTGCGGGTTTCCTCACGATTTGTTCCTTCACCGTTAGAGCATCTGTTTATTGTACTTGAGATTTGAGATTATTGTACTTGAGATTTCTCATTGGTTCACGCCACAACCTGGGAATCGAACCTGCACTCTCTCGAGTGCGAATCAAACGGTCTACCCAATCGGCCACGGGGATGCTGTACCTTCCTTCCTTCACTTTGCCATAGTCATTACTATGTTAAAGTGAAGTCGCGGAGCACGTAGAATTTCTTACATGACTCATCAGTCATCAGTCATCACTACTTGTTTCTTTAACTTACGCACGGATATAATATTGCTATCGCGCATCTGTGTAAACGAATAAATAAGTAATACCATATCACATTTCATCGAAATCCGTTCAGTAGGTTATGCGTGAAAGAGTAACAAACATACATCCATCCATCCTCAAAAACTTTTACATTTATCATATTATAGTAGTAAGATCTATCTATAGATAGATGTAGTTAAATATATAATAACAATTCTGCCGGCTTAACGAAAAGTGCAGTAAGTCGAGTGTTTGGGCAAATCGAGTTCAGACCATATTATACCATAATATAAGGTCTTAATCCAATTTGCCCAAAAACTCAACTTACTGCACTCTTCGTTAACACGGCAGAATTAACAATATACGTACTTGCTCAGTGCGGCTTCGGTCTGCCGGAGCACGAGTGTTTCGCCGTGTACGTCGCTCTCCACATGTTGGCCATCAAGGAGCCGGTATCTAGCGTCAGGTAATCCTGAGAATTTCGCCATCGTCCACATTGTTAATAATTAAATAATAATTATTAACACTCTGTTCAGATCCAATTTAATCTAAACGTAAACAAAGAGAACGATAGTAGGGAATAATGCGACCAATTTAAAAGTCATTTATGTACTTACCGTGCAATATGGAAATAGGTTCACTGACACATTAATTCGGTGGAATTTAAACTTTTGAAGTTTTTGTAGGCAGTGAGGCTGATCCGTCACGCTCGGAGGTGAAAGGCTCGATCTAGTCAGCTCCGGGCCGCCCAGTGTATCTATCCGAAACTTCTTTTGGCGCATCGCACACACATTTTTCGTAGGCTGTAAGTGAGGCTGATCCGTCACGCTCTGAGGTGAAAGGCTCGATCGGGTGAACCTGGGACCGGCGAGTGCACCCGAGCGAGAAAGCACCGCACACACATTTCTTCGTAGGCTGTGAGTGAGGCTGATCCCGGATCCGTCATGCTCTAAGGTGAAAAGCTCGATCGGGTGAGCTCGGGACACCCAGTAGGTATATCCGAGCGAGAAAGGTATATACAGTCAGCTGCTCTTCGTTGCTGAACGGTAAAAGGCTCGATCGGGTGAACTCGGCATATAAATATATCTACACGTAAATTGATTAACCTACGATTGCCAATAAAGTTTTCTCTCCTGTTGTGCACACACTCTAGTTTTTTTAGGTTTAAATTACATTGGTCCTGAACATAGTAACTGTAGACGTAAGTATTTATGTATAATGTGACTAGGTTCTTCGGCAAGATATACGGTACGAAGAAAAATTATTACATCGCAGAGACCGAGCTCAATGAAGAAGAACTGGAAAAACAGATAAAGGTGCGAGTACTGAGTAGTAGGAAAACAAAAACATTTAGTGAAACATAAAGGGTGCAAAAGTTATTTTTTTTAGGAATTTGAAGATAAGGAAAATCCCGAAGAAGAGAGTGAGGCAAGTGCGCCAGAGGTTCCAGACGATAAAGACATGCCAGGTTCAGATTAAACACCTACATCTAGTCATATTGTAAAGATTAAAGATTTGTTGAAATATGATGAAATTTGGCACATACCTACACATATATATAATAGATCACAGGGTACCTAGGACATAGGATAGGCTACTTTTTATCACGCAAAATATAAACCAATAACATAACGTGGTGTATTATGGTACTTATGTGGTGTATGTTCCGGTCGTCGACAGATCCGTGTTTTTGATCGTGATTGATGTTTATTAACATTTAAATGTTATTACTACGACAATAATAGTCCAAAATTTATACACCTGTAATTGTTAGCGACGTCGGTATACCTAATAATGTCCAACCGCAATATGTGTAGGGGAGGAAGGGGTGGAGAGCACGAAGCCGAAAGACCTTCGCCCCAAGTTGCCACCACTGCCCGTGCCGACACACGCGCCACCACCGCCCGTCCCGCCCGAGAGACCCGGGCAAGGGGTAAATAAGAAGGTAGGTATTTGTTTAAAAACAGGGCTAGAGAACTCAGCTCCATTGTGAGCGAGTCCCCAGCGCGACTAACATTGGAGATCTATAGAATAGATAATAAAGGATATTATATTGTATATTTTGTTACTTATCTACACCGAAGTCGGCGTCTCCGAACTCCGAGCCCGTTACATTGAAATCTTCGTATCAGATGTAAGTATGTACTGAATTCACGCACACTAGAAATTGTTTTATTAAACTCACACTACAATAATGAGTTGCCGCATTCACGGAGCTATTGTTGTTATATAGTGCGGTATCTAGTCGAGCGCCGAGATTAAACATTTATTTATTTATTTAACCAAATATTTTTATTTAACATTTATTTAACCAAGAAATAACTCTACATTCTCACTGTCCTAAACGTTCTGGTCTGTGTCCAGGTGTTCTACGCGTGCAACTCTCCCGGCGACGAGTGGGTGCGTCTGCCGGATGTAACGCCGGAGCAGATCCGCGTCGCGCGACAGACCATCCGCTGCATGACTGGGGAACTGGACGCCGAGGTAGGGAAATAGAAGTCAGTTCGCCTTCCTTTGCTGAATTGCCAAAAACCACTACCTGATTATATTTCGGTCAACTAGATAAAATGAAGGCATTTAAAGGTAGACTTTCGAAGCAAGGGTCTATACTTCTATAGCGATTAGCGAGTAGCGACAATTCCGCCGCGTCAGTGACGCCGCGGGCCCGCGACAGTTCGATATATCATTTTGGTACTGAATTGTATGGCAGACTTTCGAGCACTGCGACAGTGCCGTGCAGTGTTGTTGCGCAGCATTCGAAAGCCGTCCCATAGAATTCAGTACCATTTGTATTGTAATTGATCTACCTACTATAGATGCTCCCTTCGAATGTCATCATCGCGCTTTTTCCTTAAGACTATTTTCAGAAGGGTAGCCGCTTGTGAAAATAACTTTAATAAAATAACAAATCGTTATTTGAGTCCAACTAAAATCTCGAGAACTTTTCGAATATTTCTAGCAGTGTCAATGACGGCAGGTGGTAACTTTCCCGGCGTTCAGCGGCACGGAGCGCAACTTCCTGCGCGCGCAATTGGCGCGCATACAGGCGGCCACCGCGATCTCGCCGCAGGGCTTCTACACCTTCGGCTCCGGCGAGGAGGAGGAGGACTTGGACATGGCTGAGGACATGGGTAACTCACTGGTGCTCACTGTATAGGAAAGTTCGGCATGGACAGTTAAAGCGTTTAAAGCACGGATATATGAGGAGAAGGTATCGCTGTGACGGGATTGCCTATGATCGGCAAAGGACTAAACTTAGGCATTTTCATCCGTTAATGGATGATTTTTATTTATCTCCGAGCGAAGTAACCACTCTTGAAATACTGTAGTGCCTGGGACAGTTGGTTTTTAAATGTCGTATGGTTGCCCAAGCACATACGGCATTCTCACAACATAGTCAGCAAGTATGTGCGGGTTTCCTCACGATGTTTTCCTTCACCGTTAGAGCGTCCGTACCTGAGATCTGAAAAAGTCTCATTGGTATTTGGTACACGTAACACGCCACAACCTGGGATTCGAACCTGCACTCTCTCGAGTGCTAACCAAACGGTCTACCCACTAGGCCACGGAGCTCAAAAGGACTAAACAAGACGATTATTACAGCAAATGACGATGGCAGCAGCTCCACGTCTATCGTCCACAAATCTACAGCAATGCTATGCCTTCTTTCGACGAACCAACCTGTCGGTATCAAATACCAAGCCCGCAACTCGAAACTGCCACTCCCTATCCAAACAATTTGTTGTCAGGTGACATGGATTTCAACCCCAGTACCTTCTACGAGGGTCACACGCTCCGCGACCTCACGGACCCCGAGCTGACGAGCTGGGTGCACCACGGCCGCCACATCCTCAAGCAGGGCCGGACCATCTGGTGGAACACCAACGCTAACGCGGTTCGAACATAGCTTTGCTATAGTAGTTACCGTCGAGATTTTGATTGGAGAACGTTTTGCTATAGACAAGTTACATAGTTGTCTGCTGGTACTGAAGCAACGTATTCGTGAATAACGACCGTATCGCAAAAAACTGTAACGCTGTAAATGATATTTCAAGATATTGATGATTGCGTAGATTTACAATGTGATCATTTAACTGTGGGAGAGCCACGCTTGGTCACGAATGGGCCGGCTCGACCGGATAAATACGACAACCTCACAGAAAACCAGCGTGAAATACCGTGTTGTGTTTCGCCGAGTGAGTGACATTACCGGAGGCCCAGGGGGGGGATTTGGGCATTTTAAGAACTAGGAATGCAAGTCATAACATCAGAGGAGTTACAAGTATAACTCCTCTGGTGTTTCGAGTGTCCATGGGCGGTTCATTTAATAATCAAAAAAGGGCTAGCATATATTATAGCATAGTAGCTAAAAGAAGCGTAGCATTCATCTCTAGAATATTGTTTGTGTTTCGCCAATCTAAAATGTTAATATCGAGATACATGTGACGTCACTGCAGGATGATAGCGGCGAGGAGGAGGAGGACGAAGGGGCCGGTGTGGAGCCGGAGCGCGGGCCGCCACTGTTCACGCCCCTGGCGGAGGACGGTCCGGTGTGCGGCGCGCGCCCGTGGGCGGCCCGCACCAGCTCGGCGCTCGTGCGGGCGCGCGCCATCGCCGCGGTACGCAGCAACGTGTGGCCCGGCGCTGTCGCGTACGCCACTACTGGCAAGTAAGGACGGACTGTTTTTTTTTATAGAGAAAAATATGTATTAGGATCTGGAATCCGGAGTTCCCGGATTCACTGAAAATAGAACTCCGCGCTAATACAATAGAGTTCAAAATGGAACGTCAAGCGCCGAGCTGTCATATATGACATTGACATTTAACTCAACACTCGTGTGTTCGATTTTCATCTGTATTGTATTGGCACAGAGTTCTATTTTCAATTTTCTGAATTGTCCCCGGCGGACTCCAGACGGCAAAAAGCAGACGTATAGTAAGCGATTGCCATCGGCTATGAACACAGAAGGAGTTTCAAAATTCAAATGCATTGCCTGTTATGGAATACTTTTAGAACAGGATCGGTTGTGGCGTCACAGCCGTGTTGGATGCAGAATGTTATATACCAATCAGCGCACAGTCCCGAACTCCTGAAACGCGCTATCGAAGTTTCTGTAGTTCGGCGCTACAATGCTAAATAATGTTGAAATTACTACAGTAGGGCTTCAGCCTGACCGAGCATACCATCCGCTTATTCGGAGATCTCCCTCACTATTCCTCCCACTTTGGTGGTAATAATTACATACCAATAACCAAACTATAATAGAAAGTAGCTAATACATTACCTGCGCAATATTTTTTGTCTTAAAATGGAACCTACTTATCATAATACTTTGTTATCAACATAATCCTACCTAATCCTTTATCTGATCTTTAACCTTCGCAATGTTGCAACTTGCAGCTGGCTTGTTACAATCAATAAAAGACATTGGACTTTTTGACCAGATTTAAGAAAAAGTTGCGACCACAATATAAATTACTACATATTAAGGTGCATCACCTGGAGCATTCGCGTGTAATGTAACGTTATAGATTCGACTTTGAGCACCGAGCGGACGGGATCATTACAAGGTGATGATCCCGTCAATGCTCGGTAATTCTCCTCCACTGATGTAATGTTCGGATATCTAACGTTACATTGTACAATTTTCATTCAAACTTCATTTACCGTAATTATTTTAATTCCGATCCATCCATCCATCATCTACGGAGAAGGCAAGATCCTACTAACTATTGTTAATCTGAAAGTTTGTGCGGATAGATGGATGTTTGATAATCTTTCACGCAAAGAATACTGATCAGATTTTGATGAAATTTGGTATGGTAGTACTTTAAGCTCTGGATTAACATATTGGCTACTTTTTATCCCGAAAAAGTATAATATTTCCGTGGGATACTGTATTTACGCGGACGAAGCCGCGAGCAAAAGCTACTAATTTATAAATTCCTAACCATATTTTATGCGAATATTCATTGAAATGAGATAAAATATTACATACTGCAGATATGTGTAATGCGACCTATGCCGTTGTAATCCAGATGCAATTACGTTTACATCTAGGTAACCTAATTTTATCTTTGGTTGCCGTGAATAATTGTTTCACAGTAAAATGCCTCATATCCTTTACAATCGAAATTAAATTATGCTATTTTTAGAAATGCACGTAATTCTAATCGAAAGTCATACAATGACTTGGAAACGACAGCGCACAAGACACGAGTTGGTACACGACAGATAAAAGCATTAATCACCGAGGTGTTTAATTGATAGCTTTGTTGATCACCTGATGGATTTTTGTTTTGTTTCTAACCTTGAGGGTTTCCAATCGGGCAATGTTATTCCACATATCTGTCTGTATCAACTTTCATCCATATCTGTCATTAAACCCGTAAGTTCATAACTAAGCTTGCGTCACACCGTAACAAACCTTCATCCATTTTAACAGCATTTCTAGCAGCTCAATTGCCTAAGCCGGGAGACACTACAGCTTCACACAAAACCGGCGTCAATAATCCTGCTTTGTTTTTGGCGGCGATAACTTCTCCCTTATGCAACCTGTAAATTTCTCTTGCCAGTTTTATTCCACAAACAAATTGTCAGGATGTCGGAGTGTGTGTACGTGGGGTGGGGCCTGAAGTACGTGCCGCCGAACTACACGCCGCCGCCGCTGCCGGCGCCGCGGGACGAGTACCCGCCCGGCCCCGAGGTCATGGAGATGGCCGACCCCACCGTCGACGACGAGGAGGTAAAGGATGTAGGACGGACTGAGCGCGAGCGAGACGTTTTTGCAGCGCAGTTCGTTCGTTTTGCAGTCACGTTTCATCGCGCCATTTTACGCAAAAAAGCTACTTCATTGTTACGTAATACGTAGGATACGAGGCAGCAGTACCGGTTATCTGAAGGGGATAGCCGACAGCGACGACTGTCCGTTCGTTGGCAATTTAATTTATATGACGAGTTCGCTAGTTAAATATAAGTACTAACAGTGCTAACACAACTATATAATACAGGTTTTATTAACAAAGATTGTTCGATAGTTAACTTCGCTGACTGAGCGGTATACCGGTATTAAAAGGGAGTTCCGGGGTTTCAAGACCTGGAACGTAAGTCATCTGAAGGCTAGTTCTCGTGCTGAAACATGTTCAATACGCAGTATGGCTTCAGTCCCAAATAAAGCGGTCACATTCGCACACGTGTGCGTATCTATACGACTGAGACTGGATTCTGACGTTAAAAATACATACTTGTCAATTGTTCTTGCTAGCCCCACAGGCCGGTCACGGTCGCGGCGGTAATTTTCCGATCATATTCTTTATAAAATGTATCCTACGGATCGCGCGATAGTATTTACAAGTTACGCATAATCTATTTCCTGCTAAGCGATGTGGACGCTTACCTCTATCGAGTGTATGTTTTACTTTCCGTCAGGCGTACCGCATCGCGCACCTGCCCCCGCAGCCGCTCCTGGGCGAGGAGGGCGAGGAGGGCTTCACTGAGGAGGAGGAGGAGGAAGACTGAACAGACTGAAAAGTTCAAAAAGTTGAGACTTGAAAATACTTACGGCCGAATACTGACGACAGTTACACTAAGTGACGCTCAAGTTGTGACTTGATGCACACATGCCGTCCTTGTCATTTCGGCTAGCAGAGACAGGAACAGCCTGTGAATAGGAGGGCTCCTAATTTTGATTAGCGCTACAGTATTCGGCCGTTAATGTCACAAGTTTCATATTTGTAATTTGTGTTTACATTTTTGTTCGAGAAATTAATTAAATTGTTTATTTTAAGTATTGTCAGTATTTTACCCGTCATACTGATCATTTTATAGACATGTGCATTGTGCACACTTGGTTAAAGAATAAAGAAAAAGTTTTTGAACAAATTGTATCGTATTTATATATTATTCGTTTTGACGTTTGACGTTTGACAGATAACATTTAGCTCTGAGGAAAAAATAATTTAAAAATATTTAAACAACAATATAAGTGAATAAAACTATATATTTTTGTGCAGTAAGTTACAGTGAACAAGTAAAATATAAAGTTTATTACATAAAGTGTCATATAGAAACATAAAATAGACATTTCAACCGTGAGTGACAGCCAGCTGTTTAACGTACCTACTGTTATTTGAAGTGCTTAAGTTCGTTATTTAATAAAAGTATAAAGACTCATTTTTATAATACTTTATACAAATCTTAATAATGCCAAATTTTAAATGTACCTCTTGCGCCAAATTCGCTAGCGTCGCTGATGGTGTCAAGTGTGCGAAATGCACAGGTATGTCACATCGCTCCTGTGCCAAAGGATACGATCCAAAGAACGCCAAAACTTGGACTTGCCGCACTTGCACTAACTCACCCAGCTGCCCTACGTACTCATCACCAACTGATACGTTTAGAGACGCGAATCCCGGCTGTTCGTCACCTAACCTCCTGGCTGAGGAAATTAGGCTCCTCAGGGAGGTAGTAACTGATGTCCGCGCCGAGATGAAAGCTATTAGACAGGAGGTGGCTAATATTAGCAATAATATGCTCGAAGTTAAAGCTAAAGTGGACGACATGGAACTTCGCGTGTCCGCGGTTGAGGAACGCCTGAACGCGCACGCGTCTATCAGCGCGTCAGACTCGGCGGTTACTGAGCGCATCGAACAACTGCTGGCTGACTTACATGTTCGTGAACAGGAATACCTACTAAATGACATTGAAATAACGGGCCTGCCAGAAATTACGGGAGAAAACGTCGCTCATTTGGTGGGTCTGGTAACCAAGAAAATTGGCATCGACATGGACGATCGCGAAATTGTATATGTCATGCGCAGGGGGGTCAGACGAGCCACAGCTTCAGATGGTGAGCGGCAGAGGCCCAGACCCATCATCGTCCGCCTGGCGCGTAGATCAGTGCGAGACAATATTCTTAGGGCTGCTCGCGTACGGCGTGGGTTGGACACCACAGGTATCCTGGATGCCCCCCCTCAGCGTTTGTACCTCAACGAACACCTGACCAAAACTAATCGAGCGCTGTTTTACCGGACCCGTGAGGAGAGCCGCCGCCACAACTGGCGGTATGTTTGGACTCGTGGAGGCCTCATTTTCGCTCGAAAGGACTCAGGTTCTAGGGCATACCGCATTAGAACGGACCAAGATCTAGATAAAATTTTTGGTGCTGGTACCGTTGGTCTCATACAGTAACCTTTAACTATCAAATTTTTTATAATTATTATTACAGTATGTCAATGTCTTGTCCCTCAAGTTGTTTGTCTATAATTATTAAGAACTTAAGTATAATTTTTCTTATAACAAGAATTACATGTTACATTGTCACGTACATGGTATATCATAATTTTAAATGGTATAATGGTAGTGCAAAGCGAAGACCTTTGAATATTCACCATAATTTAATTACAAAATATCTTAACGACTATGCAGACTCAGCGGTAAATATAATGTTTTATTGTAATATTATTTTATTATTATATTGTGATTATTTTATTGTTTTGATATTATCTTGTGTAGGTTTACGTTTTACTTTATGCCATTCCGCTCACTTTAAAATAAAAATCTACTTAATTAGTATCTACATATCTAATGGACTATATTATAATAATATTATTATCGTAATAACTTTTTGTTCTTCACATACATACATAATACTCAATGGTCATCTAAATGATTAACCCACGTAAAGTAAAAGTTGGTTTTCTAAATCCTGGGTCTTTAGGCTCTAAGCATGACGAGTTCATAGCGGCGATATACAGATACAACTGTGATCTTATCGCGCTCAATGAAACCTGGCTTCGACCGGGTGAAGACGGGCGTGCACCGTGGATCCCGGGCTATCGTATCGTGCATAAACCAAGACCCGAGAGCGTGCGCTCCCGCGGCGGAGGCGTAGGTTTTTACATATCTAATGAGATAAACACACAGATAATAAAACACCATAGCACAACACCTTCAGTCGAACAGATGTGGCTGTCATTAAAGTCGGGTGGCAAGCTTGTTTTTATAGGCACGGCATACCGTCCTCCGTGGCTCTCAGTAAGAAACTTTCTAGATGAACTTACTGATACAATTAGCGCCCTATCAGGTTACGACGATCTTTACTTACTTGGGGATTTTAACATAAACTACTTGAAGACCGACACTGCTCAATATAAAATGTTGGTCGAATTTTTGTCCATACATAGGTTGCGCCAACGTACAACACAGGCTACTCACTTTACCGCAGAGACTGAAACCTTACTCGACCTTGTCTGCACGAGCGCAGACCTGGACCGAGTGTGGGTTGACCATATACCAGACTTAAGCAGTCATGCATTCATTTCATTTGAAATTGACATACCTAAAGTGAAGAACGCAGCTAAAAAAATTACTCACAGGGCTCTAAAGGATATTGATAATGAAGACTTCAATTATATAATGAATACAATAGACTGGAATTACATTATGAAGTTAACCGATGTTAATGAAATAGTAGGTATATTTAACACCAGCCTGTTATGGGCTTTTGATTTACTAGCACCGGTCAGGACACTGTACGTAAGAGAACGGCGGTATCCTTGGATTACTCACAATATTAAAATGATGATGAGAAGACGGGACGATGCGCAGAAACGTGCGCGTAGAACGAAAATAGAGTCACATATTAACTACTATAAGGTACTTAAACGTGAAGTTTCTTGCGCCTTGACTCGTGAGAAGGTAGCCTACTTCAATGACCACATCATATCAAAGGTCAAGTCCCCGCGCGTGATGTGGAAAAACCTAAAGGAAAATATCAATGTTCGTAAACCTAAGTCTGATATAGAAATACCTAATAACTTTTTTGATCCTGACTTAATTAATGACTTCTTCTTGGTTGTTCCGGGTGGAAACTTAGTACCTACGTCAGCGCCTACCTTTTCGTATACTCAACCTCTCCTACCCCCTACGTTTAGTTTCTCCACGGTTAGCGAAAGTGATGTGTTAAAAATCCTGAAAGCATTAAAGTCTAATGCGATGGGTGCTGACGGAATCAATTTGGATATGCTTTTGTTGGTCTGCCGGCATCCCATCTGTCTAAGTGTCATTACACATATAATAAACACGTCTCTCACAACAAACACCTTCCCCGATCTATGGAAGTTGGCAATAGTTAAGCCGTTACCCAAAAAGGACATAATATCCGAACTAAGAGATCTCCGACCGATTAGCATACTGCCATGCATGTCGAAAATACTCGAGAAGGTAGTGTGTGGGCAAATAAGTATCTATCTCGAACAATACAATATACTGCCTCCTGTGCAGTCCGGGTTTCGAAGACATCACAGTACAGCCACTGCGTTATCTGACGTCGTAGACAACATTCTTTTCGGACAGGACTCGGGTGAAGTAACGATTTTGGTTTTGTTAGATTTTTCACGCGCATTTGACACTATACATATACCTTTGCTTTTATCAAAATTAAAACATTACGGGTTCGACGAAAGCGTCGTAAAGTGGTTCTCTAGTTACCTACTAAATCGCTCGCAAGTAGTTGAGCTTATCGATGGTAGCGGTGAGCCACTACGCTCAAGCCCACGCGACGTGAACAGAGGTGTCCCACAGGGATCGGTGGCTGCTCCCATAATGTTTTCAACTTACTGTGCAGATATAACTTTAAATATAAAACACTCTAAATTCCATATTTATGCCGACGATATTCAAATTTACATATCTTTTAAGCCTTGTGATGCTAATGCAGCTATAGATAGGTTAAATGATGATTTGGCGCGAATTCAGGAGTGGTCCGAGTCTAATGCGTTGGTACTTAATCCAGATAAGACAAAGTACATGGTATTAGGTACCAAAAAACAACTTAAAAAATTAACTGAAACTCCGCTTGCAATAAGTATTCGTAATAAAAATATTGAGCGAGTAAGTGAAGCGCGTAATTTGGGAGTACTAATGGACGAGGAACTCAAGTTCGAAAGACATATCATAAATGCGGTGAGTCGTTGCTTCTATCGATTAAAAGTTCTTTATAATATAAGAAACCTTGTTCCCGAAAAGCTGCGTCGTACCCTCTGTGAATCCTTAGTGCTCTCGAATTTAAACTACGCGGACGTAGTTATAGGACCCTGTATGCTCTCGCGATCAAAAAGGCTCATACAAAAAGTACAAAACGCATGTGCGAGGTACTGCTGCGACGTACCGCCGCGTGCGCACGTCACGCCATATATCAACAACCTACGTTGGCTAAAGATGGATGGGCGCAGGCAGGTACATTTCGCCACCCTTTTGTTCGGGGTAGTTAAACACAAAATACCATCCTACCTCTTTAACAAACTACAGTGGGCTAGTGATAATGAGCTGACTGTCACTACTAGGGGTTCGTCTTTTCTGCTTGTCACGCCGCTACATCACACATCCAGTTTTAGAGGTAGCTTCAGATATCTTGCCAGCAAAATCTGGAACAATCTTTTACCACCTCTTCGTGCTCTAAAAACAATAGAAGGCTTTAAGTCAAAACTTAAAGAACATTTACTGCGTAAACAACTTGAAGCGTAGTTGTACATATTCAAAAATACAAGTATATTATAACATTTCATCACAAATATACGCTTAATTTATAATATATTATAATACATTTTATTTAATTCGACATGACCTTAATTTTTATAGTAATTTATTTCGTTTATTTAAATTAATTGATTATCACATGATTA
Organism: Glaucopsyche alexis; assembly: GCA_905404095.1. NCBI lineage: Eukaryota > Metazoa > Arthropoda > Insecta > Lepidoptera > Lycaenidae > Glaucopsyche > Glaucopsyche alexis. The sequence goes on along the minus strand of FR990045.1, from coordinate 30,432,832 downwards.
TTATGTCTACAGTCATAATAATATTACTTTTATCCTTCTTTACAAACACAATTGTTATTGCTTACCTCTAGTTTTGCAAGCCGAAACGAGGTGGTCCCTGGTTTTTTCGCTACGTTATTTAATTAAATTGAATTAATTATAAATATAATGTGCCGCATCGCTCACTACACCCTCATAATATATAGTGCAGCTTACTTGGGTAGATTTTACAATATTATGTATCTGGTTCCTAGGTGTTTCCGTCATAATTATTGTGTCCTAGAAGAAAAATTTAAGAAAAAGATGTAAGAGGTATCCATGTCAGTTTTATGGCAATATCTAATGAACAAAGTAATTATTTATTATATATTAAACATCTCTTAGTATTAAAATATAAATCATTTTACATGAATATAATATTCTCAAGGAATACAATTGTATAAAAACATAATATACCTACACACCAACAATACAGCTGATGCTCCCACAGTGCACGTTTTCTTACTAGTTATGGCGCATATCTAGTAAGAAAACGTCTGTCCCACTCAATGGATACGACAGTTCGAATAGGTACCTAACTTATTTTTCATTTGTTGTTTGATGTTTCTGTCTTCGATTGTAATAACGTCTGTGAGCTCTGCCCTGCGCGGGGTCCACGCGCAGTGTGCGGCGCGCGCGCCGGTCTCCTCATCTCGGCAACAGCCGGTCGTCGCTGTGAGCGGTGACGTCACCATCGCACATGCTTTGCGATTAAACCTGAGCCTGGCCTTGTCATATAATAACTATCACATTCTTTTATGTTTTTAAATATATATATTTTTAATACTTTCATATAATATTATATAGTTTATCACCATTATATTCTTTTTATGAATTTTATATTGTATAAATACATAATGTATAGGTATATATGTGTGTATGTGTATGTATGTATATATGCATATTTATACACATATATGTAGGTATATTTCCTATTGTTACTGTATGTAGGTAACTTATATGATGCTGCTAGTGTGTATCTGTCGGTCGCCCGACGACAACGGGGATCCACATAATACCAGGGGTTGCGGTATAGTGACTACTATACCACGATCGTACACCTGAGTGGAGTCCCTTTCGACAGCTGTTCGCATTGCACTACCTTATACCTGTTCTTTTTATATCATGTTTTATTTTTTTATTTTATTTTATATTATTATGAGAATAACTTGTGTTCTCTTTATGTGGCTAGGCAAATATCCGTTTAATTTCTGTTATTACTAAAATTTTTGTGATTGTTTATGTTCAATGTCTATTATCTGTTGATAATGTAGTGTAATGTGATCGTGTTTTGTTGAATAAATGTTATTATTATTATTATTATTATTATTATTTATTTTACATAACAAATATTTACATGGTAATTAATATCACTCATGGTTTGAAAATAGTCTTACTTTGGATGAGACATTGTACGCACCGTACCCGTTCAAATATATTTAAACGAATTGGCAATGAGGATCAATCACTTAGTAGCAGATCTGATTTTTACTAAGTACATCGTATGTCTATTAACTAAGTGAGCATTTTATTTTTTAAATATTAAAATCCGTCAAAAAATGGTGGATTCTCTGAACGGCTAGTTTGAAACGCGCGCCTCCGATGAATTGGGTACGATGACGTCATCTGTCGGGATCCGTGCGACTACGTACGTACGTACTACGTGCTTGATTGTACTCATACTTCATAAGTATTCATTCTCCGATTCTTGACGCTTGTTCCTCGTATGCATTGTTTATGTTGTGTTTAGATAGGAGGTGACGACGACAAATGACGTCACAGTGACTCGCTTTATTTCATTTTGGAATGAATGCACTAAATTGCTATATCTTCGTGATTTTTGGTCCGAATTAAATAATTTCTTTACAGTATTTATCGGTGTTTTGTCACCATAAGTCAGTCATGACTAAACATGACTGACATGGTGACTCGAAATCGTCTAGTGAGTTGTGACGTCACTACTTCTTATGCTTGTGCAGCTGCGGCGCGGACAGCTTGACCTTGCCCGGGAAGTTGCGCGCCACGTTCTCCTCCTTCACCGCCTTGAGCAGGTCCTTCTCCCGGGGCGTGGCGGTGCGGTCGCGCAGGAACACCGCCAGCGCGGTCTTGGCGGCTTTACCGCGCTTGCTGCCGCCCGGGGTCAGCTTCACTTTGTACCTGGATAAATAATAATAACATTTTTATTTGTTCGTAACACACATACATAAATTATACATTAACATATACCCCTATACTAATAAAAATATTTAATTACGCAACAGCTAGCTGCTGCGTAAATACAGTCTCACTCGGGAACACTGTACTCTGGATAAAAAGTAGCCTACGTTTTAATCCAGAGCCTAAACTACTACCATACCAAATTTTATCGAAATCCGTTCAGTACTTTTTGCGTGAGAAGAGTAACGCGAAGAGTAACAAACATCCATCCTCATAAAATTTCACATTTATAATATTAGTAGGATTTACTCAACGGCTTAGCTATCCAATGTTGCTGTCTTTGTTTATCAAGTGACTTTTCCAACGTATCAGACACTTACAGCAACATTGTATAGCTTATCCGTTGTATAAATATTTTTATCAGTAGAGGGGATAGTATTAAAATTAAAAAAATACTTTAAAGCTTAAACAATCTCTCTCAAACGTAGCAAATACAACGCGAAATCGCGCAATCAACAAATAGGTGAGCGTTTCAACTTGTGCGGCTTGTGCCACAATATAAATATTGTACAGTACACCATCTTCATACTGGACCGCACGCACGTACGCATACATACGTGTCATTTACACGGCTGCTAACGAAACTTCAAATAGCAGGAGTATGCATGTAGTGTCATGCCGCGCGTCGCGCTGCATTGAACAACTAAAGAGATACTAACTAGAACTAAATCGATGTTGGCATCGATAGCTTATCATCGATGTTCGATGTTTATCGAGCTCTAAACATCGATGTCAGGCAACATCGATGTTTTTTTACAAACGGCTTCACGGCCGTCCGTCATCAATACATCTATACTAGTAATATTATAAATGGGAAAGTGTGTTTGTCCGTCTTTCACGCCAATACTACTGAACCGATTTAAATGACGTACAAAGGACATAGGCTACTTTTTATCGCAGGAAAATGTACGGTTCCTGTGGGATACTTTATTTACAGTTTCACGTAAAACTACTAAGCCGATTATTATGAAATTTGGCACAGATATAAAGTGGACCACGGGAAAGGAAGTAAGGTACTTACTTTTTATCGCGGGGAAATGTACGGTTCCCATGAGATACTTTATTTACGGTTTCATGTAAAAATTACTAAACCGATTATCATGAAATTTGGCACAGATATAAAGTAGAACATGGGGAAAGACATAGGCTACTTTTTATCGCGGGACATATAAGGTTCCCGTGGGTTACTGTCTCCGATGGCGTTGATATCACAATAGTGGTTAAATATTTTACCGCAAGTTTTTTCAACTGGGTTTCCGATTATGTGTGTCCGTGACATCGATGTTACGATGTTTTGAATAATGCAATATCGATGTTAAAACATCGATGTTTTATCGTCTAACATCGATGATCATCGAAAATCGATGATCATCGAGCATCCCTAGTTGTGCCGCGACGCTTGCGCACTGTCAACGCCTTTCTTTGTACACGTACCAGCCCTAGCGCTCCGCTCGGCCACGCTCAATCGTAGGTAACAATTTCAAGGACACGGCTGAGTATCGCTACTGTACATTATTTATATTGTTCTTGCGTCACAGCCCACATGCCTCATCTATAATGGGTCCATTCTCATCATCAATTGAAATATTTGAACAATTAATCTATACTCTGTTCAGAGTACTAAGTATGAGTTTTCTTTTCGCATTCGGTCGTGACCGCGTTTGACGTTCACTAAGAATTTGTACGTGATTGAGCTTAGTTGTAATTGTGACAACTAGGTGGCGCTGTACAAATCACATACAAATTCCAAGCAAACGCTAAACGCGCTCACGATCGAATGCAAAAAGCAAAACTCACAGTTAGCGCTCAGAACCAATTTAAGTACAATTTTTTGTACCTTTGGCGCCATGCACCTGAGAATTGGCCCACGGCACTAGGGGTATGAGTAAGTTCATTGTACACACTAGTGACAAGGAAGGGAAGCTTACTTGTAGTTGTGCAGCGCGGCGTAGGGCGCCACGACCGGCACGGCGAACAGCAGCTCGTCGTCCGCGAGCGGCGCGCCCGTCAGCTGGCTCAGCAGCTCCGAGTCCACGTCCACCGCGCCCTCCCCCTGGACACATAGCCCATAACACAAAACAGATACACGGTACACCGCACCGCAGCCACAGACATCTATTGACTCTGTGCATGTACTTCTCGTGTGTAAAAGAGGAGTAAAAATTACTTCAGCGCCTTTTCCTCTCGAATATTCTCGGTGCCAAACGTCAAACGAAAACTGAAAAACGCGACGGGGCGGCGCGCGGCGACGGCCTATGAATCGTTTACTCGGGGACCGGTAGTGGTTATCACTAAATCGCTCTTGTGACGTAACAGCAGGCAGAAAATAATGGCACACTCGGTTTCTATACAAACGATGAGATTTGCGTTATCTTGTCAATAGATGTCTGTGACCGCAGCTATATCATTTCTCTTGCACCTTTGGGAATAGTAGAAGCCCCAAAGGAAGATCTCCGACCGAGCGAGGTGGTATGGTCGGTCAGGCAGTACGGAATCCTCCGTGTGCGAGTCCGACTCGCAGTTTTCGGTATTTTCTTTCAGTGATCCGTATCACGATCAGTGATCGGTGACATCGCGTGTATACAGTGTGCTGAGAGCGAGTTTTTGTCACTAGTCGTAATGAATAAGTTAACTACAATTTGTGTGACAGCAAATTAGTTACCATTTTTTGCCACTAGGGGCATAGTTTCGATGTCTGTTAACTTCCTCACGGTGAGCAGTGACAAAAACTCGCACTCAGCAAACTGTGTAGGACATCCTAATACCGTGACAAGTATTGAGCGTGTCAATCATCATCATCATCAGCTCACCTCCGGCTCGGGCTCCAGCTCGGCGTCGGAGTCGCCCTCCAGCAACACGGGCGCGGGCTGCGGGATCCTCTGCGCCTTCGCCGCCGACTTGCTCTTCACTTTGGTCGCTTGTTTCGCCGCCTTCTTCGATTCCTTCTCCGTCTTCGCTGGCTGTTGATGAAAAAACATGTTAACGACATGAAATTCATGAAACCTACCATGAGAAGAAATCATTTATAAAGAGTTTTTAGCATGGTCTATCACAGCATAGAAACTTATAAGTTTCTATCTCCTATAGTTTAGAAATGCCAGTGGGGGACCAACTTACAAACCACTTTGAGGGCCGATTACTCAAAAATGGTTGACTTTGTAAAAAGATCATGTATGAAACCTTGCCTTTATTTTAATAGACCTATTCAACGATATGCCACACGATGGGATAAAATGAAAAATTATTTGTCACCCCTAAAATGTAATTTTTTTATTATTTTATGATATCAAAACCGAGATATATATACACAATCTATAACTGTACAAAATATCATCCATTTATATTCATAATTACAGAAGCTACAAGCGCGGACAGACAGATGGACAGAGCGAAACTATACAGGTTCCTCGTGTATTACGGAACCTTAAAAAGTAGCGTTTCAGTATTCGGCCGTAACTAAAATACCTTGAGGAACTCCATCATCATGGCACGGTCCTCATCATCCTGGTGCTTGTACTTTTCTTTTATCTTCTTCATTTTACCGCGCTGGCCGCGCTTCAGCCCCTCCTTGGGCTTCTCCTCCTTCTCCTTCTTCGCTGGTTTCTTCTGCGGCTTTTTGCCTTTCTGCGGCAGCGTCGGGAAGTTGAACACTGATTCTTCGGCTAAAACGAGAATGTCCTGTGATAATGTATTTTAGATTTACGATGAAGACTTTAATTTATTTTCTGTCAACACCTTATCTTTGAGTAATCATTTCACTGACAGAGATTAAAATTGGACAGTACATTTTAACTAAAAAATAGGCCGTACCGAATGCTATATGACAATTGACCACTTTAGAAATGTGTTTTATCTACAAAAGAATAGACATACTGACAGATTGTGTAGACAAAAGTAAGACTTCCTTTATCAATCTGTCCATTTGTCTATTGCTCCGTAGAAAATGAAGTTTATGCAGTTCAACAGACCTGTAACATCAGATGAGGTCCTGTTTCTGGACTCAACTATCACTTCTCCAGTTCCATGGTCAATCTGAAATTAAAACAATATGAATTGATTTCTCGAGTCCTCTTCCACTAGACGTAAATTCAAGTAGAGTTCGTGAGACAGAATAAAGAATGTAAAAAAAAAAAAACAGTTCGAGTCTTCATCAATTTGAGTAACTATTTTGCTAAATTTATTAAAAAATAGCGCTTTACCATGACAATTCATTTGTCAGGCGCTAGATTATAATCCGATCAAATCAAATTGCTTATTACTTTAGGTTGATCTGATGAATTTAGACTTATTTTCATTTTGACAGACGCTTATTGTCTACATAAGTTACTATCATCTATCTCTCGTGGTTTTTATAATTACTCACCTTAATATGTGTATCCAGGACATCTTCATCGTCACTATCACTATGCGACTCACTCCCCTCCTCTGCTTTCTCCTCTTTATCCTCCTCTCTGTTCTTCTCGTTCTTCATCTCGAGAGCCGTAATCTCCTCTGCGATGACGGGTAGCAGGTCCGGACTGTTCTCCTTGTCTGACTGTTCATCTGTATATAAGGTTTTCAAAATTAATTACGGATATTTCGGGAAAATGATATATTGGGATAAGAAATTACATTACGCTCTTTACGTCGCTGTTAATGTCATCGACCTCAGACAACAGTCTCAGGCCGTATTGATGTTATCAAGGCATTTTTTGTTCCCTCTTTAAATCAGTTTCTGTGAAGTTAATGACCTCAGCGTCTTAGAGAGCGCAATGTGATTTTATTTAGTACTAGCTTTTGCACGCTCCACCCGCGTAAATACCTTATCCCCCAGGAACACTACTTTTTGAGGATGAAAAATATCCTATGTCCTTTCCTGGGACCCAAAGTACGCTATACCAAATTTCATAAAAATCAGTTCAGCGGTTAAATCGTGAAGAGGTAACAGACATACAGACAGAAAGACAGACACACTTTCGCATTTTAATATTAGTATAGAATAGTATAGAGTATAGAAGTAAAGATATAGATATGTTTTTTTTTCCATATTTTTAATTATTTTTCTACCTAAACGTCTGTACATAAGCAGTAGATCATATGCCAAAAATATCCGTTATTGATTTTAAACAATCTTATATACATAAGCCATAGATAAAATACTTACAAAATGTAACTTTTACAAACTAACATGCACTGTATTTGAATCAGATATCACTTGCTTACGGTGAAATATCTATAATTATTGATATTAGGTACATATTACCTACTCAATTCTCTCTGTGCGATAGCGGACGAATTATGATATTACCTATGTAGCAAACACCTAAAATATAAATATCTATTATTATTATAAGTAGTCTATGCACAATATTTATAAAGTTCAAAACTAAATGTATAACAAACACTTACTGTCTCATCCTGTTACTGGGCTAGTAGAATATAATATTATATGTATCAAGCACTATAAATTTATCTGTTTATATTGTATATATTGTGATAGTTGCTATGAACAAGTGTGTCTTCTAGCCAGGCGTGCGTCTGCCCCAGTGACGGATTAAGACTACTTGATGCCCTAAGCAATCCACGCCTGTGGGCCCCCGTATGTCAACTTGATCTTGGTCTTTAAAAGTACCGCCTAAAAACATTAGTTTTTAGGGTTCCGTAATACATCATAAATTGATGAAATTTGGTCCCGTGGTAAGTTCTCGAAAACCTTATGTTACGGGTACTAGACATTAACGGTAGTTAATTGTATTACGTATGCATAGAAACCGGCTGGTCCAATTACCTACTCACGGGCGTAGCCAGGTTTTAGTTTCGCGTGGGGGTTCAAGAAAATAAAACGACGACAAGTACATTAAATAACCAGAGCCGTCTTTAACCTATTAGAGACCCACCCATGGGCACATTAGAATATATGTTTTTCGTTTTAACCTGTTTAAGCTTTTAACCCTGAAAGACTGTGTAATTCGGAAAAATACAAATATTATAGTCTAAAACTAAACGTCAGTAATAAATTTTATGATAGGTTCTTTAAGCTAGAAACGAGCGAGCGAAGCGAGCGAGAATTTTTTTTTCCTATTTTACAGGCTCAAACGTTCAACTCTATTCAAACGTTAAACTAAAATATAATCTTCGGAAAAATACCATAAAATCAACCGGCTAAAACAGAACATAGGTAATAAATAATATAATATCCTTTATGTTACCCGCGAGCGAGCGAAACGAGCGAGCAAATTTTTTTTCCTATTTAATAGGTTAAATCTGTTCAAACTTTAAACCCTAAAATACTGTGGAAATAGGAGCATTTTATAATACACATTAGAATAATGGGCGCTCATTTTTTTTCGTTTTTACCTGTTTGAGCTTTAAAGCACAGTGTTTCAGGGTTTCCCCTTAAACACTGAATAACGGTGAACTTCGGAAAAATATTATAAAATGAACCGGCTAAAACAAAAATCGCTACTAATATAATCGCTAATAACATAATATGTTCTTCATGTTTAATGCGAGCGAGCAAATTTTTTTTTCCTATTTAATAGGTTAAATCTGCTCAAATTTTAAACTCTTAAATATTGTGAAAATAGGATTATTTTGTAATTTAAATTAAAAGTAAAATTAGTGTAATTTCTGATGTTACAAAATAGATGACAAATAACTTAATAAGTTAGGTTTGTCATATAATACCTATTTCACACTTTTTTCATAGTACATAATTACAAAATTTTGTTATCAATGACGTGCCCAAAATATTGTGTCACATGCTATACGTTCGAGGATTCGATGGCACGCGTGCCATAGGTTCACGATCCCTGTTTTAGGCTATTGATTTTATTGTTTTTTTCTAAAGTAGGTACAATATTCTTTCAGGACTTAAAGTATAAAAAGATTTTAACAGGTTAAAGCGTAAAAAATATTCGCTCGCTTTCTCAGTTTGAACGCATTTAACATAAACACATACATATAGAACAAGTTAGTATTAAAGTTCTGTTTTAGGCTGTTGATTTTTTTTTCTAAATTAACTTTAAAAATTATCTTTGAGACAGGTTTAATGGGGCGGCAAAATATGTTAGGTAATTGGTCTGGGGCGCAAAATTTCTAAATACGCCTCTGTATATGGGTCATCCACATGTACCAGTCGGCCCATTTCAGGGGGGGTTTGAACCCCCTAACCCCCTCTGGCCACACCCATGTCAATTACCAAAAAACAAAACATTTGATTGACATAGATTTGCAGGGGCGCCAGGTGGGGTGCCCGCGGGGAGGGGGTAGTTTGTGATTGGCTGATAGCAATTCCGGTCCATTCGAATTGCTGAATGCACTAGTGACTAGCGGGCAGCGAATAGGAAGCGGGAGCGTGGTTATGACTCTAGGTCGGACTTTATGTCAACTTAAAACGCGCGAATTTTCAAATTTGTCATAGATACTTTTTTGTGTGGTTTTTGGTGACACGAGAGTGAGTCGTGATGCCCAAGGACGGATTTTTTTTGTGCTTCTTCTGGTGCCCCCCCAGACGTGATGCCCTAGGCAATTGCTTAATTTGATTAAGGGTTAATCCGTCACTGGTCTGCCCCTTGCAAAATAACTATGGTTTATGGGACTAAGGAGGCCGGAGGTGTGCGAGGGGAGTGCGGAGGGCGCGGGTGGCATGATTGCTGCATTGTCCATAGCAATGACTCACATTATTGTCTTATTGTATTTTATTCTTACGTACTTTTTAACCATAATATATATAATTAGGTATTATTATTTCGTTAATCGTTAATGTATATATGTAACTGTTTATTTGCTGTTGCTGAGTGTATTAAATCTGTCCATCAAACGACAACAATATGGAACCGCATAATACCAGGCACTGTGGTGTTACGCCGCAGTGATACGCCTGAGCGGCTTCCTTTTTGACAGTTAGGCATTACACTACCTACCTTCCGTGCCATTATAGTACTTACCACTTGCGTATAAATTTGTTTGAATTGTATGTGTTTTCTTCTCTTTCCAATTTAACCATGTTATGTTAATTTTTTCTGTCCTATTTTTGTATTTTTTTTTTAATGTAAGTCATTGTATTATTTGTGGTGTAATGTCTCATTGTGTCAAATAAACGTTTATTTATTTATTTATTTATTTCATATTATATTTTTGACACATCAATTTTGAGCGCGCTCTACCTTTCGCATGTGTTTCTTTGTACATGATCGTGGCGCGTTAAAAAATCACTGAAAATGCTTCAACTCAGCGGTAAATAACAGGTACCTACTAACTTGACTGGAGCATTAAAACTATGTACAGCGAAGGACTTCCCTCCTAAACATTCCTTACCTAGATTAAATCTCACTCACCGTCATCGGAGACGACGATCTCCTGGTCCTCTTCAACTTCAGTCTGCACGGACGTGACGTCAGACATCTCGTCCGCTGCGATACACCGGCGCTCATCGCGGTGCCGCTCTATACAGCTGTCCTCCAGCTACAAAAAATGTTGACCGACTCTTTTTAATCCTATTATGATAACGAAGAATGTAAAATCTATTATTAAATATCACTAATAAAGATACAAACACAACATTTCGCTAAAAATATAAATTAGAAAGAGAGGGAAATAGTGTCTATGACAAGGTGACGTCATAGAACGCTATTTTCCTCTTCATGTATCACAAGTGTAACATAGACAAGATCGTTTTGCACGAAAGAAGTAAACAATATTTTGGGTTGCGCTAATAGCGTAAACTAAGAAAGCAAAAACACCTTAACCTTTTTTACACATTGCCAAATATTGCACATTTTAATTTTGAGAAGACACAGTATTATATGCTTTTTATTACTACATGCAAATATATAGTAAAATATTAAATAGATGAATAAATACCAAGAAAATACTGATGTATGACGTCACCTGCTTTACGGTTGTATGGCGTTATTTGTGTCATTGACTAAATCGTTCTGCGAGAACGAGATAGATACTTCAAAAGCAGAACATAACCTACTCGGAACAGGAAGCTGAAGCCGAACTGCAGATGGTCGGTGTGCAGGTAGTTCTTGCGGCCCCTGATCATGAAGGAGCCCGTGGTGAGGTACTCGCCGGTGGGCGCCGACTTGGACACCTGCGCGCCCCACACCCACCACGCGCGCGCCGCCACCTTTGCCTCCCACGCCATACTGTTCATACATATCACATTTTATTACATACTGGATGTTGCCCGCGACTTTGTTAATTGGCAGTTAATTTCGCATAAACCGTACATTTTTCCGCAATAAAAAGTAACCTATGTCCTTCCCCGTGGTCTACTCTTCATCAGTAGATTTATTAAAATCAGTCCAGTAGCTTCGGAGCCTATTCGATGCAAACAAACAAACTTTTCCCCTTATATTCTATTCTATTCAATATACCTTTCTCCTATAGATTATTGAAACGTTAGTTTCACAAAATTAATTACAGATATTTCGCGCACGTGATTTACTGCATATGTAATGTCGTTTAGCCAGAAATATAATTTTGAATCAAGAAAAAAATAAACACAGCAGATTTGTAAGTAGCTAAAACTACCAGTACTAAACACTTTCGCTTTGAAATCAGCTGAGTGAGGTCAATGATCTCAGTGTCGCAGAGAGTATGTATTTTTTTCATGTAAAGCTTCACACACAGTCGCATGTATAGCTTCACACACCACGGGCGACTCACCTGTACGCCACGGCGGCCAGGCCGGCCTCGCTGAGCGTGCGCGGCGGCGGCGGGCGGCCGGCGCACTTGACCACGACGGACGCCGCGCCGCTGAGGTCGGCGTGCACGTACACGTCGGAGCTCCGCATGTACCGCTTCACCACCAGCTCGTTCTGCTGCTGGTCGCGTCCGCCTATAACCTGCAAACATTATTACCATCATCACCATCACACCGTACGCCATATTTGTGACACGCACGCACTTGTCATAAGACTAGCGACGACGACTTCTGTGGCTCATGGTTGAGCGTGTTGGTGCTCAAGCCGGGGGTCGCGGGTTCGAATCCCGCCGAAGGAACAAAAAGTTTTCTGTATTTCTGGGTCATGGAATGTGTGTAGTATGAAAGTAGTAAATATATTTCCGTTGTTTGGTACCTGTAACACTGTTCTTAGAGAACTTACCACGGGACCAGATTGACGTGGTGTGAAATGGTCCATAGATATTATTATTATTACAACTAACGTCCCCACAGCTAGGGCTGTCACAGACCATACATTTCTACTGCTAGGGCTGGGGTGTCTTCCCAATACACAGAGGATTTTCAATTCTCACTCACCAAGAAGTTGTCGGACGATATGAACCAGTAGAACTTCTCGAACCAGTACGTTTTCCGCGCCTTGGTGATATTGCTGATGGTCTGCGCCTCCTTTAGCGTCTGCTTGGTCTTCCGCTCCGCGCTTTTGAGAGCTTTGTCCGCGGATTCTAACGTCTTCTGCTGCTTCTTGGCGGCGCTGCGTTTCTGGTCGTAATATCTGGAAATAGATTCAAGCGATCAGTATTTTTAAAGACACGGTTATCTGTGATCTATTTTGCTGAATCGTAGTCACAATTTTCATATAAAACTTCTGGCTGCCCGCGACTTTATTCACCAAGAGAACATCTAGATTCTAGATCAGGGGAACAACACAGATAAAACAAGTTCTAATCAAGGATATATATCCTTGTTATTATATGTATAATATTCATTCATGTTGAAATGTCATTCAAAACCATTTAGCGATTCATGCGTAAAGGAGTGTTAAGAAAATAAATAGATTTATGTGAAATGCATAACCTTTATTGTTGGTATAATCACAGTAACTCGCGTTATGCCGTAAATTTTATACATAGTTAAGAATGTTGTTTTTTGAAACATTTTTGAAATGTTTGATCACATTTAACTGTCATGACAATATGAGTATGGCAAGGGTAAAGTATCCATATATTAAAAAACTATTCCATTATTAATAATCTATATCTATACTAATATTATAAATGCGAAAGTGTGTCTGTCTGTCTGTTACCTCTTCACGCTTTAACCGCTAAACCAACTTTTATTAAATTTTGTACCAAATTTCATAAAAGTTGGTTCAGCAGTACATACTTTGGGTTCCAGTAAAGGACATAGGATATTTTTTATCCCGAAAAAGTAGTGTTCCCGCGGGATAATGTATTTACGCAGGCGGAGCCGCGCGCAAAAGCTAGTCTTAGCAAAAGCTAGTCTTAAATAATAGAGTAGTACTCCACCTTCTAGCATTCGCATGTGCAGTCAGCGACAGGTCAATATCGACCAGCATGGGCTTGATATCCTCGTCCTCGTCATACGGATCTCGCAGCAGCAGGGTTATGTGGTTGGTGTTCAGCTTCAAGCCCTTGATGGCCGACGCTATGGGGTCGTTGTTGTCCTGTGCTGTTTTAACCAGCAGTTTTATATCATCCCATGACATCTGAAATATGATAACGAATTATAATTCGATCGCTAATAAAGTGATCATCTTAGTATTATTCTAAATGTAAAAGTTTGTGAGGATTGATAGATGGATGGATGTTTGTTACTCTTTCATGCAAAAACTACAGAACAGACTTTTATGACATTTGGTATTGTAGTAGTTTAGGCTCTGGAGAAATGCCAATTCTTAACAATAGCAAAAATAGGGTATTATCCTATGATGAAAATATACATCAGATTGTTGATATTTTATCGCTAAACATTAATTTAAACCGATTTAACCAACTTTTCACACAAAAATATGTATGATTTTTATAAAATATCAAAAATAAAATTATGAATTTTTCACGTTAGACCACGTGACTAAAAACGCACGAGATTGGAATGTGACGTCATATTCTTGTACTTCTTCTTTTTTTATTAATGGCCTCCCGATTTCCATAAAGAATAGCCAGCATCAGAATCATTAACGTCATGCGTCAGCGAGTAATAGCCACTTTTTCCGCATTTCAGTGTTCTTTGGTATGCATATTGGTCACAAAGATTTTCCCCGGTGTTTTAATAGACGTATTAGTGCATTTTGGCACTACGCACCATTTATAAGGCATTTTTATAGGCTTAAAACATTTATTTAAAAACGTAAATAGTAGGTATTCTGGGCTGGGCTATTGGCATTTTCAGTGTAATTTGACACTTGACAGTTACAATGTTACAAGAATGTGACGTCATGACAACTCATTATAGCGTTTTCGCGCCTATAATATTAATTTAAACTTTAAGGCTAATTTGCAAGGAAAAGAAAGAAATTCACAAAGAATGGTTCAAACTGCTAATGTATTTTGGTATTAGGAACAATTTGGCATACTTTTCAAAAACTTGGAAAATACCCTATTCCATCCCTGGATCTCCATTTCATGGATTGCCTAAGTACTATCAAACACCTTGAATAATTTAATAGCTTGTCTGCTTATCTGCTGGTACTTAATCTGCTTGTTGACTTCCTGTGTCATAAAAAAATGTGCTTAATACCTGATTAGCAATAGCCGTGGTCACAGCCAGCCTCGCCTGCTCCACTAGTTCCTCATTCCGTGAGATGAGCTCAGCCGCCTTCCTGTCTTCAAGCTGCACCGACTCCAGCTCAGTGATTCTCTTTTCGTGATCTTTCTTCACGTTGTGGAGTTTCTTCATAGCTTCCCTCTCTACTTGGATTGTCTGTGAGTAATGTTTAGTAGGTAATGTAAATTGCTGAATAGTTAGTGGAGAGTAAAGCCTCAGGGCCAATACACAACGAAATGGCAGCGGAGTGACCGCCGGCGGCCGAGAGCGGCGGTGATTGTCTCAAGCGACACTGTGTTTTATATTAATGAAGATAAAGTTAAAAGTATATGCAGTTATGCTGCTGGCCACTCCACTGCCATTTCGATGTGAACCAGCCCTTACCCCTGTACCAATAAAAGCATTTACTCAACAGATAAGTTCTCCAATGTTGCTCTCTTTGCCTGCCAAGTGACTTCTCTAACGTGTCAGACGCAGCAACATTGAATAGCTATTCAGTTGTGTAAATATTTGGAGTTTTTATTATTCTTTGGGTCATGGAACAGAGAACGCTTCAGAGGCCTGGAGGTAGCAGGACTTGCCATTGCTAAAATGAATAACATTTTTAAGTTATAATTATAATACACATTAATACATATGACAGTAAATAATAGTAACCTTACCAGGGTTATAATGTAGTAATACCAACTGAGTCCATTGACTAGTTTTACTAAATTGTGTTATCAAAAGAGTTAACATTAGTTAATTCGATTTTGGAGAAAATTATCTACACAATATAGAAATGATATGAATTATTGTTTTAAATTTTTTGAACACATGTTACGATTTATAGACTGTTGGTTTCATTGTCAATTGTTTGCTAAAATATATGTTGTAAAAGACTCGCACAATAAATTTTCTTTGCTACATGTTACTTTAGCAAAAAAAGATTATTTTATAAAAAAAATCTTAGCTTACTAGTCACCTTAATATCAATCTTCTGTCCTTCAAGAGCGGAGAAGAATTCATCTACAGCTCTGTCGAAAGTTTCATACTCTGTGTAGGGCTGCTGCTTGTTTTGTGAGTACAACATCGGATGGAACTCCTGGTTGGTGAGCAAGTAGGAAGCCTCTCCACCTTGCGGGTTTGGTCTTTCCTCCTTCTTCTGGATTATGTAACCCTGGTACAACATTTTGAATTAGATACAACGACAGAATAACAAACTACACAGTGTGAACCCAAAACTTAGTTTAGGTAACAGTAAGGATGCCAGACATTCCATATTTTAAGTATTTTATTTTAAAAATTAAAACACTCACAGGGACAATCTCTTATCTTTTTTTTCCTTTTGGCTGTTTATTATTTTCTTGCAATTTGCCTGATTCGGACATTATGCTAGCGGTTATGAGAGTTTTATTGTGTCTTGAATAAATCTAGCCCAGAGAGTTTTATTATGTCTTGAATAAATCTAGCTAGTTGAAAATTTCCTTTCTATTTTTTCCAAAATATTGTAATCTATTATAATAATCATGTATATCTTATCAATATTTTAATTTTCTATTATATATGATACTTACCCTTGCCACTCTACTTTTTGCCTCCTCCATTATGGCTTCAGCTTGTTTCAGTGCTGTTACCAAATTGCCCAAATCCCTTTCCAGGAAAAACCCTTTGTTGGGATCCTGTGCCACTTTCATATTGCCCGACAAACCATTCTCCAGCAGCACATGGTCTATGATTGAGGCGCCATATTCTAGAAATAACGTAAGAATTTTTTACATAAATGAACAACAACCATAAAGTTACGATTAGATGGTAACCAACAGCAAATAATTTAGTCTAAGGATACGAAAGAGTATTTTACTGTTTTATTATTAACTGTATATGATTGAAAGTATTGAACTAGCTTTTTAAGAGATAATGTGTAAGCAAATAAATGCTATGCCAAACGTATCGATAACCGGCAAAACCCACTTGCTAGTAATTTAATGCATAAGAATACGTACACTTTCAATAGAATAAAAAGAAAAGCCCCCCCCCCCAAAAACTTATTTAATATGTTGTGCCATTGGGCTAGATTAATTCAAGACATAATAAAACTCATAACCTCTAGCTTAATGTCCTGAATCAGGTAGATTGCAAGATAAGAATGAACTAACTAATAATAAAAAAAACTAGTTGGTGCCCACAACTTTGTATGCATGGAACTATTAATGCAAATGGAACCCTATATTTTTAAACAGAACACTAACAGAAATTTGTTTATGGCATTGGTATTTGGTGCTAAGCTGTTTATTTAAAATTACAAACAGACACTACAAATTTAATTAGTATAGAATACAATAACATAGTTGCTCATTACCTAAGTTGGGGTTTAGTATTTTCTTTAAATTATCCCCTGGTTTACTGTTGCCGAGTATTTCCTTCAGTGCATCATCACCTGGGGCTTCATAACTAGTCTTCGCTCTATCGAGGGGATATTTTTCTTTAACTGCAAATCTGAAACAATAAATTTTCCTAATATTATTATAAAAGCAAACATACAATTGTATATAAAATAAATAATAAAATATAATGGACTTTTTTTTTCAAAACATTGTATTGTTTTCAAGTAGAATATCAGCAAAGTTCCTTCTTGACCAGTCTCTTTTCATTTGCATTAGGATGCCTCAAAATGTTTAAACACAAAGGAAGTGACCTTATCAACTGCAGATGTAGTTGAAGTCCATATTTACATGTAAGTATGAGTATGTGCGCACTATTTACTGGCACTTTAACCTCTCGGGCGTCGGACTGTTAAAATTTTAAAAGCGGGTGGTGTCAGCGGGTCCGGCGTCCGGCACTGAAGGCGTTCGCGCGGTTTCTCCGGTTCCGGTTTTTCAAGATTATATTAATCAATTGATTTTAAAACTATTGCATGTTATATATATTTAGAAAATAGAATAAATTCCTTATATGATGATGTAACTGGAATTTAAAAAAAACTTAACGAATAAAAGCAATCATGATGTGAACACAAAAGAATTGTTTTTTTTTTCCCAATTCTTAGTTTTTAAACTCAACAAAAAACATTTTTAATTTGATTTTGCGTTAATTACATTCTGTGGATATATTGTTCATATTATTTAATAACAAAACAGGCCAATGTAAAAAAAATCCATGACCCCCCTTGAGCGTTACGCGGTATTATACGCCAGAAGGCACCCGCACTTGTTTTTTCGATTTTTATTATTGAATTGTTAGTAAAACCTTGGCACATTATACATTTTTAGAAATTAGAAGAATCGTTCTACACAATGAAAAAATAAATTAAAAGAAATATAAACTACATAATGCAAAATATCAAACATGATTTCACTGGAAATGAATTTTTTAATGTTGGTTTTTGAAGCTAAATTATGGCGAAAATTTATATCACACGCATACGAAAGTTTTTATTTAATTAAATAAATACGTGTTCAAATAACGATATATATAAAAAAATTCGTGATTTGTGCACAAAATTAACCAAACATCAATGATTAGTGGAGTGGAGTGAAATTGGTGTCAAATTTCTTTACTCTGAGACAAACAATTATTTATTTTATTATTGAGTACAACAGCAAAGACAAAAAACTATAACAGCTTTGTTTTATCCCTGTACTAAGTAAATAAATTTCAATCACAGATAAAAATCCAGATATTTACAAATGAGAATAAACAGAAAATATAGCAATAAAAATGGGCAAATGTGCCGGCCGACGCCCATCCTGGTGGTTTTTATTTGTATTTATGTGCCGCGCGACGCCCGAGCGGTTAAGTCATTTTAACTCATGCCTGATCGAGCAGAAACTTGTTAGACATGCCAATATCAAAATTTGGTCAAGTGAAACCTTATTTTATCTCCTTCCACGTGTGGTCTCAGAACATTTAGAATGGTCCAGTCGCAGTCTGTGAGCACGATGTTGCCTCTATCGTACAGCTCGAGTATGACATGGTAAGCCGCTTCACCAGTACCAAATTGCATGTCAATTATTCTGTCAATTCCTATTTGGCTTAGCTTCTCCAGCCGTTTGTTCTTGAGATGTTTTCTCAGCTACAAAGTAAATTTCTTTATTATAGACTTATACTCCTATCAGATTCAGTTTAATCTTTTTGTTAACAAAAAACAATAGTAGATAGATAGATAACTTTTCATAAATTTCATAAACGCGCATGTTTGCTCACACACATGTGTACTGTAACTGTGCAGTATAAATTACAAAGACACTAAAAGTTGTTCAAAAAATTGATGTTTTTAGGGCTTCGTATAGTAAATAAAAGAACCAGTATGTTTTACCTTCATAGTAAAGCCGGACGGTGCTACATTTTTGGGCCACTCAAAAAGTGTTGTGTGAAATCTGTTTCCTGACTCTAACAACAAGATGGACTTCTCCTCGGACCTTTGAAGTCTTATTATGTATGTCCTGTTGTCTATATCATACACCTGATTCACTCTCATGCCAATCAACCTGCAATAATAAGAATTTAAAAATTGTTTTTTTTTTTTTAATTTCAATTGAATATAAAACAATTTTAGAGCAAATTTGTAATTTTGAAAATAATTGCTAACAATATTAAATCACATAAATTAAGTGAGGAAAAGAAATGAACGAAAAACAAAAAGTGACAAAATAGATATTCTTGTAACTTACCTTTGTAACTCCGTCACCATACAAACTATATCGTAAGTATTAAAGCGCGTCTTCATCTTGAATACTTAGTATAATATTTACCTAGGAAATGTAATAAAATAAATATAACTTAGAACTTCCTCATGTTTTTGCGAAACAAATTTCCTTCGGAATTTCTGACGTGGGACGGAATTTTTGACAGCGGAAAATGACAAAACTTTTTTTTTATGGCGGTCTTACTTCTTCTTCTTTTAGTTATGGCGGCCTCAGTGAGTTGCCAATGTCAGAGTGGCTTTGAGTAGACTCTGCTCTACTGCAGGTCAGGTGAAACAACAAGGGTTTAATTAATTAATTTACAAAGCTGTTGAATAATCTAAAACAAACACAAACAATACAAGTGTTAGTAAAAAAAAAAAACGTCACAATTTTATATTATTAGAATCACGAAGTATAGATAACAAGGAGTCCGAACGTAATGTTAAAATAATGGTCTCAGTTACGGGGACAGATTTTTGCCGGTAGAGCGCGCGACGGTCCGACATGCACTCGTTTGAAATTACGCGGGAAGTTTAAAGTTGCTATTGACAGCTCTGGAAAGATTGAAATCTTATTATTTAAAAGTTTTAGGAAATTCTTAGAAACTGTTCTCGAAAAATAGATACCGTAGAACACGGTAATTGCCTAACGGTAATTTAAAAATAATTGTAATAAATAATAGTATTGGCAACACTCGGTATAATAGTATTGGCAACACTCGGTACTCGTCGGTCTCGCACGCCTAGCGGTAGAAAAGAGAACTAAGATCTGGTCCTATTATTGTGTACATAATTATTATTAAAAAGCCTATACCGTTCGGACTCCTGGTATCTATGCTTCATGATTAGAATGAATATATGTACATAATATTTCAATAAAGGGAGTATTTACAAATCTTAATACTGATTTAAAATTAATAGGGCAAGGAATCGAGGTAGGAAGTGAGTCATAAAGGGAAGACTGGTTTCTTGGGCAACAGAAAAAAATATGATCTAAGGTACCCTCGTCTAGGCCACACTCGCAAAGAGAATTATCCTTGACCCTGATCTTTGCTAGGAAAACAGGTGAGCAACAGTGACCAAGTCTAACTCGGCAAACTGTTGAGCATACTGGTTTGCTACACTGTAAGTATTTAAAAAACCACGGTCTAACTGGTACATTACCTTGAATGTCAAAGTAGTGTTTGCCTTTAGTATTACGGCCACGAAGTATAGATAACAAGGAGTCCGAACGTAATGTTAAAATAATGGTCTCAATTACGGGGACAGATTTTTGCCGGTAGAGCGCGCGACGGTCCGACATGCACTCGTTTGAAATTACGCGGGAAGTTTAAAGTTGCTATTGACAGCTCTGGAAAGATTGAAATCTTATATATATAAAAGTTTTAGGAAATTCTTAGAAACTGTTCTCGAAAAATAGATACCGTAGAACACGGTAATTGCCTAACGGTAATTTAAACATAATTGTAATCAAAGAAATAGGAGTATAATAGAACTAAAACAAAAATCGAAGCCGTAGACAGCTATTTGTCTCACAAAACATCAAAGGCAAAACCAATAAGAGTGAAAGAGAAAGCCATCTATATGTCTATACGTTTTTTTCGAAGGTTGCTCCAATTTGGAGTCCAAATTGGAGTCCAATTTTAGACGTTGGAATTACGACTTTATTGCTTTAACAATAAGTGACATTTTGAATTAGTAGCAGTAGATGTGGCCTGAAGTTAGCCACTGACAGCTAATGCCATTTGTTTACGTGTGCATTATGATACAAGAAGAAGAAGAAGCAAATCATGAATTTATAGTGTGTTTGGTAAAAATCTCAGTTTAAATTAAAAAGTCTTATTAGCAGGGTTGCCATATGTACGGATTTGTCCGTACACGTACGGAAATTGAACATTCTGTACGGATAAAAGTTGCGTACGGATTTCCTATTTACCGATACGTTTCAATATTTTAGTAAGCTACATGCATAACCATTCATCCGTTATTTAAAATAATAATTTAATATTTAATCTACATTATTTCATTTTAACACTTTCGCTGCCATTACGATTTTCATGATGTCTTCTCGGATGTACATTGTACGGCGGACTCAGCAGGTGAGTCGCCGGCACTGCAATATGAATTGAATCGACTCACCATATGAGTTCACTGGCACTGCGTAAGGGTAAATTCAATTTTTTGTTATTTCTGTGGTCGTTACAGTGTAACTAAGGTGCAATTAAAAAGTGTTAGGTGTTGTTGTAGGACTATTCAGCTTGTAAAAATGACAAAAAACTCTTTGGATAAAATAAAAGGTAAGTTTGTTTCGTAATTTAAGCAGTGGTTGTCAATCTTTTAAACTTTGGTCATTGTTAAGGTTATATTTTGAATTTCTAATACTTGTGAATAGTCAATTTTACCCTGAAATATTTTAATACGGGCTTTAGATTAAAATGTGTTATTTTTATTGTGGAAACGACGAATTTAATTGATAATAATTAAAAAATAAACCTTTTTTTTTAAGTTTAAAATCTGCTGAATTAAAATTAAATGATAACTTATTAATATGCAACAATAATAATGTCTATACGTGAAACAACATTTTACTGATAATAATAATTATTAATTTTTTTTTTATTTTTATTATCCTATTCCCGACGAAGACAAATCCGAAAACACAAAAATCATAAAAATCTGTTCAGCCGTTCTTCAGTTATTATATATCAGTTATAAATTAATTAGTGTAACTAACACGACTTATATATACCTACTGTATAGATTCTAATGAAACTAGTTTGTTGTATATTAGTTCCATATCACAAGTATGTAGGTCGTCCATGCTATTATGTTGACGTCGTTTTCTAACATGTACAATATACAGTCATACATATTTCCAGTTTGAGGATCTATGTCCGGGAACTCACCTGTGTAGTTCATGGCATTGCATAATCGTTTTTTTCCTTTCAAAAATAAACGGGATCTCCACGCCCGGCCCACCGCATAAATCTTTAGTTTAGCATATATTTAGTCTAAACTAAAATTTTGAGCAGAAAATACGGATGCATTTTGGAAATATTAGTGAAAAACACTGAACTATACAGGTGAGTCGTCGGCACTGGAATCTGGGGGCACGGCAGTGCACCCGCCAAAGTCGAGCGCGAAGCAAACACTGCCGTACCATCCTTTACTGGAACCATTTCGCCGCATTTTCAGGCCCCTATTTAAGAACCTCTGGATAAGACCAGAACGCAGAAATTTTCGTCATCCAGTAAGCTATAATCACATACTTAAAATCCAAAATTTCAAGTCTGTAGGTCATTTAGTTCCGAAGTTAAGCGAAAGCAAAGTTTCGCATTTACGACACTCACTCACTCACTCACTCACTCACTCACTCACTCATGATCATCAAAATAGAACTAGTACTTCCCATAAACTCAGAGAGCTGAAATTTGGTACAGAGTTAGGGTTTAATGGCCACATAAAGGGAAAACTATAAAAACTAGGATAATCGATCTGGGGGCACGGCAGTGCCCCCGCCAAGTCAAGCGCGAAGCAAACACTGCCGTACCATTATTTACGGGAACCATTTCGCCGCATTTTCAGGCCTCTATTTGAGAACCTCTGGATAAGACCAGAACGTCGATCTGGGGGCACGGCAGTGCCCCCGCCAAGTCGAGCGCGAAGCAAACACTGCCGTACCATTATTTACTGGAACCATTTCGCCGCATTTTCAGGCCCTTATTTGAGAACCTCTGGATAAGACCAGAACGCAGAAATTTTCGTCATCCAGTAAAGTATAATCACATACTTAAAATCCAAAATTTTAAGTCTGTAGGTCATTTAGTTCCGAAGTTAAACGACAGCAAAGTTTCGCATTTATGACACTCACCCAGTCACTCACTCATCATCATCAGAATAGAACTAGTACTTCCCATAAACTCAGAGAGCTGAAATTTGGTACAGAGGTAAGGTTTAATGGCCACATAAAGGGAAAACTGTAAAAACTAGGATAATCGAAGATCTGGAGTACCTGGTGACCCTTATTAGAAAACACAAGAGCCCAACCAAACTATTAGAGATCGACATACTGCCTTTACAAAAAAATATTCAACTTGGTGGGCCACTTCATTTGATGTCAAAAATCGAAGGTCTGAAGTATCTGATGAAGAACCCTCAGCTGGTCTCAGCTGATTAGAGATATGGTAATGCCCCCTTCTACTATTGGTACATAAAAAAATCGACTGTCATTGCAAAAATCCAGTGAAGTAGGACACATCTTCTAATTTAATCTAGCCCTAGCGTCCCACTGCTGGGCGAATGCCTCCCCTTCTGCTTTTAATACGCATATAAATGAAATTAAAGGAAAACTCTGGTTAAGACTGGACTGGCTTTTATACTTATACTTACAAGTTTACAAGAAGAAATAGTCGAACAATTAACTTTATTCTACTCGAACATTACACAAATTAAATAAACAAATTACACTAAAATCTAGTAAAATAAATCAATATTCCTACGTTTCTACAAAAAGAAGTGAAATCCCACCAAAAACATTCTGTAAAAAACTAGCCAAGTCTCGATGGAGCTGCTTGTTTATCTCTAAAAAGTAATGAAATCTAGACAAAGTCGTGCCAAGTCTAAGGATCCTTACTGCGATTTATTTATTATTATAGTTAATGTTGTGTGACTTGGCCGTTGAAGAGTACACAAGGGTACAAAAGGGGCTCCATGACACCATTGCTCCAATACATGTGTTATACAATCAACAACGCCTAAAATAAGACACTAGCGTCCAATTACCAATACCAGTATGGGCTATTATCTCGCTTAACAAACATAGGTAGTTACAACAGAATCTGATATAACATTACGTGTAAACAAAATTGACTTGTACCCACTAACGTATAAAGAATTTTCAACGGCCAAGTCACACAACATTAACTATAATAATAAATAAATCGCAGTAAGGATCCTTAGACTTGGCACGACTTTGTCTAGATTTCATTACTTTTTAGAGATAAACAAGCAGCTCCATCGAGACTTGGCTAGTTTTTTACAGAATGTTTTTGGTGGGATCAAATTTACGTGAACTATACAGGTGAGTCGGTGGCACTGAACGTGTTAAATGGTCACACTAAGACGTGGTAGATGGTAGATTTAAGTAGATTTGTTTCAGACCTGATGTGCTTACCACATTCAAGTGCGGCGGTTGAGAGAATATTCTCCGCAATTAATTTGGTGAAAACCAAATTAAGAAATCAACTTTCAACTGAAACTATCGAAGGTCTTCTTCATACGAAACAATTGTTAGGGAATAAAATAAAAAATATAAATATATGGAGTTTTAATTTTGAAATTACTTCAGATATGATTAAAAAAATGAATAAAGACATAATATGTCTTATATATTATATAAATAATAATGTTTTTATTTTCACTTTATTTCATACAGATTTCTTTCAAAGTTTTTAACTTTTTTCCATGCGTACGGACTTTGTACGGATTTTTTTGTGAGATGTACAGATTTTTGGTCTCAGCTGTATGGCAACACTGCTTATTAGAAAACAAAGCTGTGCTCAAGTTAATATGGCCCGTTTGGTGGAGGGCTGTAAATCACACTCTGCGAGGAAAGAAAATCGTGAAGAAGTGTTAACTTTTCACCAGTATGTTGAGAATTGTTTCAGGTTATATAAATACAAGCAATTACACTGAAGTTATTATATTCTTGTAGATAAATGTGTTTATTGTCCATTATATGCGGATTTCAACAATATAATATAATAGAAATTTTGTATAAATTTCAGAGGTTGTGTATTTACATAGTGATGTTTTGGATATCGATAAACCTTCGAAAGAGAAAATATGTTAATCTGAAAGAAAAATGTTTTGCCTACTTCATATTTACCAAACACCATACAATTATACAAATTAGTAAGATCTAAAATATAAACTAAGTGATAATATATAATATAAAATAGTGTGGTGTATTTTTTATTAATTATAATTATTAATTAATAATTCCTGTATATTATAATGGAGTTACGGTTGTACATCATCACAAAAACATGTCACAAATTTTCAAATTTAACTTTGCTTTTTGGTTTTGCAGGGAATTAGGTGGCCTTTTGCAAAAATACTTCTTTGTACTTTTTTAATTGACCAGAAAACGGGCAGACTGATCGCCAGATGGAGAGCGATTATCGCCACCTATACATATTCGCAATAGGAGGTGTCACAAGTACGATCCCGGTCTTAAAATCCGCAACTACTCCTTGAGTACCCGGAGGCCGTGGTATTTATCTGGTCCAGGTGGACCGTTCGTGCCAAAGCATGGCTCTCCCACGTAAACGGACTGCTGTGCACTGTTTTCTTCACATATTTAGCTCCATACTGACAATCTGAGAGCTTTTTGGTGTTATCGTAACGTGTAAGCTAATAAATGATGTCCAATTGTTAATAAATAATAAATATATCTATTAAAATTTCCTGTTTTCATTTATCTTTCCACGTAGGTACCCCAACTAAAGGGAGAAATGCATAAAAAGTCTATACGTCTACTGTTTATATATTTACCAGCTGTATCCAAGGGAAAAGTATCCTATGTTTTAATCCAGAGCTTAAACTACTGCCATACCAAATTTCATTGAAATCTGGTCAATAATTTTTGCGTGAAGGAGTAACAAACATCCATCCATACATCCTCACGAACTTTCATGTTTATAATAGTAGTAGGATATAGAACTGACAAGTCGATAGCCTGCATAGTGTGTGGGTGTATAGTGTAGTAAGGACGAGAAATAAAAATACGTGTAGCTCGAATTAGAATATGTATTCCAATATATCAAGATAAAATTATTGACAATTATATGTCAAAGTATTAATTCACTTTTTAAACTGTTAACAATACAGAGGTTTTATTAATTGGAGTTTTGTAGATATACCAATACAACCCCTCAAAAATTCAATTAAGTAAATAATGCTTTAACAGTATAGGCAAACATTTAAATAAGTAACTGATAATATTTCATCTTTTAACACGATGATATTAATTTATATTTTCCATGTTGTTCCTTGAAATTAAGGAACTACAATGTCTTTATATAATTCCTCCATGGTATTTTCTGAAGATATCTAAAAGTAATTATTCTGTGGAAAATATTACATTAATTTTAGTATATTATCAGCTGTTTAGGATTTTTATCCAATCATTAAAATATTATCTTACATATTAAAAATTACATATAAAAATATTTGCTATAAGCAGATATGCACTAATAATACAATTTTGTTTCATGCCTATTTAAAAACCAGCATCGCAAATCTGTTTGCAACATAATGCTGAATGGGATTTGATAGAACTTCATGGAATTAGTTACTTTATATTATTGTAGGTACCTAAATATATCTTAATTATTAATTTCTTTGTTTCCTTCTATACCAATGTGCAACAACTGTTGTCATGGTTCATTCATATAAATAATATTAATTATGCTGCTAAAATATGAGCTTTTAGTTTCTAGCTATTATACATAATAATATAAACATTTATGCTCTTTTATAGCTTCACAAAACTGTGTACATGCCTGGCTTATGTTTCTTAGACAAAAATATTATACACTTTGTTTCCGTTAGAGTCCGACCGAAACTGGTTTTCCGGCCGAAACCGAAACCGAACATTCGGCCGTGGCTTCAGTTTCGGCCGAAACCGAAACCGAAACTCACGTGGTCAAGTAGAAAATTCCTTAAAATACTGAAATTTGGTGCATTTTATCCATTACTCTGCATTAATTAGGACATGAAATGGAAACACGGTATATTAATTTTGTTGTAATCATTTATTTAATGTAATATTAAAAAATATTAATTATATCTGGGGGCACGGTAGTGCACCCGCCAAGTCGAGCGCGAAGCAAACACTGCCGTACCATCCTTTACTGGAACCATTTCGCCGCATTTTCAGGCCCCTATTTGAGAACCTCTGGATAAGACCAGAACGCAGAAATTTTCGTCATCGAGTAAGCTATAATCACATACTTAAAATCCAAAATTTCAAGTCTGTAGGTCATTTAGTTCCGAAGTTAAGCGAAAGCAAAGTTTCGCATTTATTACACTCACTCATTCACTCACTCACTCATGATCATCATAATAGAACTAGTACTTCCCATAAACTCAGAGAGCTGAAATTTGGTACAGAGTTAGGGTTTAATGGCCCCATAAAGGGAAAACTATAAAAACTAGGATAATCGATCTGGGGGCACGGCAGTGCCCCCGCCAAGTCAAGCGCGAAGCAAACACTGCCGTACCATTATTTACGGGAACCATTTCGCTGCATTTTCAGGCCTCTATTTGAGAACATCTGGATAAGACCAGAACGTTGATCTGGAGGCACGGCAGTGCCCCCGCTAAGTCGAGCGCGAAGCAAACACTGCCGTACCATTATTTACTGGAACCATTACGCCGCATTTTCAGGCCCCTATTTGAGAACCTCTGGATAAGACCAGAACGCAGAAATTTTCGTCATCCAGTAAAGTATAATCACATACATAAAATCCAAAATTTTAAGTCTGTAGGTCATTTAGTTCCGAAGTTAAACGAAAGCAAAGTTTCGCATTTATGACACTCACCCAGTCACTCACTCATGATCATCAGAATGGAACTAGTACTTCCCATAAACTCAGAGAGCTGAAATTTGGTAAAGAGGTAGGGTTTAATGGCCACATAAAGGAAAAACTATAAAAACTAGGATAATCGAAGATCTGGAGTACCTGGTGACCCTTATTAGAAAACACAAGAGCCCAACCAAACTATTAGAGATCGACATACTGCCTTAACAAAAAATATTCAACTTGGTGGGCCACTTCATTTGATGTCAAAATCGAAGGTCTGAATTATCTGATGAAGTGAGGGTTCTGAGTGAAGTGATTAGAGATATGGCAGTGTCTCCTTCTACTATTGGTACATAAAAAAATCGACTGTCATTGCAAAAATCCAGTGAAGTGGGACACATCTTCTAATTTAATCTAGCCGGTAGCGTCCCACTGCTGGGCGAATGCCTCCCCTTCTGCTTTTAATACGCATAAAAATAAAATTAAAGGAAAACTCTGGATAAGACTAGATTGGCTTTTATGCTTATACTTACAAGTTTACAACAAGAAATAGTCGAACAATGAACTTTATTCTACTCGAACATTACACAAATTAAATAAACAAATTACACTAAAATCTAGTAAAATAAATCAATATTCCTACGTTTCTACAAAAAGAAGTGAAATCCCACCAAAAAAATTCTGTAAAAAACTAGCCAAGTCTCGATGGAGCTGCTTGTTTATCTCTAAAAAGTAATGAAATCTAGACTAAGTCGTGCCAAATCTAAGGATCCTTACTGCGATTTATTTATTATTATAGTTAATGTTGTGTGACTTGGCCGTTGAAGAGTACACAAGGGTACAAAAGGGGCTCCATAACACCATTGCTCCAATACATGTGTTATACAATCAACAACAGCCTAAAATAAGACACTAGCGTCCAATTACCAATACCAGTATGGGCTATTATCTCGCTTAACAAACATAGGTAGTTACAACAGAATCTGATATAACATTACGTGTAAACAAAATTGACTTCTAACGTATAAAGAATTTTCAAGGGCCAAGTCACACAACATTAACTATAATAATAAATAAATCGCAGTAACGATCCTTAGACTTGGCACGACTTAGTCTAGATTTCATTACTTTTTAGAGATAAACAAGCAGCTCCATCGAGACTTGGCTAGTTTTTTACAGAATGTTTTTGGTGGGATTTTAATTATGTTTTCAAATTCAGTTGCGTTGTCAAAGCGTTGCCGCAAGAAACGAAGTTACGCGAGCGTGCACGAAAACTTCCGATATCAGTTTCGGTTTCGGCAAAAGTTTCGGCCACTTTTGGCCGAAACCGAAACTGCCGCCGAAACTTGATTTTTGGCCGAAACTCGGCCGAAACCGAAACCGAACTTTCGGTCGGACACTAGTTTCCGTGTATTCAATGCCATTGTACACTTAGTAACAAATAATAAAAAATACATATAAATTAACATTTTAAAATTTAATATATTTATTATAAAATATAAAGATCCATTTTCCAGAATCGATATTTACATTACTAGAATTATCAACTAAATACCTAGGTACTTATTTGTTTTATTACATATGGTCTACTTTGTAACGAACCAATTTCGTTTTGAGTGTTTGACCATTTTTCTCTATCTAGCCAATTCATTAACGTAATTGAAATTATTATTATTATCAATGATAATAATTATAGTTATTCACAGCTTAGTATTATTTAATTAGACATTTGAATAATCTATATTGAATCAGTTGCTTAAAATCTTGGGAAGTATGTATACCTATTGTAATATTCTTCCCTTTCAACTCCGCCGGTTTGACATCCGGTTTGTTGATTTTGGCTTATTGTGTTTCTAATTTATTGCCTATCAACTTCGCCTGTTGACCATCTTTGGTTTGTTGATTTCGGCGGGAATATTTTCAATTACAAATCTTCTGCAGTAAAACTTCTGCAGGAATAATTATTGTATTATAATAATTATTCCTGCAGAAGATATTAAATATTTTTCGGGTTTATACCATGTCACATCGCTTATTAGCTTTTTCTTTTCTTTTATTACTTAAATAAAATAATAAATTAATTGATTTCCATATGCTGTTGCCTCGATTTTTATTTAATTTCATACTTGACGCCATAGTGAATTAGGTAAACGTATGAATTATGCGTTTGGCCACCGCATTTTATCGGGGAACTTCAGCGATTAAACTAATTATGTTATTCCCTTACAAACATCACTGCTCATTTTTTACAGAATTTCATTATTGTAATCGACCATTAAAAATAAAACATTCATGTAGTAGCTGACAAAAAAAAATTAAAAATCAGCTTTAGAAACAACAATTATTAAGTAACAGATTATTATTATTTGTAAGTAGTAGTCGGGGCTACCAGACTACACCACAAAGACATCTGCTTGTATTTTGTAATACAACATATTTTGTACATCTCATTTGAAAGCGATATTCCCAACTAGCAAAAACTTACTTTATAATTGCTATGAAAACAATATTTCTTTGCTTTACAGTAGTTCTTTAATTAACAGTCATTAAACGTATTATGGGCACAAATTATGTGTTAAATCGTAGTAGACGTTTTGTTGTTACCAATTTATCATATTATGATAAGCAATCTTTCATCTTGCCATGTAAAAATAAAAACGGATAATCTTTCTATGGACAAGGAATGTATGGCTTCCAGCGTTTACCGACAATTAAAAAATTATGATCTCAGTAATTCATACTCTGACCGTTATTTTACTTGATATCTTTATATTAAGCATTTCAGTTCTTATTTCATTTTTAGGCGTCTGATAATTTATATTATAATAAGAATTATCTGGTACAATGCTTTTATATAAAAGTAATTTTCTCTTATAGTTGAGACTATAAGATGCCTATTCAGCCATATTGAAGAAATTAGGGTTCAGTCTCCACAATCTATTGCTTAAAACCCCTTTTTTCTTGCATCATTAATAAGTAAACATAATGTTTATAGATGGATTTGTATCAAAATTGGTTTTCACCGTTTAATATCACATGTTTTTAAATCCATTTCTGGCTGAGGAAGTTACATAATGGCACAATTAAACAAATGTATAACAATACTGGTTTTTGTAGTGCACAACCACAGAACCAGCCAAAAAAAAATATTGATTATAAAAGCTATGACATATCTTGCTTTTTGCATTATGTGCATTTTATCAAACATTGCAAAGGTAAAGGTTTATAATAGTTTTTAATTGTCATATAAGGTAATATTTCTGATCTTATGAGACTTCAACTTAGTTTTGAAATGTTTGCTTCAACCATAATAGCCATAATATTATGCTTTTAAATACACTATTAATATAAATTTTAAGACCCATAATACTATTATTAGCAAAAGAATACTTATAGCATGCAATTATAAAGGGAAAATATTAAGCTATTGCTTTTATAAAATATAAACAAGAATTTTAACCCTATAATTAATCATCCTTTATATAGCATTTTTGCTTGTTGGGTTATATTATTTAAAATTCATTATAAATATTGTATTTTCTATTGTGTATTAAAAACAATTAGTATATTCCTGCTTATTGCATTCTACTATACTATATTGTATATACTAAAAATATATACAATATAGTATAGTATATACCTATGTGATACCTCGGTGCACATAATATTATAAAATCCTTTTGTGGCCCTGCGCTCCTCAGTTGGCTGGATGCACTAATAGGGCTTTGTACTTTTCCATGTAGATAGTACATACCGATGATCCAGATTAGGGTAAAAATTGTTTTAGTTATACTTGGGAGCAAATGTATCAACAGAAGATTAACAGACGTCCTTCACATTGACAATATTATTGGTTGCTCCGGGATCTAAAACAGAATTTCTGAATATTAGTGTTAATTTGACTGCGCAACTAACATTGCTAGAACATCACACGGTACTCTCCTGATTGTTGTTGTTGACTCGAAACGAGTGATTCTGATGAGCAGTAGAGCTTTAAGCTTCTCGTTGCAAAAATTCAACTCTTGTGTTAATCCTTTCT
This sequence comes from Glaucopsyche alexis, assembly GCA_905404095.1. Classification (NCBI taxonomy): domain Eukaryota; kingdom Metazoa; phylum Arthropoda; class Insecta; order Lepidoptera; family Lycaenidae; genus Glaucopsyche; species Glaucopsyche alexis. The sequence goes on along the minus strand of FR990045.1, from coordinate 30,400,844 downwards.
AACGTGATTCCTTTCGATCCCAATGTTCACAAAGTATCCTTGTAATGGTAACTCCAAATTTTCGGTTGCTTTTCCACGTTATTCTCTCTGCTTGTTATTTTGGATATGGGTAGATACTGTTTTTTAAGCCACAAACTGAAAATGGTGCTGAAAGATCTTGGGCTGAAAAAAAAAATGGTTTCCCGATTTCGGGTCTGAAAATTTTCCTTTTACTGAATTTCGAGATACGTTTTACAGAAACGTAGGGCACATAACCTGTAGTAAGGACGAGAAATAAAAATACGTGTAGCTCGAATTAGAATATGTATTCCAATATATCAAGATAAAATTATTGACAATTATATGTCAAAGTATTAATTCACTTTTTAAACTGTTATCAATACAGAGGTTTTATTAATTGGAGTTTTGTAGATACCAATAAGTATATAGTTCAAGAGACTAGCTTCCCCAACATATTTCGGTTTGTTGTAGACAATACTGCATAAATTCGTTTTTGATCGACTGATAATAATTTATAAATCACAAAGGTGCATAGATCATTACGCATAAATCTTCCACTTTAATCATTCTATCTATTGGCTGCAAACTGCATTTTAAATTCATTTAATAGTTTAAAAGATCTAAGCAAACATAAAGCGGAATAAAAGACTTCATTTTATGCTATGAAAAGATTAACATTTTCATCCACATTTTGATTTTTATCGACACAAAATGCCGACTAGGTGTAGTGTACATTTAGACCTCCTTTATATCTTTAGATGTCTCTTATATTGATCTCATGTTGTTGTCATAGCTTGACATGTATTACTAATTTAAGTAGCATTTTATTTGGAATAAAACCAAATATTCCATGGTTTTGTCTTTTTATTACATAACAATTTATTCCAAATAACAATAAATACCATTACAAACCTCGATGTCTACTATTGCGCAATTACTAAAGCCAGAAAAAATCGACGTCGAACCTGGGTCACCGGCAGCCGAATTAAAGTACGAATACTGGAAAACAACGTTCTCAAATTATCTCAGTGAAGGGATAGGAAAAGAAACGATTTCAGAGGAAAATAAACTAAGGTTATTACAATGTGTATACGCATATCCGTGAAGCAAAAGATTATGTCTCGACCATTCAATTATTAGATAAAATGTATCTCAAAGAAAAGAATAAGGTTCACGCCAGATACATACTTCTAAAATCTACACAAAAATCGGATGAGACCATTGCAGATTTCTTACGTACACTACTTCTTCTTCTTCTTCTTTTAAAAAAATGGCTCCTTTGTGATTCGCCAATGTCAGAGTGTGTTGACGGGAACTCTGCCTTACGAGTAGGTTTTATGAGAAAACAAGGGTACGGTGACTTGAAGGAAATCTGTTGAAGAATCTAGAACCTAGAACAAGCACAAACATTTAGGGTTAGTACCACATACCTTACAATTTTATTTTGTTAGTGAAAATATATGTACATAAAATTTCAATAAAAGGAGTATTTACAGAACACAGAACAGATTTAAAATTGATAGGGCGAGGGAATGTAGGAGGGAGGGAATCATACAGTGAATATTGGTTTTTTGGACAAGAGAAGAAGATATGGTCTAGGGTGCCCTCGTCTAGGCCACACTCGCACAAAGAGCTATCCCTTACCCTAATCTTGGCAAGGAAAACAGGTGAGCAGCAATGACCCAGTCTCATTCTGCAAATAGTTGAACACACTGCTTTACTTGTTTGTTTATATTTAAAAAACCATGGTCTAACAGGGATGCCATTTTGAATATCAAAATAGTGCTTTCCTTTGTTTGTACTAGTTCTGGCCCACTCATTGTGCCACCTGATATTCAAGTGATTCTTGGCTAGGGGGATCAAATCCTGGCAATAAACCTTATATTGACTAGACACACCTGATGATATAGCGTCTTTAGCATAGGCATCCACACTCTCGTTGCCAGTGATTCCACTATGTCCTGGTATCCAAGCCAAAACTACCTGGATATTTTTTGTATGACACTCATAGAGAAGCTGTCTTATTTTTAGGATTAAGGGAAATTTACATCTGGAGCGAAACTGGTTAGAGTGAATGGCCTCCAGGGCACTTCTGGAGTCCGAAAGTATGATGGATCTGTTGAGGTGATGGGACTCAACCAAGGTAAGTGCCTCCAAGCTAGCTGCTCCAAGTGCTCCAAGGTAGCTAGAGTCTCTCCTGTAAATACGGATGAATCTGGAGGTAATTTGAAGTTTAAAATAACATTGACTTTCGGAATCCATACGGCCACTCCAACACAGCTACTCTCCAAAAGTTTAGAGGCATCCGTAAAAATAAGCAACCAATCCTTAAAATGTTGATTAATGATATGTTGAAACTGAGTGTTGGCCATAACAGAGCCCTTATCAATTGAAAAATTTAGAAGCACTTTTGGAGAAAAGGTAAGTGCATTATAGGAAGTGGAAAAAAGAGGATTGAGTCTACACTGGAAAATAGGGCAAGGAAGACGGGTAATTGTATGGTAGCTGATCAACAGACAAGGTAGTTCTTTATGTAACCAGTAGCTTGAAGAGCTAGCTAGCTGTGAAAGGGTGTGGAGTTTTTGAATGAGTGGATGGGAGCAATTTTGAAACAATTTAAACATAAATCTATCAGACAAATACTGCCTCCTGATGTTAAGTGGTGGATCCCCACACTCAACTTGGAGCGCATTAATTGGTGACGATCTCATGGCTCCAATAACAATTCTCAAGGACTTTGACTGAATTTTGTCCAGAGTCTTCAGTGGTAATTTATTGCAGGGTTCCAAAAGAAAAGTGCCGTAATCTAAGTGACTACGAACCAGCGAATTGTACATCAGCTTCTGCGTGTAAGGATGCGAACCCCACCAGACACCAGAGAGTGATCTGAGAATGTTTATATTTTTCTCACATTTCTGCACCACATGGTTTATGTGATGGATGCCAGTTAGTCTGGAGTCTAAGTATACACCTAAAAATTTCACCTTATCCTTAACCGGAAAAACCTGTTGGTTGGATTGAATGCTGATGGTTGGTATAATTTTGGACCGAGTAAAAACAACAACGGAGCTTTTGGCTATAGAAATGGACAACCCATGTCTATCCATCCAGTCATTAAGATAGCCAATGGCTGAGTTGAGGCGGGCAGAGCATTCTGCTATGTCTTTTGAAGCAATGTACATGGTTAAATCATCTGCGTACTGGAGGACCTCACAAAAGCTATTGACAGTAAGATCAAGGTCGGAGGTATATATATTGTAGAGGAGGGGGCTGAGGACATTACCTTGAGGGAGGCCTTTGTAAATATTTCTAGGGGATAGTTGGGAATTTTGGGAAGAGATAATAAGAGAACGGGAGGAAAGGGAATTGCAAATATAGTTTGTCATCCTTGCTGGGACACTCAGCTGTTGCATTTTTTGCCTGAGCACCGGAAGACTGACATTGTCGTACGCAGATGATATATCCAGGAACACCGCTACCACGTGTTCCGCTTTCGAAAAAGCTATGCGAATGTCGGTTATCAGGGTTCCTATACTGTCCGTAGTGCAAAAGCCTTTTCGAAAACCGAACTGTGTTTTAGATAACACACCTCGACTCTCCATTAGCCATTCCAATCTGTTTTTGATCAGGTGTTCAAGAATTTTTCCTAGTGTGGCCGAAAGAGCTATGGGTCTATAACTAGATGAATCATTAGCAGGTTTTCCCGGTTTAAGGATAGGTAAAATAATTTGAGAGCGCCACTCATCCGGAGGAACCTCTGACTGGAAGATGTTATTTAAAACGTTCAGACATAGGAGTTGTGTGTCTGATCCACTGTTGACAATGAAGGAGTATGGAATTCCATCTGCACCAGGAGCGGTATCCTTTAATGACCCTAAAACCAGTCGAAATTCCTCCAGAGAAAATGAGGAGTCTAAATAATTTGAAGAGGATCCTACAGAAGTGCCAACACAAAGTTCGTCAAAGGATGGAGCCGTTGGAGGAGCCAACCTTCGCGAAAATGCGTCAATCCATTCAGTAGGATCATTGGACAGACGGTGATCGCTTGACGATAAGGAACCACGGAATTTCTTTATATTATTCCACACGATCGAGGGTTTAGACGAAGGCGACAGACTTAAACAGAACTGTCGCCATCCTTCTCTCTTTTTTTCCGAAAATAATTTTGAAACCTCAGCCGAAATTTTTTTGTAATTTAGAAAATTTGCCATTGTCATGGCCCTTGCGTAAAGTTCTTCAGCATCCTTACGACGCTTGCAGGCTGAAGTACATTCGTCATCCCACCAAGGAGGGGATAGTCTACGAGCTCCTGTGTTCTTAAGGGGGATCGACTTATCCGCAGCTTGCAGAAGGATGCTTTTTAAATTTTGATACTGAGTGTGGGGATCATTTATTATTGAATTATCAGTAATAAGGCTAGCTTCAGAGTCTGTAGCTATTGCGAATTCTGCCCAATTCGCTTTTTCGAGCTTATATTTTTGTCTTGGTGGATTGGGGGCTATTGTCTGTCTAGTCAAGTATGTTATTGTAATATGAATAGGGAAATGATCACTACCAAAGGAGCTGGAAAGGACAGACCATGAACACATAGAAGAAATAGACGGTGAGCACAATGAGAGATCTACCACACTCCTAGGGTTCTGCAAAGGTGAGACCCTACGAGTGGGACATCCATCATTAAGCACTACCAGGTTATTATCATCTAAGATGTCCATGAATATTGACGAGTTGGAGTCACTAAAAAAGGAGCCCCAGGTTGTGTGGTGAATATTAAAATCACCCAATACAACCAGGGGAAGAGAAATGGAGGAAATGATAGATGAAAGTTCGGAAAGGATAGAAGGGTTAGGAGAGGGGATATATACAGACATATACACAGTATTTACAACACGGACAGCCACAATATTAAACAAGCTACTATGTACAGGTAAAGGGAATAAAGAATATGTACATTGACTGGAGACCAAAATGGCTACTCCAGCCTTACCATCAACTCTGTCATCCCGGAAACATGAGTAGCCCGGGACCCGAAACCGAGAACCAGGCCTTAACCATGTCTCCTGGATGGCAATAATTGATGGCCTAAAGCAATTTACTAAGTTGCAAATGTCCTGTTTTTTATTTCTTATGCTACGACAGTTCCATTGTATCATCGTGAACTGATCCATTGTTGATTATAGTATTAAGGAGCTGAGTCAAGTTAATGCGAGTTTTGTTCGGTAGCCCGGAGTCACTAAACCGGGAGACTAATTGGATGAGGGTGTTGATGAGGGAGTCAATAAAGTTGTCGTTGGGGGAGATATCTGTATTCTGGGGAAATCCACTCCCATTTGGCGATTGAGAGGTGGGTACCTCAATAATGTTCCTGTGCGCCTGGTGGTCATAGCCAGGTGTCACAGGGGTAATAGGACAGCGGGGAGTATACACGGTTTTTCTATATGATGTTGTGACAGGGGACTTATTTTGCGGTCTAGGATTCAAAGTGTCAATCACTGAGCGAGAAGTCTTGGCAGAGTCTGCAAAAGAACGTCTCACATGGGGAAATCGAGCCGAAGCTTCCATGTACGAGATGCTCTCCTGCGACATGACCAGTTTGATTTCCTTTTGCCGAGCATGCTCCGGACAGGATGAACTGTTAGCAGAATGTGATCCTGAGCAGAAGAAACAAGTTGGATTTGACACTATACAAGTTTCACCCTCATGTGACTGTCCACATTTATAACACTTAGGCTGAGACCTGCATTGGGCTTTAATGTGACCAAAACGACAACACTTATTGCACTGGATGGTTGGGAGGAGGTATGTTTCAACGGGTAATGATGTAAAGTAGCAATAAACACGAGGAGGGAGTTTTTGACCTGAGAAAGTCAGGACAACTGATCGGGTTGGAATCCATATGGGTTGTTGCTGGTCATTAAAAGTCTTCCGACTTAGTCTCCGGGCTTTGATAACAGCCCCAAAACCTGAAGGGACATTCAAATTGTCAGCGAGTTCCTCCATGGACCAGTCCACGGGCACGTCGCGTACTATACCCATGCGGGATATGCTGTACGACGGAATCGAGACAACATATCCAGCACTGGTGATTACTGGGAGACTTAAAAAGGAATTAGCATTTTGTGCAGAGTTAAACTCTATTGAGATGCGGTTTCTACCGATTTTTTTGATCCCATCCATTTTCACATTTTTTATGCTGTTTTTGTACAAGAACTGTCCAAATTCCATCGGTCTTAGTGTAGGTCCACTGTCAGACTCTGTCTTTGAAACATGTACCAAAAATGGTGCGACATCATCTGTACTATATACTTTTTTCTTATCATAGTCGGGACAAACGTAATTTAACTGTATAGAAGGGATAGAATGGGCATTATCGGTCATTCTTTTAGCGGTTTTATTAATGCTATCAGGGTTAGCACGCTTTCTTGAGCTTATATTGTCACATTCCATCACTTCTTGTTGTCGTACCTGGATATCAGGACCCCCTCCGCCCGGGTCGGGCGGCTCGGCGTCCATGCCGCTAACGCTTACAAGGTTATAAACTAACTAAAACTAAATAAACAACACTTACACTAAGACGATCACAAAATTAGACACCCACAACCAATACTAGAAAGTTCAACAGTTAAAATCGAGCAAGACAATCTAAAAAAAACGCACTAATAAACAAAATTGTAAAAAACACTTGTTTACACACTCGACCAAAAAAGCAGAGTCTTACGTACACTACACTAGGGACCATAGATAATACAGATAGCTAGGGACTTCACTGGCGGACGGGAATATATTTACATATGAAGTTGCTGATAAATACGAGTATGGCAACTTGTAACCAACTTCAGACAGCTGATCTGTCTGAAGTTGGTTACATATGTTCAAAACCTGTAACCGTCTACAAAAAACGAAACTAACGAACAACTAGACATCTCTTTCTTTCTCATTGGCATGTGTCATATAGGGGGATAAGGAACGATGTATAATTTTCCTCTTGCTAATAGCCTTTACTCTTTATACTCTATGATTGTAATAAATAATAGTATTGGCAACACTCGGTATAATAGTATTGGCAACACTCGGTACTCGTCGGTCTCGCACGCCTAGCGGCAGAAAAGAGAACTAAGATCTGGTCCTAATATTTGCTTCGTTCCATTTGCACGTTCAAAACGTTATTTTCATTATTTTCATTCACATTCTGTTCCTTTAGCACCACTATGATCATTCGTAACTGTTTTCACCCCTGTTCCACACGCAACTGTCATCTGTCAAAAAACGCTAAGAATGATCACGCCATTTTGCTTAATTTTACCCAGCTCCGTACTTGGGTTAAAACGTAGACAGAATATAAGTATAGACACATAGCAAGCGTGTCACTGAAAGGGACAGAAAAAAAAAGTACATGCAGAATTTTGGGTTACCAGGTAGAAGGAAAAAATTACCCAGTATTTTTATTAGGTACCCGGTAACTAGCTGTTTTCTCACGACTCCGTCCACGTAAATTATGGCCTAATATAACTTTCTAGTAATGCAGAATAACACTTCTGATATGTCTAAGCTGCATTACTTGAAAGTTTCATCAGTAGTTTCTGCGTAAAATAGTAGCAATCATCCTGACAAACTTTTATATTTTTATACTATAAACTCACGCGGGGCCATCTTTTATTAAAAAGACGGATTTTTTTTATTTTAGAATAAAAAAGGTACATAACAATGTTATGACTAAAACTTAATAACAAGAGTACAATAGTATTTATTTATTTTATTGATTCACCAACGGAACAACATTTGGTACAATATAAAAATAATACAAACAATATTTTTAGAAGAAGAAGCCCGCCGTCCGCAACCACCGCGGCACTGCACCCTACGAGCCAGCTGCGACTGCGGTGTGAAGTACCCGCGACGCCGCTGTATGTCTCCCGCCTGCACTGATCCACGGAGGTTGAGGATGTCGTAGACTACATCCGTAAGAAGACGTCCCTCGCCTTAAGGGTCGAGCGTCTGGAGTCTCGCCACAAGGTCAACTTCAGTTGCTTTGTGGTGAGAGTACCGACGCATCTACTGTCAACCTTCGAGGTGGATGATTTCTGGCCAGCGGGTGTGGTCTACCGGAGGTTCCGGGGGAGACTTCGGAACGAACCGCGCATCACGTCGCCGTCATCACGTGTGAAAGTGTAGTTTTTAAGTATATAATATGTATGTTAGTCTGTAAGGTATTTATAATATGGGCCTACGCAGCCTGAAATAAAAGTTATTTATTTATTATTATTTTTAATAGATAAAATGAGTTCTAATAATAGGTGAAATACAACGTGCGTCTGCGACAATAAGATGAAATGAAGTAAATATAAAATAAGTGATGATAATATTATTAACTAAATATGACTGAAAAAAAAAAGAGACAATTTTCTTCTTAAAACAGAATAAAATATAGTACTCAACAACAAAATACAAAAATCATAATGATATTAATTAAGAATACAGTAAATTTTACAATACAAATATTTTTTTATTGTTTATGTAAGTATTTTTTAAATGAATTAAGTAACAGTAGAGAAAAAAATACGGCTATGTATATTAAAGAAGTAGCCTTGCAGGGGGCCACCTCATTCCCAAGGTGTGCTATCATTCATGAAATCAGTAAGTTTATAATAAGCTTTACCACACAAAACATTTTAAAATTTAACAAGACTATTTTATTAAATTTATTCATTGAAACATTTTGAACGTTTTCTGGAATCCTATTGTACAGGCGTATACGTTGGCCTTTTAACGAATTCTTTACTTTACTAAGTCTAGTCACTGGTACATCAAGCTTATACAAAAGAACATCACAGTAACAAGTTTCAAGTAATGAACACAAAAAATAAAAATGAAGCTTAAACATTAAAAAATGATTACCTACTTATTATTTTTATATGAATCCGGTGATCTGCTGACCTTGAAAAATAATTAATTTTGTATGGATATCATCGCATATTTGCTAAATAAAAACTACTTTATTTAAAAACAGTTACGACTCTAGGAGTTTAAAATGGAACTGACATGGTGCATACTCCATAGAACATGACCTTATTTTATTAATCGGGTATAAAAATAAAGTGAACGCAATAGGCCATATAATTTTATAAATCCATTTTGTATGTACTATAATTTTATAAAATAGATATATTACTAAAAGCCAAGCCAAGTACTAAAGGACATAATTTGTATGAGATTAAGAATGAGTCAAGTAGCCTATCATTATATAAATGTAAGTTGGTACTTACACTACCAGCGCCTAAGTTTCCTAGACGGGTTAATTGACTATTATCTACTTCCATTGCAATGCTCGATTCGCAAGGGCCATCAACTTTTTCACTTTCAGAACCTATAAGCTATGGAACAAAATATTATTTTTGATACTTTACAAAGACTAAGAGTAATTATTTTAAAGACAAGTACAGATAAATCATTACCTTAGTAGGCACAGCATTCGGTTTAAGGATTTTTTCTTTTCAACCATCCATTGAAGTTCTCTGTTAAAGTGTTCACTGCATATTTTTGAGCTACGTTTTGGATTCCAATTTATCCCATTGGTAGCTGCGAATCACAAATTACGCAGCTTGGGGTCATCAGGAAATCTGCAATTTTATTTTAATTATACCTTGTAGAATTTCCCCATTTTTACGGAAATTTCTTTATCTTTAAACTAGCAACACTGGGATTGTAGGTTATGCAAACAAAATACTTGAAAATACAATAGATGCTAAGCTAATTTTACTAAAATATACACATTACATTAATAATTAACGAAGATAAATCTACAAGAACCTATAAGCTAGTAAAATATAGCGATATTTTTGAGAACTTACGAATGAAAAGATAGTCCATCAATCTTCTTTTCACTATCGCTTTTACAGCCCACAATACTGCATCGCATCATTTTTTACAGTTTTATACACATACACAATTTATTAAACTAATACTAGCCACTATTTTTAATGCAATAATTGTTGAATATTAGAAGAAAATACGAGAAAATTACTAGATCGAATTGCTTTGCTTACCAAACGTCAAACTTTGTTTAGCAAACTGAGTTGCTGACCTTGAAAAAACTGGCCACGCGATGAGGGACAAAAAATTTGTTCTTTTATCTCTTTTCTTCATGAGTTATGTTTATATAACTATCCTTTTCCTGTGTGAGTGAAAAAGATAATGTGTAGAGGTCTATTCTTTTCTCTGTCTACGGGTTAAAATTAGCACTTTTTGACGTTTTTAACGTCAGCTGTCAGTTGTTCCACTAGTCACAAAAATTGCTGAAAACGAAATTTTCGAAATTTTCATTATTAACGTTATTTCGCTAAAGAAACACCATTTTGTGGTAAAAATTATCGTAGCGTTTTGGGCAAAATAAGTGCCGTGTGGAACACGCTAATTGTGTACATATAATTATTATTAAAAAGCCTATACCGTTCGGACTCCTGGTATCTATGCTTCATGATTACGGCAATATTACGGTCTTATTTATTTACTGCGTTCCACTAGCACGGTCAGAACAAAAATTTCGTTATTTTCATTCACATTCTGTTTTTTTAGCGCCACTATGATCGTTCGTAACTGTTTTCACCCCTGTTTCAGACGCAACTGTCATCTGTCAAAAACTGTTAAAAACGCTAAGAATGATCACAACATTTCGCTAATTTTTACCCAGCTCCCTACTTGGGTTAAAATTAGCACTTTTTGACATCAGTTGTCAACAGCTGTCAGTTGTTCCACTAGTCACAAAAATTGCTAAAAACGAAATTTTCGAAATTTTCAATAATAACGTTATTTCGCTAAAGAAACACCATTTTGTGGTAAAAATTATCGTAGCGTTCTGGGCAAAATTAGTGCCGAATGGAACACGCTAACCGTAGACAATTTTATCTTTGACACTGACTTTGACTTTTGGGATCTGTCAAGTGTCAAATGCTGTCAAGTTGTGTTTTGTAAACATTGTATTTTATAGGTTAGAATTATTCTCAAACATTTCTCAAATATATAGTGGTTAAAATAAAATAAACCAATTTGTTCTAGTATTTGCAATTAAACGAAAATGGTTGTGGAAGATGAAAAGAATTTTAAACTCAAATCTTTAAAGTGTGAACTGAACTATCTTAGCAAATCAGATGGATCTGCTATTCTCTCACAAGGTTATAATCTCAGACTTAAAAAAAAGTGAAGACAGAACCCCACAGTGAGGCCGGTCTAAAGACTAAACTACGCCTCGCCGTGTAATTACACAGTGTCACGCACACAAGTAACGAAATACGAAACTACGCCTTACCTCGTAAGGCTTAGCTGTCGCGTTGTGTAGATTTTATGTATGCAGTATGTACCTACCTACACGCGCACTACATACATAAAAAACCTGCCTCAGTTTTTGTATGACAAAGTGCTTGCTTGAAGTAGTTAATCTGAGAGTAATATTAACTGTAAAAAAAGCATCCATTTTGATCAATAATTTACAAATTCCAGGTGAAACTGTAGTCGTGGTCAGTGCAAATGGTCCACTAGATATTAAAACAACAAGTCAAAGTATAGAGAAGGCAACAATTGAAGTACTGTTCTGTAGTAAAGGTGGGAAGCCATCGGTAGCGGACAGGTAAAGTGTCATTATAGCTTCTGTCTTTTAGAAAGCCTATGAGATACTAGTCATCTAAAGACATGGAGTGAAATTTATTAATTTCTATGTTCGCAAGATGTCTTATTTAGATATTACTAGCTTTTGCCTGCGGCTCCGCCCGCGTAAATACATTATCCCGTGGAAACACTGTTTGGGATAAAAAATATCTTATGTCCTTTCCCGGGACCCAAAGTATGTCTTTTAAAAGTATGAATTTCATAAAAATCATTTCTGCAGTTAAAGCGTAAAGAGGTAACAGACAGACACACTTTCGCATTTATAATATTAGTATAGATTACAATAATTGCAGATACAAGGAGAATGTGATAAAACAAACATGCGAGACAGCCATACTGGGTTGCTTGTATCCACGCACCGGGATCACCATCACAATACAGGAGTTAGAGGACTATGGAGGGGTATGTCAGCTAGATTGTATTTTTTTAAAATGAAATGAACTAGGAAACGAGCAGACTGATCTCCTGATGGTAAGCAATCATCGCCCCCCATGGACATTCGCAACATCAGAGGAGTTACACTTGTCATTGCTCGGGTGTTGCTACTTGCATTCTGTGTCCTTAAAATCCCCAACCCCCTTGGGCCTCTGGTAACCTCACTCACTCGGCGAAACATAATGCAAGTGTTATTTCATGGCAGTTTTCTGTGAGGTTGTGGTATTTATCCGGTCGAGCCGGCCCATCCATGCCGAAGCGTGGCTTTCCCACTGTTATATTTACTTGCATGTTGACATGTTTGAACTTTTTAATTTAAACAATAAAAAGGTAAAGACCCAAGAAAATCATTTATATGTTTATGCATTCAGAAGTAATACAAAACAAGCTTAATCATGGTAATATGGTTTCGGTGACGCTGGCCGGTTTCATTGAAACCAGGCCAGTTACGCAGGAGTAATTTTATAGTGGGCAAATGTGTGCGCAGTACACAAGAGCACTCTCTTTTCCTTTACTCTCGTAACCTAGTAGGACGGAGAACGGACACGACTAGCGAGAGATCAGGCGCAGTACCGACTTTCGCGACGATCCGACGCATGGATCATCTTTATTGTCAGACAATCAGGTGATCCTGCATTGTACTAACTACTAACCAAACTTGGAAACAACATTTTTTGTTGTTCCAACTTCCAACGCGGGAATCGAACCCACGACCTCCGAGTCGAGAGCCAAGCTTTAACCACTAGACCACGGGGAAACCAAACATTACCTCAATGACAATTAACATTCCTTTTTAATTTTAGCTACTAACATGTGCAATAAACTGCACTTGTCTGGCTCTCCTTAACTCGGGCGTGTCGATGAGACATTTGGTGGCAGCAGTGGGATGCGCAGTTGACGAGGTCGGGAACTTAGTACTGGATCCTAACTACGAACAAGTGCAAAATGCTAAAGCGTTATTGTATTTCGTGTTTGACAATCGGGATAAGAATCTTGTTACTGGTAAGTTCTGTAAACTTTAAATCATGGTATGTACAGCTGTCCCGGCGAACTTCGTACCGCTTTAGAATTAAATTTGTTGATGTACTGACAGCAGCGCCACCTACCGGGACCAATTGCAAATCTAAACCATTTCTCGAATCCACTTGAACACACACAAAAAAAATATATCATTAAAATTTGTCCAATATGAATAATGTTCCCCGTTTTTTCCGCATTTTCCACTGATTCTTCGCTCCTATTGGTCGCAGCGTGATGTTATATAGCCTAAAGCCTTCCTCGATAAATGGACTATCCAACACAAAAATATTTTTTCAATTCGAACCAGTTAATTCCTGAGATTAGCGCATTGGAACAAACTAATAAACAAACAAACTCTTCGGCTTTATAATATTAGGTAGTATAGATTATTTTTTGTGAAAAACCAATATATGTAACTTGTTTTATGTTTAAGACTTTGTACACGGTATACGACACGGGTGTAGTTAGTTATTTTACATGGCGTGCATATGCTTATGCTTATCAAGGAATGACATGTTACTGTTTTGTTTAAATGCTTGATGCTTTGTTTTTCGAACTACGCGATAAAAAAATTCCAAGTTTTTGAAAAGTATGTCAAAATGTTCCTAATACCAAAATACATTAGCAGTTTGAACCATTCTTTGTGAATTTCTTTCCTTTTCTTGCAAATTAGCCTTAAAGTTTAAACTAATAATAAAGGCGCGAAAACGCTGTAATGTGTTGTCATGACGTCATATTCTTGTGACATTGTAACTGTCAAGTGTCAAGTGTCAAATTACACTGAAAATGCCAAATCCCAGAATACCTACTGTTTACTTTTGTAAATAAATGATAAAAGCCTAATAAAAATGCCTTATAATTAGATTTAAATCCACGTTTCTCATAATATTTTTTTCCAGAGCTGTCAATAGCAACATAACTTCCCGCGTAATTTCAAATGAGTGCTTCTTTTATTGTGGCGCGCAAAAAATCTGTCCCCGTAATTGAGACCATTATTTTAATATTACGTTCGGACTCCTGGTATCTTACTTCGTGCTTCTAGATAACAACTGACTTAATTTTTTTATGTACATAACGTTAATGATTCCGATGCTGGCTATGCTTTATGGAAATCGGAAGGCCATTAAAAAAGAAGAAGAAGAAGTAAAAGAATATGACGTCACATTCCAATCTCGTGCGTTTTTAGTCACGTGGTCAAACGTGAAAAATTCATAATTTTATTTTTGATATTTTATAAAAATCATACATATTTTTGTGTAAAAAGTTGGTTAAATTGGTTTAAATTAATGTTTAGCGATAAAATATCAACAACCTGTTGTGTATTTCCATCATAGGATAATACCCTATTGTCCTAGTTTGTTAGTAATATATATTCTTTGCTGGTGACCAGGCTTTCTAATAAAAAAATAATGACATCATTGGCAATCTTTTTGCAGGTTTCACAGAGGGCAGCTTCAGTGAGCACACATACGAGGAGGCGATGGCGCGGTGTCGACTCGCCAGCGACGTCGTGTTCCAGTTCTACAGGGACGTCGTCACCACCTACTCTAATGTTATTTAATTATTAAAACTTACAAATTACTTGTCTTGTTAATTTGAACATTAACAATTTGTGGTTCTCGGTCCACACCATGAAGCATAGAGAATAGGAGAACGATCGCTACGTGTTAAAGCATTGTCCGCCTGTCCCTGAAAATTTGTAGAATATATTAGTTCATTTTTCAGCCACCAGCCGCGCTGCCGTCGGTAAGTAGTGTTTATGAGTACAAGTAGATGAAGTTAGTTGATTGTACAAATTTTCTTCGCGGCATTGGTCATTGGCATGTCATTGGTTGCCCGCTTTTATTGAGTCAATTAAGCGATCGCAGCGCCACCTCACTTATTTAGTCCATATTTCTGAGACACTATTTTCTATAGCGATCGTTCTCCTGTTCTCTATGCTTCATGGTCCACACTTTGGACTGGATTAGACACATTTTATCTCGTATTTAAATGTAAGTATAGACTTGTATGTAAGTATAGCTATAACTATTTGTTAAAAACGTCGTCAATTAATCGTTTCCCGGTTTTTGACGATACAAATTTGACGCTTCTAACAAATTAGTTATTGATAGATAGGTTATTGAAACTGGCCGTTAGCTGACTGAGGTACGTTACACATTCCTTGCAAATAGTAACTATTTGTGTTCTTAGTAAAATTGTAAAAAGAAAAACGGTCAAGTGCGAGTCGACGAAGCGCACGAAGGGATCCGTACAAAACTGCAAAAAAATCACGTTTGTTGTATGGGTGCCCCTCATATTTATTTGATTTTGTTTTTATTGTTATAGCTACAACAGAAATACATGATGATCTGTGGAAATTTCAACTGTATAGATGTGATAGCTAAAAGAAGATACAGCCTGTGGACAGCCAGACAGACAGACACCGAAGTCTCAGAGTAATAATAAGGTCCCGTTTCTACCCTTTGGGTGCGGAATCCTAAAAATGTACCTACCTTTCTATTTTATCTTGTACCCCCAGAGAATTGGCGGTAAAAAAAGTGATAGACGCGTCTCATGCAAACGCCAGAAGAAACCTAAAGGCACCGCCGCCATTTAAATGTCCCGCCGCTGACGTAGACGAGTGTTTTTTTTTTTTATTTACCGGCGCGCTATTTGCATTGTGTTCGTAGCACACGGTTTGTTTCAATGCATGTTAACAGATTTTTTTAAAAAGTTACAGCCATTCGCATATAACAAACTAGCTGTTTCCTGCGGCTCCTCGCGTAAATATAGTATCGGGTATCCTGCGGGAATACTGTACTTTTTCGGGATAAAACGTAGCGTATGTTTTATTTATCCACAGCCTAAACTACTACCATACCAAATTTCATCAAAATCCGTTCAGTAGTTTTTGCGCGAAAGAGTAACAAACATCCATCCTTCCTCACAAACTTACATTTATAATATTAGTAGTCCGAAGTAGGTACCAATAGGTACCTAGTTAACTGCATAATATTGTGGGAATGGTGGCCAAGCCCCAAAGGGAGATCTCCGACCGAGCGAGGTGGTATGCTCGGTCAGGCCGAAGGGCGAACCCCTGAATACTTTAGTAGTAGATATTATTTAGTAATATCTACTATTAATTACTAAGTAGGTATAGTCAACACCTAGATCTACAGTCTAGTAATAATTTGGCACAGATGACAGATATAGACATACTAGATGACGCCCGCAACTCCGTTGCGCCAAAATTCGTTTATCGCGGCGGAACGTACATTTTTCCGGGATAAAAAGTATCCTATGTCCTTTCTCGGGTCTCAAAGTATCCCTATACCAAATTTCATCAAAATCGGTACAGCGGTTTGGGCGTGAAGAGGTAACAGACAGACAGACAGACAGACAGACAGACACACTTTCGCATTTATAATATTAGTATGGATAGAGATATAAATTTCATCAAAATCGGTCTATTCTATTACGAGTACTTTCGGAGTCTACCTCTTCATTAAAAACAAACAAATCTATTTATAATATTCTTATTTCGAATAGAATAGATTGAACTTAGATTAAGGGACAGGGTTACTTTTTTACGGTAAGACATACGATTCACGAGGAATTTACTTTTGCGCGCACTGTCGCGTCTACATTTCAAACGTTCATTTTTCAAACATTTCATTTCAAGCATTTCAAGTAGGCAAATAGTAGGTAAATAAGTACCTATATGGTAGGCCTATTTGGAATTATTATCACCTCCGTCTATGCCAAAAGTTCTCAACAATTCTCAAACGGTGCTATTGAATAGATCTCTAGATTGTAAGGTATTTAGGACACAGTCTCTTCTGATATCGTGGGAGCGTATGTAGATAGATACAGAGATGGATGGAGGATTAGGTGCCATATTTTCTCTTCTACGTTTGTTGCATTCGTTCTGTGATTTACGTTGATATAAACGAGCCAAGATGTTAGTTAAAGCTTTTAAATGTTTCTATTATAATATTATGATGTATCTGCTCTATTTCCATTACAAAGTTTACATTTTGAAGCTTTTAATTATAAAAAGTACTTCTTTTTAGCTCTATTTCCATTAGAAAGGTTATTAGGTACAATAAAACAGCATTTCCATAATCTGAAACTAAAGATAATGTAAATTGTAATACGTTTAAATCTATACTAATATTATAAAGCTGAAGAGTTTGTTCGTTTGTTTGAACGCGCTAATCTCAGGAACTTCTGGTCCGAATTGAAAAAATCTTTTTGTGTTGGATAGTCCATTTATCGAGGAAGGTTTTAGGCTATATAACAACTTGCTAAGCTCAATAGGAGCTGTTTTTGAGATGTTTTAAAAAAAACTGATATTTTGTAATAATATCAGTTATGTAATAATATACCTAATGATAAAGTTGTAGGTAGATATTTTTATTATCTACAACTTTGCTATTAGACTTTTTTCCATAGGACTTGTAGTTTTCACCCCCTTCACTTCCCGACCTCAAATCGACCGTAAATTATTTTTCCTTTTATTTTTGTTATATTCTCTTCCTTTTTCAATGGGTTTCATCCTACTATATTTTTGTTTCAAAACATATCGGCACTGGTGTGCCGTGTAATTCTACTTTTGACCTAGATAGGTAGGTACTCTCCAAGAAAGCTCCAAGCAAGGAATTTGTAAGTAGAACAACGCTCCAAGATGTGACAGATTGACAAAGGTCCACGTGCATCAACGCATCATATTTAGGGGCCATCCATATATTACGTCACGCAAAATTTTGACCCCTACCCCCGTGTTACGCTTTTTAGTATCCCTGTACCTACTTAACATATTGTTACGAACAATAGCGCCATCTAGCGTCAACCAATGAAACCACTTGGTGTGAACAGGTACAGCGTGGGGCCCCCTACTCAGTACTAGATGGCGCTACTGTGCAAACGTTCCAGAATAAATCTAACACGGTCACGCGACTCGGGAACCTTCTGGAGTCGTCGTCGGAAGAATGCGAGCGAGTCGAGTTCAGCTTTGAGCTTCCTGCGAAGCGATACGGGCGATACGGGCGAGTGAAAACTAGTGATCAGGAGTTCACTTTGAGCTTCCTGCGAAGCGATACGGGCGATACCAGTGATTAATACCAGAGAAAACTAGTGATCGGGAATTCGAGTTGAACAGTGATGTAGCGATATCGATGTGATGATACCCACGACTTGGCTACGACTTAGGACACCGTTAGTGCTTAGTAGATATGAGCGCCGCGCCGGCGCGCCGCCGCCGCCGCCGATTTTGCCGCGCCGCCGCCGCCGCGAAAATACACCGGCGCGCCGAGTGAGCGAGAGGGATAGTCATAATGTGTAATTTCAGTCGGTGACTATGAGCATTATACATATTACCCAAGTCATATATACTCATATAAGCCTTACTTCATTCATGCTTTAAACGAGGAGACGAACGAGGACATCCACATAAGTGACACCTGCTCTCAGCCTCTATAAGGGGAGTGTCCCGGATCTGTCTAACACAGGACACCCCCCGCGACTGGCCGGTCTACCTCTATAGGGACTTCCAACACAATTAGGGGTCACTCCGGCAAACTGGAGCGTCCCCTAGGCGCCGGGACTAGCTAAGCCGGGGAGGTTCCCATCCTCACGTAAGTGACACTTATCTCATCAAGAGAGTTCTGCATAAAAGACAACGTGTTTACTAGAAAGGCAGATCTACTGATTGATCGAGTAGATCGCATTGATAAAGCCATTGAGGATAAGAAGTTTGCTGAAGATCAAAGCTACTTTAAACGATAGAGCAGCGTCATCAACTATCATGGGCTTGACGCTCAGGAGCAGGTTGACCCAAGGATGCCCACAGGGAGGGGTGGGGTACTGTCGCCACTGGAGTGGTCACTGGTAGTGCTGCTACTGCTAAACAAGGTTAAAAAAGGCTGCTAAAAGAACTCAACAATAGAAGGTTCTATGCTTAAGGATACGCTGATGCCCTAATAATAATAATAGCTCCCCATACCAATTTCGGTGTCGGTTGCCGGTTTCATCGAACACACAACACAAGACACAAGACGTACACAAGAGCATACAAGCACTCTTTTCCTTTACTCTCGTAATCCAGTGGGACGGATAACTGACACGACTGGTGAGAGATCAGGCGCTGGTCTGGCTTTGTACTTGCCCATCCGATGCATGGATCACCTTTCCTGTCAGACAATTAGGTGATCAGCCTGCAAAGTCCTAACCAAACTTGAAAACAACTTTTTTTGTTGTTCCAATGCGGAAATCAAACCCACGACCTCCGATTCGAGAGCTAAGCTCTAATCCGGACTAGCGATACTAGTGGTTGGCAAATGCGCATCAGTAGTCGCTGGGCTAATGCAATCGGTGCAAAAATGGTCAAGCTAACCGTCAACGCTAATAATACAGTCTTGATACCTAACACCAATAAGAGGAAGTTTAAGGGACTAAAACCCCCAACACTCTTCGGTAAAACAAGCGAGGTCGAATATCTTGGAGTGATCCTAGATATTATGGGACTTACTTGGAATAAGCACATCGAGGACATTATGAAAAAGGCTAGATGTGCTCTGTGATCCTGCCTAAGACTTGTCAGCTCTAAATGAGACCTTCAGTCAAAGACAATGCTGTGCTTGGTTATATACAGCTATAGTGAGGCGATTGTCACATATGCGTAGTGTGATATGCCAAACTACGCAGAAAAAAGTTGTACAAGTCAACTACGTCAAAACATTAAATAGTGTACAGAGGCTGGCCTGTCTGATAATTATGGGTGCGCTCTCTTCAGCACCCACCACTTCACTTGAAACCCTGATTCACCTGACTCCACTTCCTCTGTTCCTTGTTCATATTATGTAGGCTAAGAAGGTTGTTCTCAGGGCGATGACGGCAGGTAGGATAAAAAGGGTCTCCACCCTACTTGGACAACTGCAACAGTCTCTTCTATATCCAGTTTTCATAACTTCTAGGGAGGACTGGGTCTCAATTAATTTTCAACTTAAGGACATAATTTGGCTTACGGACAGATCTAGGAAAGACAACCGGGATGGCGCTTGACTACGGGGGCGTGCCACCTACAGGCAGATATGCTTGTTTGGGAGATTTTGCACCGTGTTTCAGGCTGAGATCTCAGCTATCATTGGTTGATCACTAGATAGCCTACGCATACAGTTATATAAATGGCTTCGACGTCAGCTCTTGAAAATGTGGACGCTTATAAAATGAAAATAGAAAAAGATTACAGTAATTACGCTCTTTGGAATTAAAACACTGTTAACTGCCAATTCTAAAGTAGTTCCTACTTTGAAATTGTATTATTACGTTGTCTTTTTCATTACAACAAAAAGTTCCATAAATTGTGTTGCATTGTAATTGTATGTTACGCAATAAATAAAGTAAACTACACTTTTTTTTACTACCAAGTACAAACTTCAACCCTTTCAAGGTCACGCCGCCGACGCCGCCGCCGCCGACCCAAAATAGTCGGCGCGCCGCCGCCGACCAGTTACCCATCGGCGCTCATATCTAGTGCTTAGTGTGTGGACCTAGTGTTTAGTGTTTGGACCTAGTGCTTAATGATTGGACTAAGTGCTAGTGAATAAAGTCGTCAAAAAGGAGTCATCAGGTTTTTCTCCAAATCCTTCGTACCCAACACGTAACAACTGGTGTCAGAAGTGAGATTTGGAGATGCCATTGACTCTGAGAGAAGATTTCAAGAAGTGCGGCGGGAGGAGCAGCCCTGGTGGAGAAGCGACCCCTGGTGGAGGAGCGACCCCCGGGTGGAGGAGCGACCCCCGGGCGGAGGAGCGACGCCCGGGCGGAGGAGCGACCCCCGGGCGGAGGAGCGACCCCCGGGCGGAGGAGCGACCCCCCCGGGCGGAGGAGCGACCCCCGGGCGGAGAGGTACGACCCCCGAGCGGAGAGGTGCGACTCCCTGGCGGAGACGAGCGACCCCTGGCGGTGGAGAGCGACCCCTGGCGGAGAGGTGCGACCCCTGGCGGAAGACTGCGACCCCTGGCGGTGGAGAGCGACCCCTGGCGGAGGACACACCCACTGGGGACCAAGCCCCGCCCACTGGCCCCACCTACCATGCCCCGCCCACTGTGGGCCAAGCCCCGCCCATCGGGCCCCGCCTGCTCAAGTCCTTTGGGTCTCTGGGAGGATGATGCTACGAGGGAGGCTCGAGACAGAGATGACGACCTTCGGCACATCGTCACGAGCAAGAAACGGGGCGACGTAAAACTAATCTGGAGTGAGGTTGCACCCACTGGCGCTATCACTAAGGCGTACTGGGCGCAATGGGACAGTCTGATAAACGGAATACCCTACCGGGAATAACGGCAGAGAGTTCCATCTTCAGATAATTGTCCCAAGAACGAGAGTGCCAGATGTTCTCCGTGAAATGCATGATGGCGTATCAGAAGGTCATCTGGGTGTCAAGAGGGTCATTCAAAGTGGTGCACATAGATCGTCTAGTGCGGTACCATGGCAGTGGCAGCGATGCTCGGGACGAGCATCTCTAAGAGGGGAGTAGTGTTACGAACACAGAGAATAGCGCCATCTAGCGTCAACCAATGAAACCACTTGGTGTGAACAGGTACAGCGTGGGGCCCCCTACTCAGTACTAGATGGCGCTACTGTGCAAACGTTCCAGAATAAATCTAACACGGTCACGCGACTCGGGAACCTTCTGGAGTCGTCTGGGACTCGTATCGACCGCTATAAATACGTCGGAAGAATTCGAGCGAGTCGAGTTCTTTTTGAGCTTCCATCGAAGCGATACGGGCGATACCAGCGAAAATTAGCGATCGGGAGTTCGAGTTGAACAGTGATGTGGCGATATCGATGTGAATACTAGTGATGTGATGATACCCTGAGTGAAACCCACGACTTGGCTACGATTAAGGACACCGTTAGTGTTTAGTGTTTGGACCTAGTGCTTAATGATTGGACTAAGTGCTAGTGAATAAAGTCTTCAAAAGAGTTAGCAGGTCTTTATCTCCAAATCCTTCGTACCCAACACGTAACAATATACTGTCACATTTAGTATGACAGTTCTCTTAAAACTGTACTGAAAATTTATGTTTCACGTACCTACCTATTTTAATATTTTATCCCTGCAACCTCAACTGCAACATAATAATAATAATAATAATAATAATATCTATGGACGCTTCACACCACGTCAATCTGGCCCCGTGCTAAGTATCCGAAGAACTTGTGTTACAGGTACAGACAACGGAAATATATTTAGGTAATACTTTTATACTATACACATATTTTAAGATTTTTATTATATTATACACATATTTAATACACATCCATGACCCAGGAACACAGAAAATCTGTTTGTTCCTTCGGCGGGATTCGAACCCGTGACCCCCGGATTGAGCACCAACACGCTCAACCAACTGAGCCACAGAGGTCGTCAAATTCGTCAAATAATGTAGTAATAAGTACTGACATTATGTAAAATGCTAGGTGGTCACTGGTCGTGTTCACTTCCTCGGGAGATAAGATCGAGCTGCGTCAATTAAATCCCTTGTGTAATTATTGGACCTACAATAATTGCAGTTTTAATTGCACCAAAACAACCCCGTGTGTTGTTTTGGAAAAAACAAACGAACACGTGTTATTTCGTAATTAGATACAACACAACTCTCAAATGCCTTAATAACAGCATGCGTTTATAATTGCGGCATCTGTACGGTCTTAATTTTGGAAAAGATGGTGGTTCGATTTGCTTTGGGCGATAAAAAATAAATAAACGCATCCGTGGATCAAAAGAATTACTGTGGTGAGCTGTGAGCGACATCATATTTTTGTTTGGACCCCCAAAAACCCCACTGGCTACGCCCGTGATACAAATTATCTATAATAACCCTTTAAACAATACAGCTGTGAATATCTTATATTTATAATAATAATAGTAAGCCTTTTATTCCAAAATTTTTACAATTTTTCGTAATCTCTAGTGCATTCATCACAATAGATCCCTAATTTCGGTGTGCCTTGCGGCATAGGCCTCCTCCAACGACTTCCACTGTTTCCTATCTGTTGCAATTCTTAGCCAAAGGGGACCTAGAGACAACTTCAAATCATCTTCTCACTTTGCGACCTCGGCTTCTTGACCCGTCTCTTGGATACCAGACTGTTACTTGCTTGCTCCATTTTTCATGCTTACAACGGAGCATATGCCCTGTCCATCTCCATTTTAATTGGTCAATATGTGTAAGGATGTCTGTGAGTTTAGTTTTGTGTCTGCTATCCACATTCCTGACTCTATCCTTTAACTTTAGCCCCAGTATGCTCCTTTCATTAGCTCGTTGACATTTTGCAAGCTTGCAAAATCTTATATTTATAGGATATCGTAAAATATTCAAGCGCGAAAAATATGTCAAGCACGCACGTCGCGTCGAGGTGATAGGGTCCCGTTTTTACTCATTGGGTACGAAACCCTAAAAAATGTTTCTATATTGTAGGTACATACGTAAGTATATTTCAGTGAGTAAAGTTATTTGCTGAAGATGTTTTTTCTCCAAGAACACTATTCCACGCGGGCGCATCCGCGGGCAAAGGCTAGTTTATAATGTTGGTCTTGTTGACTTTTCTTAGAAGGTACCTACAGTTTCCTTAACTATGATAGTAGCCTGTAGCACGAAAGAAGGATATGTACTTACCTATAGAGTATACTTAAGCTACGTGCTATGGCCTACGGTACATTAGTATTATTATATTATTTGCCTCTACGAATAACAATAGTACTCATTCGGTATGCGTGTGGTTTGAGGGATCCACCTGAATTTCCCCAAAATAAGTATAGCAAGTTTTAGTATAAGTCAAAAAAAAAAATTGTAGAACAAATCTGGGAATTTGTAAAAAGATAGTTTACAAGATATAGCCCTCAGAGTGTGGTCCCTCAGTTCACACATATAATGGTATATATCTTCCAAATGCGCCGATAGATTTTTCTGAAATTTTGTCTATGAATTCTACAAATTTTCTACTAAAACTCTACGTAGAAAAATAATTAAAAAAGTCAGTAATATGTCGCGAAATGGGTATGTCATATTTGTGTGAACTGAGGGACCACGATTCGGTGGTTGTAGATTTTTTATTTCTGATGCTATGTATTTGATAAATTTGTAAGAACTTTTACAAAAGTTCTACTAAAATTCTGTACTGAAAAAAAACATAATTTTCCACATACTTTTCGAGATCTGGAAAATAGCGGTGCGTGAACTGAGGGACCACACTCTGAGGGCTATATCTTTTAAACTATATTTTTACAAATTCCTAGATTTGTTCTACAATTTTTTTAGACTTCTACTAAAACTTGCTATACTTACTTATTTTGGGGAAATTCAGGTGGGTCCCTCAATCCACACGCATATCTACCTCATTCGTAGATTTGCCTATAATAAGTGCCTACAGTATACCTAGTTACCTACCGCTTACTTCTTTCTACGGTAATTTTAATCTGTCACAGTATTTCCACTGCCGTAATCGAATGAGATGATTAAAAAATATTCAATTCGTAGAGTCGCCCGTTCGCAATTCAAATTCGTAGCCGATTAATAAATGATTGTGTTAATGCAGACAGACGGCATTTCATATTTAATGTTATTACTTTGCTGAATATTTTAATGTTATTTAATGAGGGCGTGCAAAATGAACAACGAATATACTTTTCGTGAAGCTACCATTTGCAAACAACAAATAATACCTACTTAGATGGATCACTGATATAATTATTAATTGAGGTAGGTATATCATGACTACACCTACGTAGGTGTAGTCATCACGGGGACTACATTTTACACGTTTACCCGTGATTCACTTATTGTGCCGACGATGTACCACGGATAAGTAGGTACCTACTTACTTTTTGTGCCCCTGCACTGCAGCCGTGCTTCTAGGTGAACCGCGTAGGCCAGGGGTCGACATTTCGGCAACCTTTTGAGTCAGAAGAGTCAAAAATTACAATTTACAAAATTTCAAAGTTCTTGAAGAGCCACATATTTTTTTTCTTGCCAAAAATAAATAAATAAATTCTAGCTTAAATAAAGTTTTTTATATAAAAAACTACTGAGTAGAGTAGATAGGTACAAAAAAATGCGATTAAATTAATTTTCCAAACGGAGACAGCCCCGATTTCGCCAGATAGAGAAAAGAGTCATGCGGCAGAAAGAGACACAACTTGTAGGTAAATATAATGGTGTCTACAGGCACACGAATTTGGTACGGAGCGTACAGCGGATCTGGTAGGTACGCTCCGTACCAGATCCGAGCGTGTGTAGGGCAGTCCGGCGAACTTAAGAAGGCGAAGAGTTCGCCGTTGTCCGCATCGGATCTGGTCAGCTCCGTTACGTTAGTAATATATATTCTTTGGCTCCGTACCAAATTCGTGCGTGTGTAGAGCAGTCCGGCGGTTAGGCCGTGCAACGGTATCAGTGTTGCCAACTTAGGGATGTACCCCCCAAAATTAGGGAAAATATCTACGGGGGTTTACTAGGGGACAGGATGTTTAGAGTTTTCTCCTTATGAATCAATTTGTATGTACTAATAAAAAATATTTTAATGTGTGTGTATATAGCCAGGGATATGAAAATGTATTGGGAGTGAAATCAGATTAGGGATCGTCCATTAATCACGTGATGCCTAAAGGGGGAGGGGGGGTCCGAAAAAAAAATCACCAAGTATCACCAAGGGGAGGAGGGGGTATAAGGAGACATCACGTGTATTAATTTTCGAATCTAGTCTATGCATACCAAAATTATTATCGGTTGTAGATTCGTAGTGTTGTTTAAATACTTACAAGTAGATATGAGCGCCGATGGGTGGTAGGTCGGCGGCGGCGCGCCGGCTATTTTGGGTCGGCGGCGGCGGCGTCGGCGGCGTGACCTTGAAAGGGTTGAAATTTGTACTTGGTAGTAAAAAAAAACTGTAGTTTACTTTATTTATTGGGTAACATACAATTACAATGCAATACAATTTATGGAACTTTTTGCAGTGGTGAAAAAGACACTACTTTGGAAGAAACTACTTTGGAATTGGCAGTTAACAGTGATTTGATTCCAAAGAGCGTAATCACTATAATCTTTTTCTATTTTCGTTTTATAAACGTCCACGTTTTCAAGAACAGACGTCGAAGCCATTTATATCACTGACTGCGTAGGCTCTCTAGTGA
Organism: Glaucopsyche alexis; assembly: GCA_905404095.1. NCBI lineage: Eukaryota > Metazoa > Arthropoda > Insecta > Lepidoptera > Lycaenidae > Glaucopsyche > Glaucopsyche alexis. Next base: position 30,374,554 of record FR990045.1, on the reverse strand, counting down.
TCAACCAATAATAGCGGAGATCTCAGCCACACAAAACACGGTACAAAATCTTCCAAACAAGCATATCTGCCTGTAGATGGCATGCCCCCGTAGTCCAGCGCCATCCCGGTTGTCTTTCCTAGATCTGTCCGTAAACCAAATTATGTCCCTAAGGTGAATAATTGGGACCCAGTTCTCCCTAGAAGTTATGAAAACTGGGTATAGCTTCTAGAAGCTATGCACCTTGATCATGGTGTCCGATGGCATGACCATGATAGGTCTCTTAAGAAGATACTGTTGCAATTGTCCAAGTAGGGTGGAGGCCCGTTTTATCCTACCTGCCGTCATGGCCCTGAGAACAACTTTCTTAGCCTCCATAATATAAACAAGGAATAGAGGAAGTGGAGTTAAGTGAATTAGGGTTTCAAGTAAAGCGGTGGGTGCCGAAGATAGCGCACCTATGATTATCAGACAGGCCAGCCTCTGCACACTATTTAATGTTTTGATGCAGTTGACCTGTACAGCTTTTTTTCTGCGTAGTGTGGCATACTACACTACGTATATGTGACAATCGTTTCACTATAGCTGTGTTTAACCAAACATAGCATTGCCTTCGACCGAAGGTCTCATTTAGAGCTGACAATTCTTGGGCAGGATCACAGAGCACATCTAGCTTTTTTCATAATATCCTCCATGTACTTATTCCAATTAAGTCCCATAATATATCTAGGATCACTCCAAAATATTCGACCTCGCTTACAGACGTGGTAGTTTTTCCGAAGAGTATTGGGGTTTTTAGTCCCTTTAACTTCCTCTTATTGGTGTTAGGTATCAAGACTGTCTTATTAGCGTTGACGGTTAGCTTCACCCTTTTGCACCAATTTTGCACCTGATTGCATTAGCCCAGCGACTACTGATGCGCGTTTGCCAACCACTAGTATCGCTAGGTCAGATTATAGCTTGGCTCTCGACTCGGAGGTCGTGGATTTGATTCCCGCATTGGCACAAAAAAAAAATTGTTTTCAAGTTTGGTTAGGCAATGATCACCAAACAAAAGGCTGATCACCTGATTGCCTGACAGGAAAGGTGATCCATGCCGATGCATGCGATGATGGGCAAGTAAAAACTGATCTCTCGCCAGTCGTGTCACTTATCCATCCCACTGGATTACGAGAGTAAAGGAAGAGAGAATGCATGTGTGCTCTTGTGTGCTGCGCACATACTAGGGCACAATGAGAATAACTACTGGCCTGGTTTGAATGAAACCGACACTGAAATCGGTATGGGGAGCTATTATTTTTATTAGATCGACAGCGTATCCTTATTCATAGAACCTTCTATTCTTCAGTTATTATAGCAGCCCATTCACTACCAGGGACCACTCGCGGCAGGGTGGTCAAGCGTCAAGCCCATGATAGTTGATGACGCTACTCTGTTGTTTAGCGTAGCGTTGATCCACTCTATAGTAATTCTTGAAGCCAGGCTATCAGGGTAATAGATCAGGTGGAGTTTTTGCCGAACGCACCTTCAATACCTAGGAAGGCGCTTAGCGAAAACTTCTAATCCTCAATGGCTTTATCAAAGTGGTCTACTAGCTCGATCTACTCGATAAATCAGTAGAATTGCCTTTCTAGTAAGCACATTATATTTTATGCAGAACTCTTTTGATGAGATAGGTGTCACTTAAGTGGATATCCTCGTTCGTCTCCTCGTTTAAAGCGTGAAAGAAGTAAGGCTTATATGGGTATAATTATATTATGACTTGGTTAATATGTGTTATGACTTGGCTCATAGTCACTGACTGAAATTACAATTATGACTATCCCTCTCGCTCACTCGGCACGCCGATGTATTTTCGCGGCGGCGGCGGCGCGGCAAAATCGGCGGCGGCGGCGGCGCGGCGCTCATATCTACTTACAAGACAAATGACTCGTATAGTTTTAAATTGCTTAAATTATTCGATTAAATTGTTTTTTAAGTTAAAATTTTTCTTAAGCATCACCTGCTTACTATGTAAAAAAAAATACACGTGATCTTAGGTGGGGGAGGGGGGGTATTATAAAACCTCACTAAGTATCACCAGGGGGAGGGGAGGAGTCTAAAAAGTTGTTCACGTGATGTCTTGTGTCTCTAAAGTAAGTTAGGTTATTATTTTTGAATCGGAGTAACTTTGTTTTTATGAATTTTCACTTTTATAAAATAATACATATATCTTCGTTCATCGATTCAGAAAGATTTTCTGAATCGATGAATTGATGATCAATTATATCCAATAATAAAATAATACTTAAAAATGTTAACCTCCAGTGGCCCAAGTCTCAAAATTGTAAAATATATGATACGCACTTAGGGTTACCATATCTCAGGATTTGTCCTGAGATTTCAGGATTTTTCGACTCTTCTCAGGATTCCGGCCGGATTTAGCAAATCTAGTGATAGTTCAGGATTTTCAATAAAACACAGGTTACATTTTAAATATCTCTCTTATTAAACTTCTAAAAATAATTTTCTTTTAGTAACAATTGCAGTTAAAGTCAATACTTATTTATTAAAGTGAAACAAACTAAAATTATCTTCTTTTGGTAACAATTGCAGTTAAAATAAAAAAAGTCGCGTAAAACGCGTGCTCAAGATAATACGTTTTTGAGAGAAAATTCTCAAGCTGTAGAAAATCTCAGGACTTTTCTAGGAAATCAGGCCTTTTCTCCGGACTTTTGATTTTTTCATCTGGTAACCCTACCTATACGCACTGCATGGCGTGAGCCCGTAGAAGTGAGCCCATGAGGGAGCGAATTAAATTTCGAATCTCCTCAAAATAACGACGCGGAAATGGGCGGGAGCCGGGAAATAAGGCGGACGCGACGTCAATAGGGAATATGCATAAAATATAAAAATAGCTTAAAATATAATAATATGATACTAGACAGAAAAATAAAGAAAATGGCGAGAAAATTTTCAATATTTGTTGATAAATGAGCAAGATATAAGCGGTCAAAGTTTGTAATCTATCTCTTTCTAGCAAAACGAAATTTAGTATGAACTTTCTATGAAAGTCGTGTTATGTGACGTCACGATACACGTCGGATCTCTCTGTCTAATAGACCACTTTAAATGTTCATATCTTCGTTATTTTTAATGATATCAAAAAACTGATTTTACCATACGGTTTACCAAACAAGATAGATCTATATAAATTAATAAAAAAAATACGTGCATATTCCCTTTGAGATTATTTTCATCTACATTCTATGAGTTATCTATATAGGAACCTATTCTATATTGAACTATGTATAATGTACCTACCTACCTACCTGGTCACTGGGGGACTACTGTAACGACCATGGACGAAGTCAGCATAATGCAGATCTGCAAGTCTTCTTTCACCAGCGAGGAGATTTGCGAAGGCAAGCACTTGCTGTACGAGACGCTCGGCCAGAGCGCGAACATGCCATCGCGACGGAGGGATGGAACCGAAAGAAGCGTGCAGGACATCATCTCCCTGCTGAAGCAGACGAATCCGGATGAAGTGCCAGCTTTTGTGGCGAAAAATCTGCATAAGCTGCCGCCAGTGACACTGGACCACGTCGACGTCGTCAGCCTACTGAAGGACATCAAGTTCCTGAAGGAAGAACTGGCCGGAGTTTGAGGTAGATTGCAGGCATCAGAGTCTACCATAAGTGATCTACGTAGTGAATTATCACAGTTAAAAAGTGTTAATTCAATATGTAGGTCACCTGATGCCGCAAACGTCACTCGTCGTCGAGGCGCGCAGGCGGTCACGTTTAGCCCGTCAGCATTATCCGACGGCTCAATGAACATCGTTTCTGCCGCCCCCGCTGCCCGCTCCCCGCCCGCTAAGGAGCCGGTGCCGAGTTACGCAAGTGTCGCCGCTAGCGAGCCCCCGCCACCTCCCCCGCGTTCGAAAAACAAAGGGAAGAAGGAGGCCCCCTCAAAAGAGCGTCCTCTTTCTAAAAAGGACCGAACGTGCGATGATGACGGGTTCATCAAGGTCGAGAGGAAGAAGAAGAAACCCGTCGTCCGCAACCATCGCGGCACCGCACCCGGAGGACCCGAGCAGCTGTTGCAGTGTGAGACTCCCGCGACACCGCTGTACGTGTCCCGGCTGCATTGGTCCACGACGGTCGAGCAGGTCGTGGACTACATCAGGAGCAGAACTAACTTCGCCTTGAGGGTCGAGCGGTTGGAATCTCGTCATAGAGTGAATTTTAGTTCTTTTGTGGTGAGAGTTCCAACCCATCATTTACCGACCTTCGAGAAGGAGGAGTTCTGGCCGATTGGAGTCGCCTACAGAAGATTCAGAGGACGACTCCCGAACACTTCGCGCCCCACGTCTCAGACAATACGTGTTTAGTGTTTTAGTGTTAGTGTTAGTTATATAATCTACACTAATATTATAAAGAGGAAAACTTTGTTTGTATGTTTGTTTGTTTGTAATGAATAGGCTCAAAAAGTACTGGACCGATTTCAAAAATTCTTTCACCATTCGAAAGCTACATTATCCACGAGTAACATAGGCTATATTTTATTTTGGAAAAAAATAGGGTTCCGTAAAATATTTGGGTTTTTCGGACACAAGGTGTAAAAAATCAACCAGCAAAGTTACTTATTTTGCGTACGCTGCCTAAACTATAAAAGATAGAACCATAAAATGTTCTAATTAATTGTAGATCTTATAAATATCTACAAAAAAGTCTGCGACACACTATACCTATCTATGTCGAGTGAGGCACAACAACCATTTTTTTATTTAGAAATCTTGCATTTTTTTTGGACTACATTTAAACGCGTTTATTTTACTCATGCTATTAATCCTTATCAAAATAAATTATTTCATCACTCAGTACAGTTTATGTAGATAATATTTGGTCTTTGAATGATTGAAATTGGACGTGTGGTTTTGAAGTTATGGCGAAATTAAAATATTACGATTTCTGCTGCACGGCCCGTTGCGAAGTGGGCGTCACCAAGGCGCGTGCGGGGGGAGTTTAGATCTATGGTATTTCATACGATAAAAGTATACCCACCTACTTATTTCATTGAGTTTTTTAGTATCAGTATTGTACCCGTGCGAAGCTGGGGCGGGTCGCTAGTATAATATAATATAGTTATATGTATGTTAGTCTATAAGGTATTTATAATATGGGCATATGCAGCCCGAAATAAATGGTATTTAATTTAATTTTATCAAAATTATGAGCATAGGGTTTCCACCATTCCACATATGTACATAGACCATTCAGGTTTCTATGTAAGTTTGCGATTTTCGACGCTTTTTGGATGGGTTTTTTGAAACCTTTTAACTGTTTTTTGAACGAAACTATTGAATAGCACATTTATCGGCATATACCGCATTTCAAGGTCAGATGAAGATCGTTGGAGATAAACCATGAAAATCTTCAACAACTAACTTCAAGTGACGCGCGACTGCTGTTTTGATTTGATGCTGTTTGAAGGGGATTTTAATCATTGAATATCACATTTATCAGGGAAGGTTATTGCCATACAACATTTTAAGGTCAGGTGAAACCATCGTCTCAGCCTGGTGACGTCCACTGCAGCATATAATATGCCTCCCCCATAAATTTCCAGTGCGCTCGTTCGCGGCCTTTATCCACTTTTCTCAGAGGGTCAATTCTGTTAAATAAAACCTGCAATTAGGTATACAATTACAATCAAGTCTCGATACGCTAAAACTGTGAAAACGGTATTTTCGCAAACGTGGAACAAAGGCGAAATACGCTGTGATTGGTCCAAACTTCTTAAAATCAGTTTATTATAACATCGCTTCACTTACAACACAAAGTAAAATGAAAGTCTACTTTAAATACGAGAATTATGATTCAGGTCTCATCTGTCCATCTGGTAAGTATGAGGCCGTCCTACACGACGACGTTCGTCGTGGTCTCCACTCGAGAACCTTTCAGCCCCAGCGGGAAAACCATGGAAGTCTTCAAAAACTAACATCAAATCAAATATTGACGCGCGTAACTTTTTTAACTTCAAGAACAAAAAAGTAGTTTCTTAGTAGTTATAACTTCTGTAAATTCCTATAGTATAACTTCTAAATAATTCCTGAAAAACCTTGGAAGTAAATTAAATAAAAGCATGGAACCTGTCATTATTTATTTCAAACAAAACAATAAAGAGGTATCACAATATATTTCAATATCTTTGGGTGTATATTTTATTTGCATTTCATATTTTTCTAACACTTTTCTATTAACTTATAATATCACATAAAATTCGTAACACAAAGCAGGCAATCGAATTGCAAGGTACGCGGCGGTCGGCGGACCTTGTAGGTCGCAGCCAATGCCACAGAACTTAATTATACAACAAATAAAATGTTAAGGACATAACATTATAACAAACATAACAACACAGCAAGCATAAATGTAAATTCTCCAAATGTAAATGAAGAAGGTGTTATTTCAGATTAGATTTGAAACTAATGTTTCCAGAATTGTGCTAACTACTACCGGTTCGGGGACTAAGCCGGCTAGAAACCGAAAGACGACTATGTATTCCCTTTAACAAATAGTCAGATGGGGCAAGATGGACTATGGGCAAAAAGGGCCAGTGCCACACTATTAAAGTATACTCCTCTTACCCCAGAGAGAATAATGAAGTATGCTCCTCTCTGCTCTCACCTCAGAGAGAAAAAATTTTGTTTGTTCAGTAAAGGTACGCGCACATTATGCAGCGTGTCTGGGCGGAGCGCAAAAATCTGCTCAAATCGCTTGAATACAATTTGTATGAATTATCGCACACTATGTCGGGCCGCAGCGACTGGCATTATTGGGTGATGGTGTCAATAGTGTGCTATATCAAGCGTATTTGTTTTATGCAGTAATTGAAAATATCGATCAGGAGTCATCTGAAAATATCCCCAAAACTTGTCTTTGTCTGCTAAAAGATCGTGAAAAGATAATGGTATTCGCCGAATAAGTACCTTTCTCTTATTTAAATATGGATACGTATCCATATTTTACGTAATATGTATCCATATTTTACGTTTTTTTTATTTGACGAACTTCTTGTCTATGCAATTCATTCTAACAGCAGGCAAAAAAAAACTTTTTTTGCCATAACGTCAGTTGCACGCAAATTCAAAATTCTGGCAGTACACTGTACTCAAAATCTGTCAATGCACTGCGACCCGGCCCATCACCAATGTGCTAGGTTAGCATTTTGCGCTTGCAGTCCGCTCCGCCCCGCTGCGGCCCGTCATGTTGTGTGCGTACCTTAAGTATACAATTTAATCTGAAGAGAACAAGAACACAATACAACACTTCCAATTTACATTTATCTTATTGACTGTGCAATAATGAATTACAATGACACATTAAACTGGTTGATTGAATCGTCTGGTTTACATTCAGATTAAAATATTATATCTGAACAGATTATAATCACAAATCAATGCCAATGTTTTTACACCTACGAAACTATAGGTCACACATGATTATTTCAAAATCATGTGTGTATTAACTACTACATTATTATCTACAGTTGATAACTTATCATTACAAAAATATCTAATTCAATTTTAAAATAAAGTAAACTGTGGACTATTTTTCTTTACAATTAGGATATCTAAACCTAAATCTTCATCAAACACTGTCAATCAATTTTTTTATAGTTACAGTAGACTGATTTTCCCCGAACAAGTCTATGTAACTTCTAGCTTTCTCTACATTTTCTCTATGTAATTCTCTAGTCCTTTCCAATGCATTAGTTTTTAATATTTCATTCTTCAAATTGTCTAAATCAATGTTTGTTATGCTTTTGATATTTTCAAAATGTTTAAATAGTTCTTTGTTTTCATTTATCGCAAACAAAACTGGTGCACTGACAACAGAGAATGGATCCTTTGCACCATCTGCAAACTTCTGTAGCTCACTTGCGGCTTGCCATGCCAGACACAAATGACAGCCTAAGAGGTAGGCCTTCTTCTGTTCTTCTGCACTTTTTCCAGCTAGTAGCAAGGCTCCCTCGCACCCACGGCCAAAGAGTGACCCACCATTGTACATAGTCCGTAACACCCACTCTCTTCTGGGTGAACCGGACATATCAGCAACATCCAAAGGTACTGTCTCGCATGATATCTTGAAGTAATCGTTTTTACTCTCGATAGGTTTTCCAGGCAAGGGCATGTTTTGTTCATCTCGAGTCCCATAGAACTCACCCTCGCTTAAGTCCCTCAGCGCTGTCGATATTAGGTACGACAAGTCCTGATTTCTCAATCGGGCTAGCATACCGTTAGCTGTCACAAGTAAATAGTCACCAATAAGAATAGCGATCTTGTTAGCGAACATTGATGTTTCTTTTGTACTGTCTCGGTCCTCTATTGGCATGTTCAGCAGTCCGCGGTGGATGTAGTGGCCAGTTCTTATCATTTCAGTGAGCTCGGCCAGCATCCTTTGCTTTTCTATTAATGTAGGAGTTTGTAAGACATCGCTCGGACTGCTTACAGCTTTGGATAGCAACAGAATAATCAATCCCCAAGGTTGCAGGTTGTTGTGCTCGTTGTATAAAAGCGTTCTTGCTGTCTTCACAATTGGATGGTTACTGCCAACCTTAAACAACATCATATCATAGATACTTTAAGACAAGAGGATGCCTTATAAAATAGTATGGTATAGAGTTTAACTAAGTAGTAAGATTGTTAAAATAAGTGACATAGCAAGAAAATAAATATTTACAGTGGAAAATAATTGTTACATCACATATTTAGTATGTTAATCTGAACAAGTTTCTTGTGCTATAATAATACTAATTATTGTGACCTTGTACTTTGTAGACTTCTGACATAAGATTATGTAATATTACATGATTTTTTTTACAAATATTCCATTCACATGAAAATTTAAACTTTTTCATTCAAATTATTTTCTACTATTTATTTATTGAGTAAAATAATATGTACTTAATATTTATTACAAATTAAATTTTTCTGTTAGAACAGACCTGTTTACTATAGAATGTGACTATTTACCTACAGTATTTGTTTGATTTTTGGTTTAAGCTCACAGTAACAGCTATAATTAATTGTCTGAACTCAATATTATTTGGTAATTATTAGTCTTTATCAAGTAAATTCATTAAAAATAGTACTTACAATTTTCCTTAAATGCATGGCTAAATTGGCAAACTCATCACTCAGTAACCACCTTAAGTTCATGAACGAAGTGGGATATCCCACAATTTTCTCCGCTTCTCTTATTATTTTGCTCCATTGTGTTACTGGAGGTTTGAAAACAAATTCTTCCTGGGTTAGGTTGGTCACGGTGGTCTCGAGTCTTATTGACTGAGAAGATAGAAAAGTTCTACGCAAATGACGGACTATAGCGTACGACATGTTGATCACGAGTACTCGTCAAATAATTTTACAGTTTAATATTCATTGATAACTTTATAAAATTAAATTTAAACAACTGTGCGCTACTCGCTTACATGTGATTATGTCACTTATGGTCACTTGACACTTCACACTACATCTGTCACCTGAGGACCTATGTCTGACATTTGACTTTGACATTTCAAAGTTGTGTTTAGAAACGGAATGACATAATCAAAGTTAATGTAATACATTCTTTTTTATTAATGTAAAGCAAAGTATATACAAGCTCTTTATGAGTATAGGTGTACCAGAATCTCATGGCAAACAGGGAAAAAAAATTTGTAGTGTGCAATACAGGGGAAATTGGATTAAACGATCTTGATACTGGTTAATATTTAATTATGTCTAGTATTATTGAACATGAATTATAATAAGACTGTATGAAGAATGTTCGGTGTATAATATAGAAAACTAGCTTTTGTCCGCGGCTTCGCCCGCGTGGAATAGTGTTCTTGGAGAAAAAACTACTTCGGCGAATAATTCTCTACCTACTTACAGCAATATACTACTGATACAATATTGAACATGTTTTTAGGTTTGCCCAATGCAAATTGTTAAAAATGGGACCCTATCACCTCGATACGACATGCGCGACCACTTGATAATATACTTACATAATAAGTACTTGAATATAAATTTTACCATAATCTTATAATATCTTAAAGACTATTAAATACTTAAAGACTATTATTTTAAAAACTCGCATCAAAATCCGTTGCGTAGTTTTAAAGATTTAAGCATATTATAGAGGACAGACAAAAAAGGGACTTTGTTTTATACTATGTAATATAATGATATTTCATGAAAAATAAATCAATCGTGAATTACTTTATATACTTATTTATTACGAATAACATACAATTAAATTGGCAACAGTTTATTTAATGTTGGAGTTTCCTTCCGAACTGTATAGAACACGTTTACTTTATTCCTAATCAACTATAAATCGAAACTGTCTTAGGGGCCCCATACATGGTCCGGTCTACCTTCAGTTCGGCCTGAACGGATGCAAAATCGTATCGTGTGTGTGCAATTTCGAGATCGCATCAGGCGGCCGTACGGACTGAAGCGATTCGTTCCAGTGTTGCCAGCTCTTTTTTTGTGAAACTACTAAACTCGTATCGATTTCTACTAAAACTACTAAAAAACTACTAAAGAGGCTACTTAACTTAGGAATTCCTGAAGCCCCCCAAAAACCACTGCATTTTAGGTTTTATTATATTAAATTTTTTTTATTAATTGAATTTGATTATAAATTTTACCATTAAATTAAAATATACTAGGAAATATTACGTATTTAGTAGCTATTTTGCATATCATTACTGTCTGGCTCTTTCCTACTTAAACACTACTAATAACTAAATTTCTACCAAGGAGGGAATAAAATACTCAATTTAGTAAAATTTTGTAAAATAACTAAGTTGGCAACATTAATTCTGGCCTGACCGATCGGCCTGAACGCGCGGCCTGTCCTGACCGTGTGTGGACAAATCGCTTCAGTTCTTGCCCGACCCGCTGCCGTGCGGGCGTGTATCTTGTACAAGCGTTGTATGAGTTTTCGCGGTGTTTAAATACAAAATTGATAAACACGACCGTAGCGCGCGGCAAACCAGAATGGACTGATGCGACTGTTCCGTGTGTGGGCACGAATCAGATCAGGCCGAACTGACGTAAATTGGATTGGATGCGATTTTTTCCGTGTGTGTGCTCGAATCCGTTCAGGCCGAACTGACGTCAGTTCCAGCTGAAACGATCGGCCTCTCGTCTGTGGGAGCCTTTATGTTGATTTTCTTTTTTCCTCCTCTCCTCCTTTTACCAGGCATGGAAAACAAACTATCATTCGATGTGCCATCAGCTACGATTCACCTTATAGTAGTACTGGAAACACATTTAAAGAAGTCACAATAATTACCTAAGAAAATATAAAAAACTAAAAGTATCAAAACAACTCACTCTAACTTACCGGTCAACTCTACCACGAACTTTAAATTATAAGATTGAGTTCGATTTACACCTTCTTCTTTCTGTATTTTACTATAGACATAGAAAACAATATTTCTCGCTTGAGATCGAATTGCCTTTTTGGATATTTTCACAAAAACAACAAATTCCAAGAACATAATCACAAAATTTTAGCAGCGGTTGACAGATCACGTACTTTGATTTGACGGGTCATACTTGACATTGCCATATGAAAATCACATTTTTTATTTTTTTTAAAATGCCATCAGATTCTGGTAGAGCTATAATAGTGTTCTGTGAGTACACGTCATCAATTCAGAATTCTACAAAATATTCCGTTAATCGATATCGCTAATTTCCGATAGTGACATAGCAGACACATCACAATCACACAATATAGACTATGTTTTTTAATGAAACTAACTGTGAATACCCTTGAATAGATATTTTAAAAGAAAGGCAAGGTTTATACACGAATAGGGGATCGGACTACATCTGAAATATTTAGTTTCATTAATATATTCAGAAATATTGAGGCATTACTACTTGGTACCTAAATGTAAAAAAATATATTATTTTATGTGTAGTTTACTAATTATTAGTTACATTTAAAAAAAGTAGTTACAAAAAAAAAATCTTTTTTTGCGTAATTGTTAAACAAAACCTCATTGGTTTACTCACTTCATATACAAAAATATTCGCTATGGTAAGTATGAACTTAAACGCACAAATATCGGAGATATTTACAAATATATTCCGGCGGCCATATACTTCATACACCTTAACCTACAAGTGACGTCATTTGTAGGTCGACTTTAGTATGGAGCGTTTTTAGGAGACTCGCGAAATTTTTTATACAAGTCGCTTTACCTTTGATAATATTGACTTTTAATATACGGTTTCTTCTGAGAAGTTACTCATATTTAAGAGTACTATTCATTTATGCAATTAAAAAAAACAGTCCGATTGCCTATTTTTTTTTGCAAAGTCAACCATTTACGAATAATCGGCCTCCAAAGTGGTTTATAAGTTGGTCCTCCCCCTGGCATTTCTAAACTATGAGACTTAGAAACTTGCAATTTTCCATGCTGATAACAACTCTAGGAAAATTATTTTGAACGAAATGGGACAGTAACTAGGTATGTAACTTTGAAGTAATTTGAAAAAAAAAAAAAAAAATAATTAACCGACCTCCAAAAAGGAGGCTGTATAATATATACATACAGGGCGACCGGTAATAGGTCTGTTTCCTTTTAACATGTAAAAATACATCACTTTTGCAGCCTAAAAAGCTATATCATACCCTGCCCAAAAGCTAACGGTTTTTGAGATATTCAAGATTTTGTATTTTTTTCAAAAACACCCGATTTTAAAGGAAAACTTGAAATAAACAAAAATCTACCTATTAATTTCTTAATCTTTAACATAATTTTACTTCTTAGGTAGATAAACTACAAATAAAAAAGTTATTTATCCATCTAAACAGGAAACAAAAATTAGCAGAGTGTTTCAAAAGTCTTAACAAAAAAATTGAAAATGATTTTCCCTCGTTTCACCCCTTATTGTTTAAAAAAATCAATAAGACATTAGTCGTACAAATTACTTAATTAAATTCCTTATTTATTAAGCTATCCGAAAAGGTATAATTTGTGTGCAAAAAATTCACAAACATCTGGTAAGGTAAGTTAATAACTCTCAGCACCATTTTTTTGCCTTACAATTTGTTCAGGATTAGGTAGTCAGGTAGTCAAATTCTTTTGTTATCGGAGGAAGAAGCGCTCTATTATTGGTCGGTTTAAAAAAATCCGGTTTCTTCGTAACTGTTCGCGTCGGTTCGTAACAGTTCGGGTCCGTCTAAAGAGCATTATGTAGAGTTTTTGTTTAGTTAACGCTTCTCGTCCTGAGCGCGCTGACGTGTTATTTGCGATTCCTTCTGATCAAGTTAATTTATCAAAAATGGCATCTTTTAGCAACGAAGAGTATGCTGACATACTGTACTGCTACGGTTTTTGTGATGGCAACGCAGCCGCTGCACGGGAAGAGTACCGGCGTCGTTTTCCCCGTCGAAATAATGTACCAAGTGCTGGAGTTTTTTCCGCGGCGTACCAACGCGTGCGGGAAAGTGGCTCTGTTCATCAAAGGCGACGTGATGCAGGAAGATCGACGACGACGTGAAAACGACTATAACTTCTTAAAAAAGATTTTATGGACCGACGAGTCGAAGTTTGAGCGTGACGGCATAACCAACTACCACAACATACACTTTTGGGCTCCCAAGGGTGAAAACCCCCACTTGGCAAAAGAAGGTGCTCATCAAAGGAGGTTTTCCCTGAATGTATGGATGGGAATTTTGCATAATCATTGCATTGGGCCGTTTTTTCTACCGGACAATTTAAACGGGGAGACGTATGAAAATTTCCTGAGAAATAATCTTCACGAGCTCATGCAAGATGTACCAATTGAAACCCGAAGAGGTATGATATACCAACATGATGGATGCCCGGCACACTACAGAGTGACAGTTGGGCAATGGCTGGATCAAAATTTCCCGCAGCGTTGGATTGGCCGCGGCGGTCCAATACCTTGGCCCGCAAGGTCTCCAGATTTGACTCCTTGCGATTATTATTTATGGGGCCACATGAAGTCTTTGGTTTACACAACACCTATTAGCGATGTACATGAACTGAGGAGAAGAATAATTAATGCAGCAAACGAAATCCGAGAAACTTTAACAAGTAGAGTAACGCGATTTAATTTTCGCTTAAGATTACGCAAGTGCATCAGAAATCGAGGACGACAATTCGAACAGGATTTACCGTAATTATCAACTTATTATGTAAATAAAATATTAATTTTTATTCAAAGACTTTTATTTAACTTAATCTGACGTAGCAAAGGTTTATTTAGACTTTTCCAATTTGCTAATTAGAATTTTACTACCTGCTAGTTCAGGTAGTTAGATGGTTTTTCATTAGGACAAATCGGCAAATTTAGCTTTTTGCATTACAAATTATACCTTTTTGGATAGCTTAATAAATAAGGAATTTAATTGAGTAATTTGTATGACTAATGTCTTATTGATTTTTTTAAACAATAAGGGGTGAAACGAGGGAAAATCATTTTCAATTTTTTTGTTAAGACTTTTGAAACACTCTGCTAATTTTTGTTTCCTGTTTAGATGGATAAATAACTTTTGTATTTGTAGTTTATCTACCTAAGAAGTGAAATTATGATAAAGATTTAGAAATTAAAAGGTAGATTTTTGTTTATTTCAAGTTTTCCTTTAAAATCGGGTGTTTTTGAAAAAAATACAAAATCTTGAATATCTCAAAAACCGTTAGCTTTTGGACAGGGTATGATATAGCTTTTTAGGCTGCAAAAGTGATGTATTTTTACATGTTAAAAGGAAACAGACCTATTACCGGTCGCCCTGTATACTAGCTGACCCGGCAAACTTTGTTCTACCTTAGAGGCAATAAATGAGCAGATTTTGTATTTCATTAAGTGCAATTTTTCAGGATAATATATATAATTTAAAAGAAATCAATTATTTTAATGATTGTTAAAATGGGCCATCTATTTTGGTGCATGGGTTCTTGTAATAGACGACATTTTTCGTTTTATTATCAGGCGCAAGCTGGCGCAAGAATAAATAACGCAGATGGTCTTCCGATCCGTGAATATGCCACATATAATTGACCAGGTGAAAAACATGGATTTTGTAGATTCAGACCACAAACTTTCAAGGATTGGCCTTGTGACTTATTATTATTAATGGTCATGGCGAATGCAAGACGGATCGGAAATTGAAGTCGTTTGAACTCAAACGGCATATCGGTATTCGGTAGGGATCATCGGGATCTTCGGAATGAGAACTTCCTCACCTTCGAATTTTCCTTTGAGTATCGTCGCGTAAATCACATTATTTGTAAATCCCTAAATCCCCTATTTACTAAATCCCCAAACATATTTTTCTGCGATAAATAGTAGCCTATGCTCTTTTTTTTTTTTTTTTTTTTATGAAATAAGGGGGCAAACGAGCAAACGGGTCACCTGATGGAAAGCAACTACCGTCGCCCATGGACACTCGCAGCATCAGAAGAGCTGCAAGTGCGTTGCCGGCCTTTTAAGAGGGAATAGGGTAATAGGGGAGGGTAGGGAAGGGAATAGGGTAGGGGATTGGGCCTCCGGTAAACTCACTCACTCGGCGAAACACAGCGCAAACGCTGTTTCACGCCGGTTTTCTGTGAGCCCGTGGTATTTCTCCGGTCGAGCCGGCCCATTCATGCCGAAGCATGGCTCTACCACGTAGTATACTCTATGTCTGTGCCAATTTTCATGATGATCGGTTAAGTAGTTTTACGTGGTAGAGCCATGCTTCGGCACGAATGGGCCGGCTCGACCGGAGAAATACCACGGGCTCACAGAAAACCGGCGTGAAACAGCGTTTGCGCTGTGTTTCGCCGAGTGAGTGAGTTTACAGGAGGCCCAATCCCCTACCCTATTCCCTTCCCTACCCTCCCCTATTAGTGATTAGAGTGTCCATGGGCGACGGAAGTTGCTTTCCATCAGGTGACCCGTTTGCTCGTTTGCCCCCATATTTCATAAAAAAAAAAATCTGTTCTACATTTTGTGTATTCGTAGTATGTGTATGTAGAGTACTAGGAATAAAACAAAAAATATATATATATATATATATATATATATATATATATATATATATTACTAACGTAACTATGGTGGATAGATACTTGAATACCTATTTATTTAGTGTTTGTTGTATTGTTAGTCTTGAAGAGTATAGGTATTTCATACGATAAAAGTATACCACCTACTTATTTCATTGAGTTTTAGTAGGTACCTATATTAATTTGTTTCTGTTTGTTTTGAACTTTTGACTAAATTTCGCCCGTTTGGTAGAGGTTTAAAGACATTCTGTAGTATTAGTATCAGTACCTACTGTACCCGTGCGAAGCCGGGGCGGGTCGCTATAAATTGATATTTATGTTTGACTAGCTTTTGCCCGCGACTTCGTTCGCGTGGAACAGTTACTTTGGGATATCGCTAAAATTTACCCGCGACTTCATTTACGTAGAAGGAGAAGCGCTTCCACCTCACGACTGCCCGCCCGCGTCGCGCGCCGTACATTATAATTACGCGTTTGATTATTTTATTACTGCGATATCTTCTAAAATACTCATTGAAATCAAATTATATAAAGAGCAAATTTCTTCTAGATTAAATGCTTGTAATGAATAACGTATTTACTTGGATAAGGATTAATATAATCTTTATGAAAACACCTTCACAAATAATGCTTACTTTTAGAACGGTTTTGGTTACCATAAAAAGGTTATAGTGAGCCAACCTTGAAAGATAGACATATACTGTCGCGGACTTTTTTGTAGAACTTTTAAAGAGGAACAATTCTGTCATACATCATTTTAGCGAAACTAACTGTTTCCGCAGCGTACGCAGCGAAAGCCCTCAAAAGGAAAAAAATCCCCCGATTTTGTAACATTCTTGATTAGTGCTCCGCTTCGTATTGAACTTATCATGATGTTATATAGCCTAAAGCCTTCCTCGATAAGTGGTCTATCCAACACAAAAATAATTTTTCAATTCGTACCAGTAGTTCCTGAGATTAGCGCGTTCAAACAAACAAACAAACAAACAAACAAACTCTTCAGCTTTATAATATTAGTATAGATATATATCAATATTAATATTTAAATATGTAAAAGAATATTTTAAATGTAAAAATTCTTACATCAACACAGGTCTTATTTTCCGAGAGTTTCACAAGCCTAGGTCATCAAAAACTTGCTATTTGACACGACATTAACTAATCATAGCCGTCGACGCGGCTTGTAACGGCTTATGACACCCACGTGACCCCCTGTTTTTCGGAAGAAAATTCCTTGTTTGTTATTATACTATTGTTATACACTTATACCATTTATACCATGTGTCAAATTAATTCGACTGATAAAATTAATATACTTTGTTTTTCTTCTGGTTATAAACAAAGGTCATTTTATGGATTTAAGACTTAAATTGATACTCAAAAGTGTCTATCGTTGATTTTTAATTTATTTGAAAACTTTGAATATCAATAATAAATAAATAGATAAGAGAAATCCTGACAGACTAGTGCTTGACGTCATCCCGAAAAATGCATTGTATCAGAAACAATATTATGCCATGTGTATAAAAGCATATAATTCTATTCCATGTCATATAAAAACACTACCGTATAATAAATTTAAAAAAGAAATAATTAAATGGTTAAAACTAAAAAACTTCTACTCGGTAAAGGAATTATTTAACCTAAAAAATAACAATACATAGCTATTTGTTTTAATATTAATAATTAAACTATTGACATGAAGTAATGATTTTATATGACATTTAATACTTTATTATGTGTCGCGGCTTAGCAACCCCATCTAGTTCGCGCATTAGGCAACTGCCTACGAAAGTTTAATTATTAGTTGTAACCGTTGTCCGCTGTGTGGCGCTGCGGCGATCGAGCCGGCGTCTATTTTCTGTGAACCCATAGACATGTCATAGACACTAGACAGTGACAAGTGAAAAAATTTGAAAATCATTCTCCATTCTAAATCGTAACGCTCCGAACCATTTTTTGTACAAGTTGTAAGAAACATTGTAAAACCCGAAAATAAACGTAATTCTCACTAGTCTACGTTGTTATTCGAAGACCTCCGTAGTTTGACTGATCGTTGCTGCCCCATAATTTGGTCTTCGATCCTGGATTTACCAAGAAATTGGACTTCGCGCCGCCTGGTCTTCGTCAAGGAAAATCGACGCAGCTACTTCTTCAGTCAACGGTCAGGTCTTATTTCCTTTCTACTCCTTTCCCTTAAACGTTTGAATTAAAAATCGTATCATTTACATTTCAGGCTAGTGACGTTTCTTTGAGATTTCTGCTGATCCAAAGTCTTCATACAACCGTGAGTACCTTACACTATTCTTACACGTAGACCTCTAAAATGGCAACTGAAGATAAATTATCAGTGCCTTCGGCAGCTTCCCCCTCGGGAAAACGGCCAAAAGATATTTCTGAACTCAAAAAGCAGCGAGGTAATTTGAAAGGTCGGTTAACACAATTTAAAAAATATTTAGATTCGTTGCCCTGTAATTCTATATCTCAAGTTCAAGTTAAAGAAGTTAAATTTAGAATGCAAGCAGCTCAAGATCATTTTAATACTTTTAACAATATTCAAAATCAAATTGAGCTCATTTTACCTGAGTCGGAATATACAGCAAACTTTGAGTATGTAGAATCTTTCGAATCATTATATTTTAACGTTTTAGCTACAGCTGAAAGTATAGTCGATAATACCGTTGAAAGTTTAAAATGTAATAGTAAATCGTCAGTGCAATCGAATGTTAAACTGCCGGACATAAAATTACCTTCCTTTGATGGTTCATTTGATCAGTGGCTAGAGTATAGGAATTCGTACATTACTATGATACACAATCGTTCAGACTTAGACGAAATCCAGAAATTTCATTATTTAAAAGCATCGCTGAGCGGTTGTGCGTTACAAGTTATAAGCGCTTTAGAATTTACAGCTAGTAATTACGTGCATGCCTGGGATCTACTTCATAGTAGATTTCATAATACGCGACTTCTTATACAGAACCACTTGAAATCATTATTTTCTATAACTCCGCTTAAGCAGGAATCCCACTTACAGATTCGTAGGTTAATAGATACTACACTCAGAAACCTCCGTGCTTTAAAATCACTAAACGAACCTACTGAACATTGGGATACAATAATTATATACTTAGTTGTATCTAAATTAGACGCATCTACTGAGCGGGAATGGGAGAATTGTAAAGGATCAATTTTAACTGATTCGAATAAACGATTAAAATTAGATGATTTACTGTCATTCTTAAGAAACAAGTCGAATACTCTGGAGATGATTAGTTCTAGTCAAAATAAGTTGCCTCAATGTAAGCCTCACGTTAGCGAAAATAAACATTACCAACCAAAAGGTCATGTCATAGGACATACTTACACGTCTACTAATTATAATAAAAATAATAATTCTAAGAAGTCATTTAGTTCTAATAAACGCATTTCTCCAGACAATAATAGTTGTGTTTTATGCAACGGTAATCATCTACTTTATACGTGCTATAAATTTTTAAATTTGTCTATTAAAGATAGGCTAAAATTCGTTGAAGATAACAAACTATGCAGTAATTGTTTACGTTGTTCTGGTCATTCTGCAACGGAATGTATGTTCGGACCGTGTAAGCAATGTCGGAACAAACATAATACTTTATTACATGTTAATAATAGTTTAAATAAATTCGAACATACGCAAAGCGGGCGATCAGCTGATTTCAGCGAGACTCGTGAAGCGGCCGGCCCGTCGACCGCGCTTCACAGCTTATCTACTTGCCACGCGCTGCCGCGAAATGCATTACAACCGGTTTTGCTATGCACTGCGTTGGTAGATATAATAGATCGGAATAATCAAATGTTTACAGCTCGCGCGCTTTTAGATAACGGCAGTCAACATAGTTTTATTTCGGATAAATTATTTAAACGTTTAAATACGAAAACTATACAGTCCACTATACGTATATCGGGCGTTGGTATGTCTACTACGCAAACGAATAAATCGTGCGAAATTATTATACGTTCTAAGTTAAACGATTATAGTACAAAAATTCGGTGCTACATTTTGCAGCACATTACGTCTAGTTTGCCTACGACTAACATTGATAATAAATTTATACGTATTCCTAATAATATTCGTCTTGCGGATCCATCATTTAATATTTCCTCTGCTATCGATTTACTAATCGGTGCAGATTTATTCTGGGAATTATTATTAAACGATAGAATTCGATTAGAAAAGGGACCTTACCTCCAAAATTCTAAATTAGGATGGTTACTGTGTGGCCCGCTGTATACGTCAGAATTGAAGGATAGTGAAACCGATCAAGTTTATTGTAATTTCAATCAAACTTTAGACGACAATTTAAAACGTTTCTGGGAATTAGAAAACGTATCTCAGTCCTGTAACACTCTTACTGCTGATGAGCGCATATGCGAGGATCTATTTAAAAATACGACTAAACGAGACATCGATGGTAGGTTTTCAGTATGCATTCCTTTGAAACAATCACCAGATGTTTTAGGTGATTCGTACAATTTAGCAAAAAATAGGTTTTTTGCATTAGAGCGTAAACTTGAGCGCACACCAGAATATAAACGTCTATATCGTGACTTTATAAACGAATATGAGTCGTTAGGCCATATGACACGTGTGAATAAGGTTGAATATCCTAACTTTTTCTTGCCGCATCACGGTGTTTTTAAAGAGCACAGTTCAACCACTAAGCTTCGTGTGGTCTTCGACGCGAGTGCTACAACTACTTCTTCTAAGTCGCTTAACGACATTCAGTACTCGGGGCCTGCGCTTCAAAATGACATTTTTTCTATACTTTTACTGTTTAGACGTTATAAATACGTAGCCTGTGCGGACGTAGAGAAAATGTTTAGGCAGGTGCTTGTTCAGCGGGGTCAAAGGTCACTGCAATATATCGTTTGGCGTGACAATCCTACAGATCCTTTAGGGATATATCAACTCAACACCGTTACCTACGGTACGGCGTCAGCGCCGTATTTAAGTATGCGTTGTATACGTCAGCTCGCATACGACTGTGATGACGTCATCACAGCTCGGGTAATAACTGAAGATTTATTTGTTGACGATTTGGTTACTGGTAGTGATGATCATCATGAGCTAATATCCATCTGTGAAAAGGTTTCAGCGGTTTTACGCTCGGGGTGTTTTTTACTACGTAAATGGATATTTAACTCGGAACTCGCTCATACTCAAGCAATACAGCAGTTTAGCGGTGAACACACGCAAAATAAAACCTTAGGTATCGGTTGGTATAGCGAGAATGACTACCTACATTACACTACACAAATAGACGAGTATAACAACATACCTAAGCTAACTAAACGAGTAATGTTATCAATAATATCACAGATCTACGATCCGTTGGGTTTATTATCGCCCACCGTAATTATATCTAAAATTTTGCTTCAAAAATTATGGCTGAGTAAGCTTGATTGGGATACGCCAGTACCTCGCGATATCGAACTTATTTGGAATAAATTCGTATTAGTTTTAAAACGATTAAATTAATTAAATATTCCTCGTTACGTAATGAGCGGTTACACGCAATACAAAGAACTGCACATATTTACCGACGCTTCACAAAATGCATACGGCGCTTGTGCCTACGTACGTACCTTTAACCATGATTCCGAAATCGTCGTAAAATTATTATGCGCGAAAACTAAAGTTGCCCCTTTAAAGTCTATAAGTATTCCGAGGTTAGAACTTTGTGGTGCTTTGATAGGCGCAAGACTTTATAAAAAGATAAATGACGTAATTCGTTTAACATTCTCAAGGGTCATCTTTTGGACTGACTCGACCATCGTCATCGGTTGGGTTAAAATGTCGCCGCATCTCTTAAAGCCGTTCGTACAAAATCGCGTTACCGAGATAAATGAGCTGACAGGTGACTCCGAGTGGTTGCATGTGTCGAGCGAAAACAACCCAGCTGATATATTGTCTAGAGGATTAGCTTTTGATTTATTGATTAACTGTGACCTTTGGTGGAACGGTCCGTCTTACTTGCAATGTCATAATAATTTTTATTCGTTAAATACAAATTTAATTAATTTAGAAAATTTGCCTGACTTAAAATCTAATGTAGTACATAATTTTAGCAGTTTCGATAACTTTGATTTTATTCAATTCAATAAATACTCGTCTTTTACAAAACTTAAACGCGTATGGGCCTACGTTCTTCGATTCATAAACAACGTACGAGGAGGCGAGGCTCGTAAATGCAAGACAAAGCAAACCGGTTTGTTATCAGTGTCCGAGCTAGAGGAAGCGCAGTATATATTGATTCGTTTTGCACAAATGCAATCCTTTCCGACGATTTATGATAATTTACTGAATGAAAGAAGTTATACAGGTAATAATAAAGAATTAAATCGTGTATCTGGATTAAACGTGTTTTTAGACGATAAAAAATTAATTCGAGTTGGTGGTCGACTTCGAAACGCATCTAATTTCGATTTTAATAAAAAACATCCGTTTTTAATGTGCAGTCGACACTGGATGTCTAATTTGTTAGTCAATCATGAACACAAGAGGCTACTTCATGCAGGACCTCAACTCATTTTATACACCCTGCGCGAGACATGGTGGATATTAAGTGCAAGGGGTCTTGTGAGAAAAGTCGTGCGTCAATGTGTTACATGTTCTCGATTTAACAATAGGATACCTAAACCTATAAATTTACCATCGGAACGTCTGGACGCGGGATTTCCGTTTGAGCGGACCGGCGTTGATTATGCTGGACCTATTATGATTATGAATCGTAAAGGAAGAGGTGCTAGGCAAATCAAATCGTATATTTGCTTATTTGTCTGTTTCATAACTAAGGCTGTACATATCGAACTAGTCACGAGCCTTTCGACGGACGACTATATTTTAGCTTTAAAACGTTTCATTGGTAGACGCGGAAAACCAGCAGCTATTTATTCCGACAATGGTAGAAATTTTGTTGGTGCTGAAAAGGAAATTCGAAATTTAATTTATGATAATTCACAACAAATTAATGATTACGCCTCATGTGAGGGTATTGATTTTAATTTTATTCCACCGTATGCGCCGCATTTTGGAGGTCTGTGGGAGAGTGGTGTAAGGTCTTGTAAACATCACCTTAAACGTATTGTTGGTAACGCTAAATTAATATACGAAGAAATGAATACGGTTTTAATTCAAATAGAATCCGTTTTAAACTCTCGTCCACTGTCACCCTTATCCACTGATCCTACCGACTTCACTCCCCTCACTCCTGGTCACTTCCTCACAGGCCGACCGTTAACTTCGCTGCCATGCGAGACCATTTCTGACGCTGCAGGTCTGACGATGAACCGGTACCGCCGTGTGGAGCAGTTGCGGCAGCAGTTCTGGCGGAGGTGGTCCAGAGAATACATTGGAGAACTTCAACAGAGAACCAAGTGGAAAACTCATCATGACGATATAGCCATTGATCGTCTCGTCCTCATCAAAGATGAGAATTTACCACCACTTAAATGGCGTCTGGGACGCATAACTCGCATATACCCGGGGACTGATGGTGTTACACGTGTAGCCGACATCCGTACCGCAACCGGAACGACGAGGAGGGCGTTTTCGAAAATTTGCCCTTTGCCGCTGCAGCCATCCTACGATGAAGCCTGATGTTGGAAGCCGGTGTTTCCAAGGCGGGGGGTATGTCGCGGCTTAGCAACCCCATCTAGTTCGCGCATTAGGCAACTGCCTACGAAAGTTTAATTATTAGTTGCAACCGTTGTCCGCTGTGTGGCGCTGCGGCGATCGAGCCGGCGTCTATTTTCTGTGAACCCATAGACATGTCATAGACACTAGACAGTGACAAGTGAAAAAATTTGAAAATCATTCTCCATTCTAAATCGTAACGCTCCGAACCATTTTTTGTACAAGTTGTAAGAAACATTGTAAAACCCGAAAATAAACGTAATTCTCACTAGTCTACGTTGTTATTCGAAGACCTCCGTAGTTTGACTGATCGTTGCTGCCCCATTATGTAATCTTTGCTGACTTTATAATTAACTTGACATTAAAGGCCACTATACATGAAACATGATTATTATTTTTATGGTGATTTGTATGTTTTCTGCATTTTTTTTTGTTTGTTGCTCATTTATGTCATATTATAAAAAATCCTGACTTATAGTACTATTGTTAAAACTTATTGAATTGACATTTGAGATGATGATAAAATGACTTTATTTTACATTTAATACTGGTTTAATCAATATTATTATCGACTCGATTTTATGTACTAACTATTATTTTTGCGATTGTGATTATTATTCTATATGTGTGATGTAAACTGTATGATTTTTTTGTGTTTTTCTGTATTTATGTTTATTTTGTTTTTCTTACTTAACCTCTTATAAGTCTTGACATGTAATTATTAGTTTAAAGTAAAATGAGATAATTGGAATAGAATATTTATATAACAACGTTAGTATTTTAGAAGCATTAAATTTGAATTAATCATAAAAATGTTTGCATGCTATCTATATGTAGCTAAAAGTGTCAGAACCTATAAATTTTGTACCAACTATTGTACTTACCACTTTTACAGCAAATAAATGAATTGAATTGAATTGAATTGAATGAGTTTAATTTTACTTCCCTATCTTCAAATTATCAGACATACAAATTATTTCGATTCAACTATTACGAAAAAACATATCAGAGTATGAAATTTGTATGTAATTTTGAAAATATCAAAAATATCAAAAAATCAAAAATATCGGATATATAATGTCAAAGATATCTGATATTTTGATATTTATTATAAATATCGGATATTTACGAACCCTGCAAAAGCTACAAATGCGAAACTGAAAGGTATTTTCGACATTTGGATTTACTAGTTTTTAGATTGCGATTGTTGAATTTGACGATGTAGTTAGTAAATTCTCATACGTAGATACAATTTTATTAAAAATTCTGACGGGAAACAGGCGCATGGTTTTGTATTAAAATTAATCTTCTTTAGCTGTTCATATAATTGACCATTGTAAATAAGTACCTACATACAACACGAACGAAACACTGTCGCAAACCACTTAAAACAATCAAATTAAAAAGCGTCAACCCCGGCTGACGTGTCCCAAGCGAGTGTATGGCAGCTTGGGCTCGCTACCGCCCCTCTCTCACCCCGCACGCCCCGCACGATTGCTCTGTCTAGACGTGTCCGTTGGACGACTGTAGGTAAGTTCCATAGGCTGTGGTTGGAGTATGTTTTTCTTTGTCATATTTTTTTCTATAGTCGCTTCTATCTCAGAAACGGTGCATCCTACTGCAAAAGTAATGAAAAAGTAAGTAATGAAACATCTTTGAATCGTCGATCCCACAATCCCTTAAGACCAGGGTCTTTGATCAATGCGTTCTACCGGTAATGACATACGGAGCCGAAACGTGGACACTCACCGTAGGCTTGGTTCATAAGTTTAAGGTTGCTCAGCGTGCGATGGAAAGAGCAATGTTAAGGGTATCTCTGGTGGATAAAATACGTAACGACATTATTCGCCAGAGAACTAAAGTCACCGACATTGCTCAACGAATTAGCACGCTGAAGTGGAAGTGGGCCGGCCATGTCTGCAGACAGACAGACAATCGATGGAGCAGACAAGTATTAGAGTGGAGACCACGCTCAGGCAAACGTAGTGTAGGACGTCCTGCGGCACGATGGACCGACGATTTGAAGAAGGTGGCTGGCAGCGGATGGATGAGGGCTGCCCAAGATCGGGATGGTTGGCGCTCATTGGGGGAGGCCTACGTTCAGCAGTGGACGGCGATAGGCTGATGATGATGATGATGAAGTAATGAAAAGTACTGAGATACGAGGGGTGTATCAATCTATAGAAATGTTGGAAAATTCAAGATTTTCGATTTTTTTTTCTCCCATCATGAAGAAAATATGATGTTGCGTTATTCCTAAGGGGGACGAAATTTTCATTATTTTTTTCAATAGGATGCACCGTTTCTGAGATAGAATCAATTTTATAAAAAAGAAGTAAATGCTGTACATTAAGATACGACGGATGTATAAATCTATAGAAATGTTGGAAAATTCAAGATGTTCGAATTTTTTTTCTCCCATCGTGAAGAAAATATGATGTTGCGTTATTCCTAAGAGGGACGAAATTTTCATTATTTTTTCAATAGGATGTACCGTTTCCGAGATAGAATCAATTTTATAAAAAAAGAAGTAAATGCTGTACATTAAGATACGACGGATGTATAAATCTATAGAAATGTTGGAAAATTCAGGATTTTCGAATTTTTTTTTCTCCCATCGTGAAGAAAATATGATGTTGCGAGGATTCTAAGGGGGACGAAATTTATCTTATTTTTTCAATAGGATGTACCGTTTTCGAGATAGAATCAATTTTATAAAAAAAGAAGTAATGCTGTACATTGAGATACGACGGATGTATAAATCTATAGAAATGTTGGAAAATTCAGGATTATCGAAAAAAATTTCTCTCATCATGAAGGAAATGTGATGTTGCGAGATTGCTAAGGGGGACGAAATTTTCATTATTTTTTCAATAGGATGCACCGTTTCCGAGATAGAATCAATTTTATAAAAAAAGAAGTAAATGCTATACATTGAGATACGACGGATGTTTATAGCTATAGAAATGTTGGAAAATTCAGGATTTTCGTTTTTTTTTTTCTCCCATCATGAAGAAAATATGATGTTGCGAGGTTCCAAAGGGGGGCGAAATTTTCATTATTTTTTCAATAGGATGCACCGTTTCCGAGATAGAATCAATTTTATAAAAAAAGAAGTAAATGCTGTACATTGAGATACGACGGATGTTTATAGCTCTAAATGTTGGTAAATTCAGGATTTTCGAAAAAAATTTTCTCCCATCATGAAGAAAATATGATGTTGCGGGGTTCCAAAGGGGGGCGAAATTTTCATTATTTTTTCAATAGAATGCACCGTTTCTGAGATAGAATCAACTTTATAAAAACATAGTAAATGCTTTACATTGAGATACATTCCTAGATGTATAAATCTATAGAAATGTTGGAAAATTCAGGATTTTCGAAAAATTTTTTCTCCCATCATGAAGAAAATATGAGGTTGTTGGGTTACTAAGGAAATTTAAAATGGATGACTTTTTTGTAATCAGCACCCTCAGAAACCAATAAAAGGACACCCATATTATTTTTATGAAATTAAGTATTTCCGCCATATTGGAATTTCAAAACGAATGTCATTTTCGTATCCAGCGCTCCCAAAAACCTGGTAAACGACACCCATATCAATTTTACGAAAAATAAATATCCGCCATTTTTAAATTTCAAAATTAATCTACACAATAATCTACACCTCCCTAAAAACCGAGAAAAATAAAAAAATGGGAATTTTGTACGCTCCTTTATGTTTTTTTTGTGTGCGCTCGTTTCGCTGCTTGTATGGTTTTTGAGTTACCTACACCAGGGAAAATATATGTGCCTATTCTTAAATTAAATGTGTACTCACAAATTGTCGCCAAGATGGTTATTTAGTCGCTAAAACATAATCTGTCTGCCAGTTTGGAAAATTCAGTGGTTATTATTTAGTCACCAGATTAGTAATTTTTTTGTTCCTTACATTCTTTCGCCAACTTGGTAATTTAGTATTCAATATTGGGTATTTTCACATCCAAAATTTAATTGTTTTGTCGCAAGTTTAAATACATGCCATTAGTGTGGGGTTAGCTAGTAGAATAATAATAATATTTTATATAATATGTACATAATGTACTTAATAATGTTTTCTTATTTTAGGTGCCGGGTTTCCGATTTTATCTTTACCCTAGTTAATTATGACCCACCAAAAATATTTTCATGTAAAGTGGTGCCAAGATCTGTCACCACTTTACATGAAAATATTTTGTGTTGTGGTGAAGAACTGTCAAAAAGTTGTCAGATCTGATGTAAAACCAAGCCTCTGACTCTACACGCCTTAACTCTACAAACCTAATTTCACAAACTACACCTTTGACCTTAGTCAATTTATGTGACCTGGTCATTTTGTTACATTCGCTTGGACGTAAGGCGTACAATTTACTGCATTTTTTCTTTTATACTATTCTTGTAGGAACGTTACGTATCTTTCTAGGAATCCGGAAGTACTTTATTATATAATTTTGTTGATTATCAGTGAGTCAGTGACAAAATTAGGAATTTTTAAGTATTAATAAAATCTAAAGTATAACAACTATGCTATTAAAATTTGACATGCTTAATAAGTTCGCTACTGGGAACATATTGTACAAATTTCATTTATCTGGATTCTGGTATAATCCAAGTTATGAGGGTTGAAAAAATCGACGAATCACTTCGAGAAAAGGTGGTCTGGTCTGGTCCCTTGCGCTTCGTTTGCCTTACCTTACCGTGCCTCCAGATAATAAAAAGGAGTTCCGAACGTTACGTCCGCGGCCAATCACGTGTCTGCGCGCTATAGCTCAAAAATAGAAGGGTCAACCGGCCCCTGGCGAAGTCGGTGGCTCGTCCGTAGCAATTAAAAATAAAACCAATGTATAATTTGTTGCCAGTTTATGGTGGTCCGGCCTCTGAGCAATAAAAAACAAAACAGAACGCATCTCGATCGGAGTATTTCTGATTGAGTGGAGTTTTCAAAGATTTCAACTCAAGATAGGCTATCACGTACATTTAGCCGAAAAAATTTTCATACAAGAATAAATTACGCCATCTATGTAAAATCAACGGAACTTCGATGTTCCTTTGATTTTACGATTTTACCATTCCGATGGAACAGTCGCTAGTCGTATGATATAACTTTGTAAGGGCGTACAACGCATACATTTTTTTTAAATACATATCTTGACTAAAGAAATGTTAATAAAATTGTCCGGCGTACTTAATATAAGTTTAGCTCGCATTAATACTGGAATTACTAAAATATTAGCAACAATAAATCAATAAGGCTTACAAACAAATATAAATTTTACAGGTACGTAATGTAATTTAAATATTTCATATTTCTTATTACATTACTCTCATTATCATAAAGCATAGACGAGGCGTGTTAAGGCAAAAAGTGTCCACACTTAAACTGCCCCATTTTTTGGGTTTTTTTGGGGCAGTCGAGGTTTCATATTTTGTCATCTTGACATTTCGACATTTGCTTTCCGCAGATTTTTCAGTCCACATTTATTTGAAAAAATCTTCTGAAATCAAGATGGCGTAACTTTTTCTTGTACCTACATTATTTGTCAAATGTATGCCAAAGATCAGGAACGCACTTTTAACTCCTCTGGTGATTAGTACCCATAGATGACGATAATTACATACTAGAATATTATACAGATATTATATCGGTGTAATAGATTAGTGCAATGGCTAATGGTGTATGCATACTAGATATTTTAACCTAAGCAAGATATTTTAAAGGATTTTACAAGAATTACAATTTTTTTCTTCTATACGGCGTATGGACCTAGACCAGACAACAAATTTGTTTTTACACATGTGCCGTAGCTCCAGCGGCGCCACAGAAGGGGCGGAGCCGTAGGAGCTGTAACGTTTCACAGCCAGCGCTGCAGCAAAAATTACATACAAATCCTAGCGCAACAGCACTTAATATTCCTTTATTGCCTAGATAAATAAAACAAGACTCATTAAAAACAAAACTAATTATATTATTAAGTACTTACCATAAAAAGAATATTGAATTATAATTTATAAAAACATATACATATTCTAATTCAGTTTGAAAATAATAATCTACATCTACACTAATATTATAGATAGGAAAACTTTGTTTGTATGTTTGTTTGTTTGTAATGAATAGGCTCAAAAAGTACTGGATCGATTTCAAAAAAATTTTCACCTTTCGAAAGCTACATTATCCACGAGTAACATAGGCAAAATTTTATTTTGGAAAAAATAGGGTTCCGTAAGATATTTGGATTTTTCGGACACAAGGTGTAAAAATCAACCAGAAAAGTTACTTATTTTACGTACGCTGCCTAAACTATAAAAGATAGAACCATAAAATATTCTAATTAATTGTAGATCTTATAAATATCTACAGAAAAGTCCGTGACACACTATACCTATCTATGTCAAGTGAGGCATAACAACCATTTTTTTATTTAGAAATCTTGTATTTTTTTTGGACTATATTTAAACGCATTTATTTTACTCATGCTATTAATCCTTATCCAAATAAATTATTTCATCACTAAGTACAGTTTATGTAGATAATATTAGGTCTTTGAATTATTCAAATTGGATGTTTGGTTTTGAAGTTATGGCGAAATTAAAATATTACGATTTCTGCTGCACGGCCCGTTGCGAAGTGGGTGTCACCAAGGCGCGAGCGGGAGGGGAGTTTAGATCAATGAGTAACTTTTTTGTTAGGCTCATTTCGTTGTTCTCGAATAAGGCGAGTCCAAATCACTTTGCGCTCTGGATTATTGGGAAATCTGTAATTTAAATACTATAAATTTCTGCGATGTTTACAACAAATGTTCACTAAATTAGACAAAAGAAAAAAATAATAAACTGAGTATGCCAAAGTACTCTATTTTGTGTAACTATTATACACTGTTTCTCTTGAAATGGATTAAAAAAACACTCGGTATAAAGGTGCTTCCAGTAACATAGTAATATTTCAGAAATATTACTTTTTTTTCTCCAAATGCATAATGTTAAATCGGCTGGCCCCTGAACATTGTAGGTGGTTGTTTAGGAGTAGAATGGACAGTAGGTGCAGGTTATAGGTGATCTACATCTAGTAGATGTAGCTTCTAGGTTTTTAGTGGGGTAACTACTGTTTACCTACCAACCTATCACCTACCAACTATAGGTATGTAGTAGGTCTAGATGTAGGTTGTAGGTGTAGGGTATGACTTATGGGTGTAGCAACCTACGCTTACAACCTTCAAGTGTAGTTATTTTTTATTCAATTTCATAATTCACAGAACAACGTCTGTCAGGCCAGATAGAAAATATTTTTTTTAATATAATATGTAAAAATCAAATAAATAGTAAGCCTTAGTTTCATTTTATTTAAATTAATCAAAAATGTGAATACTGACGGGTAAGGTTAGGTTTGGTTAGGTACTGAAAAAAAAAACTGAATTTCTTATTTCTGTAATAAATCAATAATAAAAATGACGTCCCCACAAAGTTACCTTTTCACTGTTGCGCATACAATAACCAGTGTTATATTTCATAGTTGGCCGCCATTTTTTGAATATTTATTTAAAATTCCATAGGTAAGTATTTAAATTGCAACAAAAAATATTGTGATAATTACCTGTGATAAGATATCCCATCTATCTTTTTTACACGTTTGTCATAGTTTTTACAGCCTTTAATTACGCAACTACTCGGCATTTTATGAATTATATGCGGACTGGATAAACTGCATATATAGCAAATGTAGAAATGGTAAGATCACAAGTGCCAAACCTCAACTGTCAAAATGGCCCCAAAATTTAAAAATTGGGGCCATTTTTTTGGAGACACTTTTTGCCTCAACATGCCTCGTCTATAATATACGTCTATGGGAGTTTTTGCCTACCTGCTGTAAGGTTACAGGCACAGTAAATACTAAAGTACAATAATTACAATGGCTGTGTTCTGCGGAAAAAAAGCTAGCGCTAAAGAAAAAAAAGATTATCGGCCAGGAGTGCCAGGATTCGTTTGCTTCAATACCGCTAACTTAATCCGCCATTTTGCTTACGCTTTTTTTCCGCGGAATACAGCCATTATGTAAGTTAACAGGAAAACTTGCGAATAGCTTCAGTAGGAACTAGAAAATAAAATTTTCCCGTAAGGTTAGCCTGTGTTATAATAATTATGTACCTACTGATTCCTTTTCAGTAGTAAACACATTCTGTACATTTACATAGATCACTTCTACGGCGAAGTTTTTTTTAAACTTTTAAGTTTAAAAGTACCGAAAATGAGTTTTGGCGGGGTTGTGGAATTGTTACATTGCTATTTTGTATTTATTTCTTATTTTAGTTCTTAAATCTTAATGTATAATATTGGTAGAATATTAATAACCAATTATTATTCGTTATTCGTGTGCACAAGTGATACAATTTATTTAAAAAAGCGTTCTATTTTGTGTTCTCTCCAAAACTCCCTAGGAAGTTTCTGTAAAGTGTTTACCGAAACGAATGGCTTGACTCATTGGCTACACTGACGATTTACTAGGACTTTGACTAAGCTTTAAACTTGACGGTTTAAAAAAACGGCGTTGAATACGGCAACGAAAATTCTAATTTCTTGCCTTATAACTTGACACTATCAATGGTTAAAAAGTTTAAAAGCTATAGTGCCATAAATAAATAAGAAGTAGATCCATAGATGGAGTGATTGCTGTAAGACTATGGAGGGTTATGTCTTACATAACATGTAAGACATTGTTATGTAAGACATAACAATGTCTTACATGTTGTTACAATATAGATATGAATATTAAATAGACCAGCTCTGTAGATAAAGCTAGTTAGACTTAAACCAACAACCTAAACCACTATTGGTTTATTTATCCACCACCACTACAATAATTAATAATCGTGCTATATTTTAAACTAATAGGTATAATAAAGAGGAAATATTTATTTGTTTGTTTGCATTGAGGTCCAATTTTAATGAAATTTGGCACAAATATAGAGCAGACCACTAGTAGGGACAAAATGTACGGTTTCCAACGAGATTTCCTTTTGCGCTCACGCGTCGAGGCCAACATATATTTTAGATTCAAGAAAGACGTTTGTAATATCAATGTATAACTATAGGTCAGTCATTGTGATTCCACTACGAAAGCGTCGAAATAAAAGTTCTATAAAACATAGGTACCAACAAAAACGTTATAATATTAACTGAACACAGGTTATGATTTGATATTTTTTTAAATTACCAAATATAAAACAAAAGTAAGAAAGCCCTCTTTTTAACCCCCGACGCAAAAAGTGGGGTGGTATAAGTTAGACGAGTCTGTCTGTCTGTCTGTGGCATAATAGCTCCCGAACGGATGAAGCGATTTTAATTTAGTCTTTTCTCTGTATTAAAGGTGACTTATCTGCGAGTGTTCTTAGATCGGTCATTCTCCGATTCGGCGTTCTTTGCCTAATTACCGTAACCTTTTTTATTTTTCACTGATTTGACTTAAACACATTAAAATATGAAGCAAATCAAAGATACGAATTCAATAATTAATTAGGCATGTAACAATTAATTGTTGTTTTCTAGATAATGAGACTTAAAAATTTTATGAATGTGGTAATTAGAAAAAAAAAAAATTAATGTAACGGTAATTAGAAAATATCATCAAGTCTATGTAAAATATGATATAGTGAAATGATAATAACACACATTATTATTTTGTACACACATAATTATAATTGAAACGATAGAATTAACGATGTCTCTCATAACTATAACCTACCATAGTAAAAACAGACACTTTATCATTGCTATAATTAAATAAAAATTAGACACTTTTTTGACATTTCTTTTGGTTGCTGATACAAAACAGGGTTATTTTAAAAGCATATTTTATTTAACTTGCAATGTATGTTAGTTCGGGTGAAATCTTGCTACTCAATTTTGAAGCAGATATCTTCAATCGATTGAGCTGAAATGTTGTACACACGTTTAGTTTGGATGACAATATTTAATTCGTTCTCGGCGTTGTCGAGCGGCAAGCTTTCTCTTTTCTTTAACTTCCTCTTTGATCTTTTTGGGTTTTCCCATCCTATAAATTAAATAATTTAATGAATGGTCTGCATATAATATAGACATATTTACGGACAATGATAATAATAATCTACGAAAACCGCGGGAAAACTTTCCATTGGTACGACATCGCGGCTTCAGTTAGTAAATAAGTATTAATTTTTTATACAACGGTAATTATAAACATATGGTAATTAGTATACGGTAATTAGAAAACGATAGATTTTCTTAAAAATGTCGAAAAACACAGTATGCAAATACTAGCTTATTACAACGTACGAAGACCAAAGTACTGTCTCCATTTACATGATTAACTTGGGTCTATCTTAAAAATCAAGTATTAAAATAAGAACAACGGTAATTAGAAAAGTTTTTAACCAAGGTTACGGTAATTATATACTCGCGTGTTTCATTGACGGTACACTAACGTTAGAGACGTGCAACTGCTGATGGTCCTCGGTACACACGGAGGAGACGCGACTCCTACGGTAGTGATGTGCCAAATACTTTTATTTAGGGATATGCACCCGAGAACAGCAAATGTTACGGCAATTATAACTTTCGATTGGACATGCGATTACTTAATGATAATTAATTATAGACTGGTTCTATTGAGTCGATATTTTATTATGCGATACTCGTTACTAAATATCGTTTAAAAAGTTGAATGGATCAAAGTAAATCTGTACGTTATAAAAATTACAAGCAAGTTTTAAGATTAAGTTGGTGTGCGCCACGGTAATTAGAGAATAGAGGTTCTTTGAACATAAGTTAAAATAATTTAGTCTTAATTACTTAAAACAGAAGCCAATGTTTTTGTTTACAGCTAGATACGGATGATATCTAACATATAAAAAAAAATGCATGACTGAATATGATAATAATACGGATTATACAAGCCCGGACACGAAAAATTTGCTAATCGGAGAATGGCCGAGATATGTTTGATGAAAATCGGTTGAGTCGTTAAAAAGTTGTGGGGGGTGAAAGTGGGGAAGAATAACCGAATGTCTGCAAATATATTCGAGTGGGGTCTCAAATGAAAGCGCACTGAAAGAGAATATTGATGACTTAATCGAGAGTATTCTTAGCTTCGTATGATGAGAAAATTGGTGGTGGGAAGATCAACCGTTTGAAAATCATCAGCTCTTTTAAAGTTGATGAGGGGATCTGACTAACTTTCTTATGTCCGATCGATTCGAAATTTGGTACCGTGTTACTTCAATGATATTGAAAGTATGTATATGGTAAGGTAACCATTATTAGGTATAAAAAACTATAAAAAGGACAAAATAAAAGTAAAATTAAAAATTTTAAAAACCTCCCGACACAAAAAATAATCTCTAAAAACTAATAAATAATATTTAAACCTATTAAAATTATTATCGTCACATATAATATTATGTAAGTTGAAATATTTTTATTTTCTAATTGTCGTCTCGTCGGGGAACAATAATAATTTTAATAGGTTTAAATATTATTGATTAGTTTTTAGAGATTATTTTTTGTGTCGGGAGGTTTTTAAAATTTTTAACTTTACTTTTATTTTGTTAATATAATAAATACATCTATGATGAAAGTATTTCAAATATTTCGGGTCATAGATATAATAAATTAAAAAGAGGTTTCGGGTGCATTTGCAACGAATGAGAGCACTTATCATAGATTATACAGATATATACTAGACACTCATTTCCGAACGTCGCTCGAGTTTCGAGAATATTCCTATGGTAAGTATAATGTATGCATGAGGTAATCTTTGAAAAGGCGTCCCTAATAAGTGAGAGCGCACAGTGCACTCCGTCAGTCAGTAATTGCTTCTTCGGATATTATTTTCTCCATCGCCAATCCTATCCATTTAAAACCAATTATGTTTTATTATAGCCTGCAGAATGAGACGGAGGCGCTGTATTATCGCGTCAGAGCGGGACAGAAGATTGACCACAGACAAAACTTTTTTTTGTTTTAGCGGCACAAGCGCGCTGTCCCGATCCTCGATCGTGAATGGAGGCCTAATGGATCTTTGGGAATATAATATTAAATCGGATATAATGAGTTACATAGGCAATCACGAAGGTTCGACGGGTCGCGGAGGCTTTGTTCTGGGTCGGCGACCTTACGTCGTTTTAGTAATTAAAACCGACTCGCGTTTTTATTTTATTTCGACTAATGGATGCTCCAGGGCCGGGCTCAAAGGTCGTGAGAGTAGAAACAATACCTGTATGAAAACGCTTTGGTGAAAAGGCTGTAAGTTTTATTACATAGGAGTCACTCTGAAGTCAGAAGAGCGAGAGCAATAGATATAAGTAAACTATTGTGTTTTTGGTTGTTTAGGTAGAATGTGTAATTATTAGGGCCTTAAGCCAAGATGCCATCGATAATTACGATGATAAAGTTCGAAAACAAAATGTGTGGAATTTGACTTTAAATACACCGCTTAGGCCCACTTGCTTAAATCCGGCTTAAAGTTAACCCTGAATTACATATCATGCTATCTCTTCTGTTCTTCGTATTTATAAAAGAGAAGGTATGATATTATAATCCAGGGTTAACTTAAACCCACATCTGCTCAAGTGCCATAACGATGCTTATGCAGAGATACCCTCAACTTTGCTCTTTCCATCGCACATCGCTCTTAATTTATGCGACAGAGACAAAACATGCAAATAAGCTACTTATTTGACGCATCTCAGTACCTACATTGTAAAACGGGGTCTACGTATTATCTACGTAATATTAATATTATTGTCATATGTATTATATATGTTGTCATGGGATACTCATCCCAACTTACCTGTCCGGTAGTTGTGGTATAGTATACGGGTATGCGACCCCGGCTTCCCTAGCTGTTACTGTCCTATCCCTTACCCTCCTGGGCGGTAATATCCTACATTTCCTATTTCCCACTCTAACTTACCAATCTTCCCTTCCACACCACCTATCCTTCCCTTTCCATATTCCTACCCTCCCCACCGATCCGTGGAAACGCAACGGATAATCATAAAAATAATTCAATTATCCAAAATGGCGGCCATGTGGTTCCCCACCCATCACGTCTCGTTTCTCGCGGAGGCGAAAAGCGGCCCATGGAGAGACGCTTGGCTACGTTGAATGTACGAGGAGGAATGGATGGTAAGAATGAAAGTGGACGAAGCGAAAGAAGTATGTAAGGATCGTAGCAAGTGGAAAGAAGTGGTCTCTGCCTACCCCTACTTGAAAGAGGCGGTCCTGCCTACCCCTACGGGAAAAAGGCGTGATTATATGTATGTATGTATTAATATGTATTACGTATTATTAGATCAAATCTAATCGTTACCCATACAAAATCTGGCCCTGGAAAACCCAAATGAATTATTATTATCATTTCATACTAAATGCCTATAAAAACTATTAAACGCTCTAAAATGGAAGTGATTTTTTTTATTGTGTATAGGGTGTACCTAAAAATATTAGGTACAAAAGTAATTATTACAGAATGCATAACATGATTAACATAAACCTGACTGCGAGTTTACGTCAGTTCTTCTCGCCGGGTTAGTTTCCGAACCGGTATTATGTAAGACAATTCTATAAGTGTTATTTAATAACCTATAGGGAATTTTAAAAAAAAATTGAGTTTGAGTTTGACAACTCGCACTACTAAACGCCGGCGGCTTTGAAGGTCACGCACCCGGCGCGCTGTGTCAGCCGCGTGTTATGAAATGTATTTTATAGGATAATCTGGTGAAAATTTTAAGTCGCATGTGATATACAAGAATCTAATACAGATTGCGCTCCTTGACTATCTCTTATTTTTTGCTTGCTTAGAAACTTCCTGTATATTAAGGGCTCTCTATATTTGGCATCTGGTAGACGCTGCAGTAGCTATTTTTAACGACAACTCAACTCAACTCAAAATTTTTAATTCCATATAGGTTATATTATAACTCTTATAGAATTGTCCTACATGATGCCTACCACCGGCAGGACGATACTTATAAAATAATGTTTTGAATTTATTAACTCGAACTCGAGTTTAGCAAGCTTTATTACTAGTATACTTATTACAAGCTCTACCTACGTACTTGAAACAGAAGTATCAAAATAGAGAAGAAATATGGAGCTAGACATAGACATTGATTTCATTCGGCTATTTCCGTACACATAATACATTCGGCCTCCTTGCCCTGGAGCAGTTTTAGATGTCGAAAAGGGCACAAAATTCGCTTCAAAAACAACGACCATCAATACCTATGAATGAAATTAAGTTTGTTTGTAACTGGCCAGAAATGGTTATCGCGCGGCGTCGTCTAAGCACATTGTACAATGTACAACCTATAACATTGTTCGCTAATGCGGCCATTGCGCCGTGCTGGTCCTGTGACCCTGGTAGCTGTATATTTTGTACACGGTTAAAGAAGTACGAGGTTTTTGGAGTTTACTCCTTAAGAAACGATTTGAGTTATAAGGCCCGGTACGGAAATTTTATGAGTAAAATCAAGTGTAACACGGAAAGTTGAGGCGTTACGTAGAAAGAGACAAACATATAATATATCTGTAGGATTGAACGTGCAAAAGAGATGGAATACATTACACAGCGTACCTATCTTATTACGACCCATTTCTATTTTTAAAATTAAATATTATGTTCGAATTTGTTCATCAGTAGACGACGATTTCCAAGGATAGTAGGTAGGTACCTTATATTATGTAAAAGAAAACCTCAAAACCGATATGTACGCAGTCCTAGGACAAATTCTCCCTTACTACTCGTAATAAACGCTGTATAAGCTTTGAAGTTTGAATAGTTACAGTGTTTTGTCTTCTTCAATCGAATTAAATGTCACTTGTGTGACGTGAACAAAATATTGTATAACTATTCAAAGCTAAACGTTTATTAGTAAGGGGGTGAATGTATAAACTTTAGCAGTTTTCTAAAATGTTACACAAACGCGATAGAACTGGCGATGACGACATGTTTGCGACCAAAATATTATTATGACATGGTGGTATTTTTTTTGTTAAACCTCAGTTTAAATTGAACATTATCTTCTGACTATCTCAATCCATCTTATCACTCATTAAAATGGTTATGTTACACCTTAGATGCTAACTCCTAAATTATGTTCACAAAGGTTAGTCAAAGCACTTGAAGATCCTCTACTGAGCGTGTGCAATGGTAGGTACTTACCGTCAGACGATCCATTTGCTAGTTTATCTCCTACTTAATTTTTTTTTAACATTTGTTAACCAATAGAAGTGTACTTAAATGAAATCTATACAGATAAATAAAATTGAAATGTCTGTTTGTAATTTCAAATTAACAGCTTTTCACTTAATGCATATGGGACTATATTCGATACTAACGATAAAATTACAATTTTAAAAATTTTTGTCTGTCCGTCTGTCTGTCTGTCTGTCTGTCTGTTTGTTCCGGCTAATCTCTGAAACGGCTGGACCGATTTTCACGGGACTTTCACTGGGAGATAGCTGATGTTATAATGTCTAATATAGGCTACTTTTATTTTAGGGTTCCGTTTAAAAAAAAGGTTCCCTTTCCGTTAGTTGCGGGCAACGAAGTTATGCAAACGAAGTTGCGGGCATCAGCTAGTCTATACATATAATAAATCTGTAGAGGGGTCATGTCTGTACATTAAAGTTATCTAAGTGAACATCAAAATGGGGGGTCTATAAAGGCCACAGAACCTAAAAATAACGTTTTTGAAAAAAATGTCTGTCTGTCTGTCTGTCTGTCTGTCTGTGTGTTTGTTATCACATCACGCCGAAACCACTGGATGGAATAAAATGAAATTTGGCAGGTAGGTAGCTTAGGACCTGAAGGGTAAAATAGGATACTCTTTATCCCGCAAAATTAAAGGGTTCCCATGGGATCTTCAAAAAACTGTACCTATCTGTTTGACGTTATTTCAGGCAATCTACTCGACGTATTTAAATAAAACTTGGCACAAAGGTAGATTGGAACATGAAATAACTAACAGTATTTTTTTTTCTTGGAAACCAAAACGGTTCCCATGGGATCATGAAAAAACTGTACCTATTTTTGAAATTGCTTCACAAACCGAAATAAATCATCATTTTTCGCATGTTTTCTCTTGAAATAAAACTATTAAATTAAAATTATAAAAATAAATCTATTTTTTATCCTACTCAACACAAATAATAAATAGCGAAGGAAAAAAGCAATAGAACAAGATCTACTTAAACTAAGAATTTGCTTTGAGCGAGAGGTCAACTTATTTGGTGGTCTTTAATAAGTTACCTACTATTTTTTTAACCGGTAAAAATGTACCTTGATATTATTTCGTTCAGGCTCTTGAAATATTTGCGTTCGAAATTCAAAATTAAACCGCATACATAGGCTGTGTTCCGCGGAAAATAAAACGTAGGCAAAATGGCAACCGCTGGTATAAAATAAGCAAAATGGCGGATTATGTTAGCATTATTGAAGTTAGCAAAATATGTGCCCTGGCGGATAATCTATTTTTTTTAGCGCTAGCAAGCGCTAACAAGCTCTATTTTCGGATTTTTCGGCGGAACACAGCCACAGTCTTTTTACCGTATTGATATTGACTGAGCAGAATAGAAGAATAACTGTTTTATAATTTCAAATACTATTCTATTCTGTGAAATTTTTTTTTTCAACTTTTATAACATTCGTCTTCTTTAATTTTAGTGAAATAAACTTTAAATGTTATATCTTTGAGTATCCTACCATATTATAGGTACTTAGTAATTGTATATTAGGTTGAACTTGAAGCTTGGTTGGTATCTTATTACGAATAATGGTGTCTACAGACACACGAATTTAGTACGGAGCGTACAGCGGATCTGGTACGCTCCGTACCAAATCCGAGCGTGTGTAGGGCAGTCGGGCGAACATAAGAAGAAGGCGAAGAGTTCGCAGCTATCCGCATCGGATTTGGTCCGCTCCGTACCAAATCCGTGCGTGTGTAGAGCAGTCCGGCGGTTAGGCCGTACAACGGTGTCAGTGTTGCCAACTTAGGGATTTACCACCCAAAATTAGGGAAAATATCTACGGGGGTTTACTAGGGGCCAGGATGTTTAGAGTTTACTCCTTATGAATCAATTTGTATGTAATAATAAAAATTATTAAATGTGTGTATATAGTCAGGGATATGAAAATATAATGTGAAATCAGATTAAGACAAGTTAGTTTTATGTTATTCACGCGTAAGTCTTTATGTTAAACACATAACCTTTATTTCTAGCTTATTATCTCTTAGACCTGTCAATGGTATAATTATCAGGGGTAAAGTTTGGGGAGAAATATTTTTGAGAGTTGATATCACTGCCTGTTATCAATGAATTTCGGGAATCATCGCGTCGTCGAAAAACAGCACTGTAATTAGAACTCTGTGCTAATGCAATAGAACTGAAAATCGAACACACGAGTGTCGAGCTTTTCGGTCCACTGCATCGTACCAAATCCGTGCGTGTGTAGCGACACCGGATTCGGTCTGCGGATATGGCCCGCTGTACGCTCCGTACCAAATTCGTGTGTCTGTAGATGCCTACTCTGCAGCAAACCGCAAAAGTTTTTACAATACCTATACTAATATTATAAATGCGAAAGTGTGTCTGTCTATCTGTCTGTTACCTCTTCACGCTTTAACCGCTGAACTGATTTTGATGAAATTTGGTATAAAAGACATACTTTGAGTCCTGGGAAAGGACACCGTAATTTTTCGGCATAAAAAGTATCCTATTACTTTTTATGCCGAAAAAATACGGTGTTTCTGAGGGATAATGTATTATTCTGTGTATATTTGACTGTTTTTCACTGCTAAAAGGTTGAACCGATTTGAATGAAAGTTGGTATGGTAGTGGTTAATTCTTTGGACAAACGCGTAGTCTACTTTTTATTCCAAATCTATACTTCCATACTAATATACTACTATCAATATACTAATATATTATACTTCTATACTTCCATACTTAATATTATAAATGCGAAAGTGTCTGTCTGTCTGTCTGTTACCTCTTCACGCTTTAACCGCTGAACCGATTTTTATGAAATTTGGTATAGATATACTTTGGGTCCCGGGAAAGGACATTTACGCGGGCGGAGCCGCGGGCAAAAGCTAGTCTATAATAAAATTGAAGTGTCTGTTTATAATTTCAAATTAACAGCTTTGCACTTAATGCCTAATATTATGATAGTTTATATGGTAGGTAGTACACCAATTTTTTTTTCTGTATGTCCGTCTGCCTGTCTGTTTGTTTATTCAGGCTTATCTCTGAAACATTCAGGCCGATTTTGACTGGACTTTCACATGTTATAAGGAGTAGGTAGGTAACTTAGGCAACTTTTATCTAAAACGGTTCCGTTTAAAAAAAAAAAGGGTTCGGTTTCTATTAATAGTTCCATACAACCGAAATTGCGGGCATGCGGGTAATTAATAATAAAATAGATATTTCCGGCAACAAGAACGCGTACTGGCGCACAAATCCTCATCGCGATAAAAATTAAAAAACTGTCCTAAATATTTCGCGGGACACAAACTATATTCATACTAAATTGTATCTTAATTTTCAGCTTTCGTATTTATATTAGTAGTAAGATTCATAGACGTTTTTTAAAAACGATCAGAATGCATGTACCTACTTACTAAGTAATTACTATCATTTTATACTATATACTAATATAAAGAGGAAAAGTTTGTTTGTTTGTTTAAAATTGAATAGGCTCCGAAACTACAGAACCGATTTTAATGAAATTTAGCAAAGATGTAGAGTAGACCACGGGGATGGCTATAGGATACTTTTTATAGCGGAAAAAATGTAGGGCTTCTGCTATAAAATTTTCTTCTGCTAATTAACTTTTGCGCGCACGCAATCGCGGGCGACATCTATGATCTAGTATTTAATATTATAATTATTAATTACAAGCTTAGGAGTTGGAGGATAGGTACGAGTATGTTTCACAATCTACGGATAAGTGTCAGATGGTTTATTTACATGTTTTGTCTCTCTCGCTCGATATAAAGTAAGTAGGGACGAACAGGACCGCGCCGACCCCCGGTAGCGCCTGTGTGCGAAACCCATGAAGCGCCTCTTATTTTTACGAATCTTCATGTTTTAACTTTTCGGTGGCGGCCCGCGGCGC
Source organism: Glaucopsyche alexis (assembly GCA_905404095.1). NCBI lineage: Eukaryota > Metazoa > Arthropoda > Insecta > Lepidoptera > Lycaenidae > Glaucopsyche > Glaucopsyche alexis. The sequence continues at coordinate 30,331,653 of FR990045.1, read as the reverse complement.
CCTCATCGTCATGGCGCCTGTGTGCGCCGCACACATCGCACACAGGGGCGGCACGGCTCTGGGGACGAAACTTCTGAACATCGAATATCGAATAGGTATGGTAAATCAGGCCAATCCAAGTTCAATTTTTTAACTACAATTTGCTGTCCAAAGAATAAGCAACGCTTAAGATATATTTTAAATATGAGGAATAATATTATTACAACAATCACACTCTAAGATAACATCTGAAAACGTGTTCACTAAGAAAATTGTGAGCCCCATCATTTGTTTCATTTAAATTGGTGTTTCTGTATAAATTAAACAGGATTTTTATCAAGATTCAGTATTAATCACTCTGATTTGAAACAAAAGACTAAACAAATTGAGCATTTAGGTACGTACAGAAGAAATATTTTTATATTAACCAGATTATTATCTACACTTGTTATTTTATTAGTTTTAAGTAATTAAAAATATTTATCCAGCACAACATTTAACACGATATAAATAATATTATTTAATAGACGACACTGATTTCGTTCTTAACAACAAATTATATTTTATCTTAGTGTCTTTTTGTTTTATATTTAAAAAAAAAAGAAATTAAATAACTACTTTTCAATTAAACGAAACTGGAAACATTTTGCCTGAGGCGTAAGAATTCCTGATTGCTTATCAACGCGGTCGTATTATTAATTTTTGATACACCTGTATTCGTAAAATGTAATGTCACAGTTAGAAAACTCTTTTGTGTTTTTTTTTTTAACTTATGATAATGAATAAAAGCACTAAAGCATAATATAATTTTATAACATCAGCTTATAATTACGGCACGCCCAACTAAGAGACAAGTTACAAAAAATCTAAATTACGGTTTGATTAATTAATATTTTTAAATATGTGATTAAAGTAAGTAAAGTATACAAAGTACCTACTTTGAATAACATTATATAGGTATTTACTTCAAATAAAACAAGTGTAAGAAACTATTGACAGCTATTAGATACTAGATGTCGCTAGTAGTAACGTTTTAACAATATCGTAGCCGCTTGGCGAGCCATAATACGAGTACCTATTATAAAGTTATATTTATCCTAGAAACTGTCGTATAATAAGAAGGAAAACAAAATTTGCTAATTACCTGATAGTTTTTTGCTTATTTATTTCCTTTTCGACGTTTTTATTTAAAAGTCAAAAGAGAAATTAGCAAAATATTTGATTCTAAATAGTTTTTAATTAACAATAGAATATATAATAACTACATTTTTTATAATAGGTATCTATAAAATTAATTAAATAAATTAATTTACCTTATCTCTATATTTCAACGGTTACGGTTATATTAAGTGAAAAAGCATTTCTTTTTACTCTTAGCCTAGGGAGCTGATGGCAATTTCGTCGTCGTCGATACTAAGACGTAATAATATCTGATAGTAGGCGCAAAAAATTAAACACAATATTATGTCCACTAAGTACTATAAGGGCATGTTTTACAATCTCTGACTGTGGGAGAGCCACGCTTCGCCACGAATGGGCCGGCTCGATCGGATAAATACCACGACCTCACACAAAACCGACGTGAAATAGCTCTTGCGTTGTGTTTCGCCGAGTGAGTGAGGTTATCAGAGGACCAAGGGGGATTGGGGATTTTAAGGACGAACACAAGTCGCAACACCAGAGTAGTTACAACTTACAAGTGTTACTCCTCTGGTGTTGCAATCGTCCATGGGCGGAGGTGATCTGCTTGTTTCCTGGTTTATTTAAAAAAAAAAAAAAACGTTTGTATATGTCACTGTAAAATTATAATTATAACAATATAATTTAACATATTATTTTTCGTTAGAAACATATACCTAGTAATGAATCTTCCGACACATTTTTACAATCTCGTTAGTTATTTTACAACCTACTGGTTTTTACAATTTTACGGTGATATAAACACTATATCTGCCCGCCAGATTCTGCGGTGGGCCAATTTTCAGGTGCAGGGCGCCAAAGGTACAAACGAAATATTGTACTCACTTTACTTATATTCTGATAGTATTATCTTATTTTTTGTATTCAGAATAATGTGAGGAACAAAACTTATTAAAGTCATTTTTCTCTAAATTCAGTATGAACAGAGTAATAAAGGTTAGAAGTTTAAAGATTTTCGTTCCTACGAGGATGATTTCCAATTTTTTATATCCATAGGAATTTTAAGCTCAGTAGGGTTAAATTGACAACTATGTATTCGTAATTTTATCGAAGGAGTCGATAACGTTACGAATACGCAATTGTCAATTGCTGATGCTTCGGCTACTGCGCACTTTCTAAGGCTGGTTTAGCCCATCTGAACAGACAAGGCCACCGATAATACACGGCCGCGCGGTTTTATTTCGTCTCCACAACGCGACGTATTCTCGTACGCCGACTCTGTTTAAACTATTAAATAATGTATCAACCGTCGGAACACCGGTAAATGGTGAAACCTGAAAGTCTACATATTTTATATAGGCAGTATATTGTACAATGCGCCGTACAATTGGCCGTTTGATTCGCATTTGAGAGGGTACAGGTTGTGGCGTGTACCAATGAGACTTTTTCAGAATCCCTATTCTCGTAATCAACTTACACTTTTATTAAACTGCAGAAATCAACCATTAACGGATGAAAAGCCCTAGGTGTTTTATGTTTACGACCTGTGGTTTTTTCTCGCGTCTTCATTCTTCTAGAGCGAACATGGCCATAGCGTAATGGAATAATATTTGTATTACTTAGCTTGTAATAAACCTTTCTCAATAAATATACAACCTAACACGGGAATATTTTTTGATCAAATTAGTTTATTAATTACTGGCTTTTGCCTGCGGCTCGGCCCGCGAAAGTACAGTATCCCACGGGAACCGCATTTTTTCCCTCGATAAAAAGTAGTCCATGTTCTTCACCGTGGTCTACTCTATATGTGTGCCAAATTTTATGATGATCGGTAAAGTAGTTACAAACAATCAACAAGTAACAAACAATCTCACATTCACATCCTACCTACTCACTATTTATTATAAATGTGAGGATGGATGGATAGATGTTTGTTACTCTTTCACGCAAAAACTACTGAACGGATTCAATGAAATTTAGTATAGTAGTAGTTTAGGCTCTAGATTTAAAAATATGCTACTTTTTATTCCGAAAAATTACGTAATTTTCGTGGGATGCCTACTATAATATTTTAAAAAGCTACTATTTCACAAAATTAGTAAGGAAGTAAGGATTTGAAATACGCGCTATATCAAATACCCACCTCTTGCAATAACAAATTGCAAGAGGCGCTTTGTAATACAATTAATTACTACTAGATTTAGCCAGCGGCTCCACTCGCGTAAATACAGTAACCCACCACGGGAATACGAGAAAAGAAGAAAAATTGTTTTCAATCCTACTAATCCTACAAATATTATAAATGTGAAAGTTTGTGAGGATGGATGGATGTATGGATGGATAGATGGATGGATGTTTGTTACTTTTTCACGCAAAAGCTACAGAACTAAGTAGTAGTTTGGACTCTGGATTAAAACATAGAGTAGCCTATGTTTAAATCCAGAGTCCAAACTACTTTTTCACAGCTTACTTTACTACAGCTAGTCAAAAATAAAAAAAGCGCACATGGTGTTTTGTAGTTTTAGTATTTACTATTGAGTAAAGTTGAATCTTTGCTGTATCTACGACTAGTCGACGATATATTAGCTCGAAACCGGTAAACAGTAATAGTCCCCATCTGTTGCCGTGAGCCCGGGATAGTCCCGGGCTCACGGCAACAGATGGCGACAGTGACTACCGCTAGTGTGACCTAGTATTGAAGAAAAACGGTAAAGGAAAGCCGTATCATTCTACTAAGTAACTCTGAGAAATAACGGCCATGGCGCATAGACGCAAATCTTAAATCTATATATATATATATATATATATATATATATATATATATATATATATATATATATGTTACAGCCAAAGTAATAAATCCGGATATTATATATACTATCCAGCCATTATTTATAATGTCTACTCAATTTAGACAAAGTGATAAATGACACAGAATTAATCACATTGACTGGCAATTTTATATAATATCTTCGAAGAATTGGATAAAGTAATAAAAAAGTAGGTACAGGTAAAGATTATAAAATTGTATTTCAATCTGTCTTTATATAATAATAATTATAATGTTTATTATAATTATTATAATAACATTGTCATAGATACAATTTTATTGTGACCTATATAAAGTAATTTAACTTTATGAAATATTTTTTTTATAATAATTTTACCCTTTTTAGGGTTCCGTAATACTTAAGTAACCCTTATAGTTTCGGTTTGTCCGTCTGTCTGTCTGTCCGCGCCTCTAGCTCCTGTAATTATGAATATAAATTGATGAAATTTTGTGCAGTTATAGATTGTGTATATATCACAGTTTCGGTATCATAAAAAAAATAATAATTTTATATTTTAGGGGTGGCTCTCCATACATGTGAAGTGGGGATGAAAAATATTTTTTCACTCTACCCCATCGTGTGGGGTGTCGTAGAATAGGTCTTTTAAAATAAAGGCAAGGTTTCATACGTTACTTTTTTATAAAGTTGACCATTTTCGAGTAATCGGCCTCCAAACTAGTTTGTAAGTTGGTCCCCCCCCCCCCTAGCATTTTTAAACCATAGGAGATAGAAACTTGCAAATTTTCATGCTGATAGATCATGCTAAAAACTCTTTAGGAAAATTATTGTGATCCAAATCGGACAGTAACTTTTGGAGTAATTTAAAAAAAAGCATATTACGCATTTATAGTTACGGAACCCTCCTTACACATGTCCTGACATGCTATTGGTAAGGTTTTAGTGATATATGTTAAATTATTAACTAACGTTTTAAATAAACAATCGAATATATAATTATTGAATACGCGCCAAGCTTCCATTAGGTATTGTATAGTTGTAAAAATAAGATGACGATGATGATTACTGTAAGTTACATAGTGGCATATTATGCTTGCAGTTTGAGTTTGAGTTTGAATGCCGAAATTTTCAAACGCGTATACTTAAAGACTGAGGAGTTCTGATCAAAGCTTATGTGATCATCAGGTCACCACTTTAGTGAAAACGGGACCAACCTCGGATTATAATCCGAGGTTGGTCCCGTTTTCCCGAAACGAAAGTGAAAAGACATGCAGAACTTCCGCGGAAGCGGAAGCAGAAGCAGAGTTCTGTTGCATCACTAAGTTGAATCGTGATTATTACTTTAGCTAACTTTGGCCCGCTATTATGAATAATATCCGGACAAAGTGATTAATTTATCACATTATCTAGACAATATAGTTATTATATATAATGACCAGTCATTATGTATAATAGCTATTTAATCACATTGACTGTAACATATATAAAAATGTTATGTTGGTTTGTGTACGCTTCAAAAACTCAAAAAGTTCTGCACCGATCGAGCTGAAATTTTAGCATGATATATAATCGGCATCAAGGATTGTTTTTATCTATTTTTTTGCATCAGTCACATATCCGCTAGCGCGAAAAAACTAAATTTACGCAGGCGGAGCCGCGGGCAACAGCTAGTAGGTATATAAAAGGCAAACCTGACTGACTCATCTATCAACGCATAGCCGAAACTACCGAATGGATTTCGCTAAAATTTGGCGTACAGATAGTTGTAATGACGTAGGTATTCGGTAAGAAAGGATTTTGGAAAATTCGGCCCCTAAGGGGGTTAAAAAGGGTCTAAAGTATTGTATGGAAATCGAACTCCACGCGGACAAAGTCGCGGTCAAAAGCTAGTCGGCGTGTAAGGCTGGAACTTTAAGGTTAGATAAAATCAATTACGGATACTTCAGGCATATAATCTACTGCATGTAAAGACGTTTAAGCAGAAAAATAATTGTCATACTAAAAAATCAAATCTGATCTTTATATTTGCGTTTGCGTTTTGCAGAGTGTGCATACATGTGCATACATGATAAGTTTTTTAATTTGAGTATGATAATTATTTTTCTGCCTGAACGTCTTTCTTTACATAAGCAGTGGATCATGTGCCCGAGGTATCCGTAATTGATTTTTGGAGACCTTATTTAAGCTTCGGAATCCGGAAGGCCGTAGAAAAATTTGAGCAATGAAAATAAAACTACGCTTAAACAATAGATTTGAAAATAGCCTTCAATTCTTCATTATCAACTTCCACGTCCACGGGGCTTGTTCTGCAGGTCGAAATTTCTAGAACGAAAACTTCGGAACCAAAAACGCACTGTGTTTTCCTTTGCGACACCGCCGCCATACACATCATTAATCCTTCGAGCCGTTTCTGCAGCACTGGTGCCACGGTGGAACTCGTTCTTAAAAATAATACGATATTTCAAGTTTTCCATTTTGTAAACAGAGTGATGCAAAGAAAAAACCAAAAGAGGAAAAAACAAATGAATTACATTTTTCGAAATCCAAATTTTGGATGAGTAAATAGCGGTATAAATTTGAAATTAGAATTCCTAACCAAATACGATATATTTGAGATCAAAGTGGCCAGTACGATAAAACGCCAATACGTAAGGACCTAATACTTACTTATACGATACACATGAAGTGCTAAAACTAGTAGGTACAGCCAACAGAACATAACCCTCTCTCCTTCTCTGCCAGCTCCACCTCTATATTAGGTATAGCGTAGCGTTCTGAAACTAAAGTTAAATTTGCAAGTGATAGATATGCGAGGCACTCCCGGAATGTAATTTTCACACGCTCAAGCGACGTCACTGCCCCCGCCCGCCCCGCGCCCGCCGGGACCTCCCGCCACCCCCTAGGCCAGGCGCTGGTGAGGCTGTGGGGTGAGTAATGTTAACTTGGTCGAATACATTAACGCTTTTAAAAGACTCCATGTCAATTTTTTTTTTATTAAAAAATCTAATAAGTAACGTTTATATTTACCACGCGTCAAGTTGTCATTGGGCATATAGACGTACAACGCTGACATTCCGACCAATCGCATTGCGCGGTACAAAGCCAGGCGCCGCTAGCGCCGCTTTCGGCTGAAAACAGAACGTTCCGGACGCACGCGTGGAACTGAACACCGGAATAATAAAACTTAGAATTCGTCTCAAAATTACCGCGTATGCAATCATATATTTTTTCATTAAAAGCATCGAAATTATCAAGAATACTAGACATCACTGAAGAGGCTGTTCTTCCTTCGCTCAACGGCGTCCCTGGCAGTGAAAGACCTGGTGAGTACTAGAGCATTGCTTCTTTGGTGTTTTTGTTGTTTTGTCTTTTTACCGGCGAGGATAATACAATATCCTCGATCCAAAGTGGCGACTTGACGTACTACCGTTTTGTATTCAAATCATGCCATTTCCGTCACAGAAACTATGGATTTTAAGTTTTACACCAGCGTCCTAGAACAAATCCATAGCCGCCCCCTGGCCTACCCCCCCGCCTCTCACGACGGATGCTCCGGAAAATTGCTACAATGATTGCGAGCGGGAATTCCGAAATGAAGGAAATGTACTTAAGCCCGCGCCGTCTGTCAGCCCGCGCCTCTCGTCGCATACGACTATCCTCTCGTCGTGAACGACTATCGTATACGTTCTCGTCATATACGACTATCTCCTAAACTCTCGTCGCATACGACCGACTATAGTCTAAACGTTGCGATTATGTCGTTTTCACATTTTGAACGTTAACGTTGGCATAATTCGTAGAATCCCCAAAATTGCATATTATATAGCGAGCTAAATCAAGTATTGTTCTGATATGTCTGAGACGACGCGAAGGGGGGAATATAACAGAAATTAGAATACCTTAAGCTAAAGATATCTGAATGTACCTAATACTTGCTTCGAACAATTTTGATTTCAAGTATCTGTACCCCAAGCAGGAACATTTTGCGGTATCGTTACGTGTACGTAAGCGAGAAATATTGTATGAAAACCATGAGAGCGCCTCTAGCGGACGTAAAAGTAACTAAAATTATCATACAAAATTTCTCATATTTCACGTTTACGTACACGTAACGATACCGCAAAATGTTCCTGCTTGGGGTACTGTATAAACTTAAGTATGAAAATTTTAAGTAAGTAAGTAAGAATGCTTGAGGTTTGCATCATTTCGTAAAAAGTAAAGAAGCGAAGTGCCAACCTAATACATATTTTTAGTAAACAATTCAGAAATTACTTTTTTTCATATTCTTTGAACACATAAAAGCTTTATTCTTATTTTTGTGTTTCTATTTATATTTTCTCATTTGTTACGATGAATTTTGGCAATCGGATTTGTTTTTATCGTGAGGCAATATAAATTGCGTGTACTAGGGCCAAATAAATCAGACGTCGATCTTTCAATAATCCAATCAGGGCGCCCTAGCCCGACTAATGTTATTGTCAAACCTGCTAGCCATTACGCGAAGGCTCGGTCACGGATGTACGGTCGCCGACGAGCCGGTGTACCGCTTGTGAACCTTATCGCCATAGTAATAGGAGCGAAATGTTGTATACACGGACCTCTCGACGACGGTACGAGTGAGACAGCGAGATTATAACGTATGGAGGAGACAAGGACGATGTCATCAATATTTTTTAACAATTCGTAAACTTCGTAGTTTGTACACGTTTCTAGATTCATTTAATAACTTTTACTACAGAGTTACTGTAGTTGATGACTATAACAATTGGAGATCTCGTTTGTCTGTGCTGTGCGTAGGTGCCATTTTATTTTCTATTAGTTGACTCGTGCCCACTTCGTTGGGAGTCAAACATTTTTGATGATGATGATAAAAAGTATCCTAAGTTACTCCGTATAACATCAGCTATCTGGCACTGAAAGTCCCGTGAAAATCGGTCCAGCCGTTTCAGAGATTAGCCGGAACAAACAGACAGACGGACGGACAGACAAAACATTTTTTTTATTGTCGGTACCGTATATAGTTTCATATGCATTAAGTGAAAAACTGTTAATTTAAAATTACAAACGGACACTTTATCTTATTTATTTGTTATTTATTTATAAATGTGCTCGCATGATTAGTTTTTTTCATTTATCATTATTACATCTAATTTTAAATCAATATCTACTAACAACTATATTTTTTATTATACTATAACCCGCCTACGTAAATTATAGCCTATGTTAGTCGGGCTAATAATACGAATCTATTGACACCTCATTTATTAATATGAATTCAGTGGTTTCGGCGCTACGGTGGAACAAATATACTTACATAAGACATACATACATACAATGCTAAAATCATTGCTCTTCCTTTAGTCATCGCCGTAGACGGGTGAAAATGGCGTCTTATGACCGACATTATGCGAATTATTATGCGAATAACGAATTTTATTTTGGTTTCTAAAAATTACTCTTTCATAGGTATCATAGTAAATTTTAGGAACCAAGGATTTTAAAATAAAATCACCCACTGGTAAAGCTAGAAGACAGATCTGCATGCGTTAAACGAAATTTCGTGGTCAAGCTGCGAATTTTTTAGCCCGTACAGAAAACGCAGATATTTGTTAAGTACAACCTGCAAAAAATCAGTAAACTTCTTTACAAAATAGGCTAGACGACTGATTTTTTTTTATTGTATAAATGAATAGAGTACTCTTAAATATGAGTAACTTCACAGAAGAAACCGTATATCAAAAGTCAATATTTTTAAAGGTAGGGTAAATACGCTAAATGTCGGCCGCTTACGGATTTTCTAACTTTCAATCGCTCCGGATTCATCAGTTTGCAACGAAAGGGTAGCTTGTTATACGGTTTTAGATAGGTTGATAAATCTATTTTATATTTATAGGCATATGGTTAACTTTTCTACTAAACGGAAAAAGTATTGAGGTTTAAATGCGTCGAGAACGAAAAAACCTTAAAGTCGGCCGTTCTCGGTCCAATGGTCGGTCGCGTTTTTCCCAAATGTCGGCCGGGCATAGGGTGTGACCTCTTATAATATTAATAAATTATAATAATACATAATTAAATTTTGAGACAGCAAGTTTGATAAATAAATTGAAAAATGACTACCCAGTACCTACACAAACAATGAAAAATACAAAAGTGATCAGACTGTACAGTAGCACTCGATTCTTAGGCTGGCCGACATTACGATCTTTAATAATTCCAAAGTCGGCCCCTGTTTCGTATAGCTTATTTCTCGAGATTCAGCTTATACCACCCCGGCCGGTATTTGGCGATTGAACGTAAAATAGATTTATTAACATAAAAGCGTTACAAATTTTACTATAAAGACAATGGAATTCGTAGTATTGGACTTTATAAAACAGACTGCATTTACCTTAAGTCGGCCCCGGCCGAGATTCCGATTTTTAGTCGAAACTGGTATTCTAATGGCGGCCCCCTATTTTTCCCTAAAACCAATACGCACAATGTTGAAAAAACTATCTCAAAATATAGTAAAAATACCTTTTTAGTGATAGCAAAGCTAAAAACCAAAAAAAGAAATGTCTTATCTTTGTAATATCAATCCCCGAATCGTGGTTATTCATAGCAAGTAAGCTACTTTAACTACGAACTTCAATGCTTCAACGGCGCTATCGCTACTGACGCTCAGTGTGCGAAGAGCAAGTGACGTAATCAGATAGTAACGGTTTGCTCTTAAAGAGCATGAACTAAGCTTGCAATTTCAGTGGCAAAATTACCACTTAATTACCTTTTGAATGAATGCAAGCTGAAAATGTGCAGACGGCCGAGGATTGGAGGGGGGCCGACGTTTGGCGTATTTACCCTACAGCGATTTGTTTACAAAATTTCGCAAGTCCCGTGAAAACGCTCCATACTAAAGTCGTACGTAGCTATGACGTCACGTCCATGTAAAATCGTATGAAGTATACGGCCGCAGGAACATATTTGTAAATATCTCCGATATTTGTGCGTTTATGTTCATACTTACCATAATAAAAGTATTTGTATATGATGTAAGTAAACTAATTATGTAGGTTTTGTTTACTAATTTAGCAAGAAAAAAAAATTTTGTACTTTTTAGATGTATCTAATGACTAAACTATAAATAAAATATTATATTTTTTTACATTTACGAAGTAGTAATGCCTTAAAATTTCTGAATACATTAATGAAACTAAATAATTTAGATGTAGTCGTGTACACAATTGTGAATGAAATATAGTGCGGACTACCAAGATACAAGCTCTGCCTAGTTTGGCGTCCACAGCCTCAATCTCTCATGGATCAACATACCTATATTTTAGCATGATATTATATTGTACGCATAAATATGTAATTTATATGTTTTGCATGCAACTTATTGTAAACTGTGATTATTTTGTGGACTGGTAATAAATAAATTTGATTTGATTTGAGTTACTTTTAAAACAAAAAACACAATGTACACGAAGAACGACTTCGAGCACAGCCATTTACTTGAGTAGAAGATACATTATTTCCTTATTTCTTTTCGCTATTATATTATTATAGTTACATACATTATACACTAGTTACAGAAAGAGCGACAGACAGATATTAAAAAGAATACGACAATACAAAAAAAAAATAGACACGTCCGTAGTTTGGCTTCGTTTTAACAAACGATGAAGGCTCTTTCGTGTTAAAACTTCTCACAGATCTAGAAATAGATATTTATTTGAAGAACTGTGATTTTTTTTAAATAAAAACAGAAATATAGCTTTACACTTTTGTTAAAGCAGTAAGTCTATATTTTTCTTAGATTTCTTTGACATGTAGAACTTCATATTTCAAAATTTATATAATAGAAACTGTCCTGACACACGTTGTTCTGTCTTAAATATTATGAACTGAAATAAATAAATAACTATACCTACAATGCAACCTACGTCCTAGTCCTACACCTACTCCTACAACCTATACCTACTCCTACAATCTACTTCTTTTCCAATACCGTTTAATATTTCTTCCCGTTTAAACCTTTCCTGAATTTCCACAATATTTCAAGACCAAAATTAGCCAAATCGGTCTAGCCGTTCTCGAGTTTTAGTGAGATATTAGGTAGGTACTCTCGGGAACGGGATAAAAATTATCCTATCTTCTGGTTCCTCCTCCCCGCCAATTTTCAGCCAAATCGGTTCAGCCGTTCTTGAGTTATAAATAGTGTAACTAACACTTCTTTGTTTTATATACTTAAATAGATTAGTTTATCAAGGTTAAAAACCTATCTCGCCTGTTCTGCTGTCGGTACCCCGGCGGTAACTATCGACACGGTCGTTGGTCGGCGCGCGAACGTTTTTCACCGGCTGATGGATCCCGCGATTTACACGCGGCGCCGCGGGCCGTAGTATGTACAGTTCCCTGGTGTACCACTTTTGAACCTTATTGCCAAGTAATAAGGTCGACGAAACCTGATCTGACAACGACCGTACGCTCCACGCTAATATACTAAGTTAAACTAATATACGGGACGCGTTTGACTGAGAGATGACCACATTTGACTGTATACGTTATTTAGCTGGTATTGCACTAATTTTCATTAATTTTATTATTCAGTTCTAGTAGAAGAGAATCAGTGCCGGATTTAGAGGTCTGGAGGCCTCGAGCCTAAATAATTTGGTTAATTTTGTTCAGATAAGTTTTCTAATAAATCATCTATTGTGAAACCAAGTATAGATTCTTTATTTACTAAACAAATATCTTAAACATAACTGGTCGACTACTAATATAAAGGCGGATGAATCGGTGACAGATTTGCGTATTGTGCTTTCCCGTAATCGTATCTTCCTTTCCACACCACCTATCCTTCCCTTTCCCTATTCCTACCCTCTCCACCAATCCGTGGGAACGCAATGGATAATCATAAAAATAATAATTATCAAAAATGGCGGCGATGTGGTTCGCCACCCATCACGTCTCGTTTCTCGCGGAGGCGAAAAGTGGCCCATGGAGAGCCGCTTCGCTACGTTGAATGTAAGAGGAGGAATGGATGGTAAGAATGAAAGTGGACGAAGCGAAACAAGTATGTAAGGATCGTAGCAAGTGGAAAGAAGTGGTCTTTGCCTACCCCTACGGGAAAGAGGCGGTCTCTGCGACTCTGCCTACCCCTACAGGAAAAAGGCGTGATTATATGTATGTATGTAAAAACACATAACAATAATTACAAAAATGTAGAAATTGTACAAATAGGCGGTCTTACAGCTACAGCAGTTTCAGACAACCTAACAAATAAAATAAAATTAACGATGTTTAACGAAACACTACATACACGGTACAGATATCGATACCTTGGGGTAGAAAGGTCGCATAAACCATTAAACCCTACGTGAGTTATAAATAAAGTCTTATTTCAAAATTTCCGCGCTGTTGATTGATTTCTATGTAACATTTTCAAATTGCAAAAAAAAAAAAGGTTTATACGGTCCAGATCACTTCAACATCTAAACCAAAGTAAAAACCAAAAAATATAATAGTATAAAAATAATACAGTAATAAATAAGCTTACAAGCGAGAACTTACTTAAAGTAGGTGTATTTAAGTCTGGAATCGTTAGTTCCAAGTTGTTTCTAAATACAGTCGGAGAAGCAACAATAATATGTCCAGTGTAAGCTCAAAAAGAAACACGACCGGATGTTGATATTAGAGTAACGCACGCCGCAGAACAATAACAATAATTTCCACGAAAACGGAAATTTTCTAGCGAAAAATCGTTAAAGCGGACAGAGTCCAGCGCTGGCCATCAAAGCAACTATTCGGTCCATTAAACATGAAATAGTTGCAGTGGACGTACTAGGAGAGCAGGGCGGCGGGGAGGTTTAAAATACGATTTATTACGCTATCAGCGATATAAAAGCCGCGCACTGCGAGCCTGGTAGGCGCATGTCGCGCGCGCGGCGCGCAGCGGGGCGCGGGCAGCTCGAACTCGGCCTACAGTATACCCGTATTTATGATCTACACTAGCGTCTGTGTATTAAAATGATTTACACTCGCTAATAATCATTTCTTGAGGCAATTGATTGCAAATGAACAATTGCGATGCTAGTTCTATTGTCGTGTATTGTAATTTGTAGATCAGGGATTCCCAAAGTGTATTTCGCGGAACCTGGGGGTCCCGAAGAATACACTGTATTCCTGCTGACTGCAGCAGGGATACCTAAAGTATATTCCCCGGAATCTGGGAGTTCCGTAAAGTAAAATCAACAGGGTTCCGCCAAAATTGTTTATAACTAGATGTTGCCCGCGACTTCGTGCGCGCAAATGGAAATCGCGCGAGAACCGTACATATTGTCGCGATAAAAAATATTCTACTAATGGTCACTGTCGTCTCGTGTCTACTCTACATCTGTGCCAAATTTCAGCAAAATCGATCCAGTAGTTTCGGTCTATTTCCGATGTCCCTCACTATTTGTTCACCACTGGAGGACATCGGGCAAAAAGTTACAACTTAGCTACTTTTATTCACGATGTCCACCACGGAGCCTATTTAATGTTTCAATGCCTGAAGAAACAAACAAACAAACAAATCTTTCCTCTTTATAATAATATTAGTAAAGATTAGCATTAGACGGGATGATACAGCCAAAACAATTGGTCTTATATTTTCTGTGATGATTTGTAATCATTTCCACAAAATAAAATGTTGTAGCTTTTGCCCGCGGTTATGTTCGCGTAAATTATTCAGTAGGAAGGTAGCCTACAGGAAAAGTAAATAGTGTTAAGCTAGCGCTTAAATTACTACCATATCAAATTTCATCAAAATACAACGGTGTAGTTTTTGCGTGAAAGAATAACAACATCAAACCATCCATCCATCTGCAAAAACTTTGTAGGTTGGCATGTTGTATCTAGTTTGTGTTTCGTTATTATAAAAGTTTAGAAACCACTGGTTAAGATTCAATCAATTACATGTACTCGTAGTACATGTATTTGATAGAAAGAAATTGATACATTTGCAAAGTAAGTCATTTTATGAAGAGATTTTTTTACGAAACGAGCTGATGGATCGCTTGATGGTAAGGCCAATCTCACCAAATTTGACTTGGGGAAGAATCTCTCCAAATATCACACATTTTTTCTTCTAAAGAATATTCAAAATGCGAGAAAATCCTCAAAAACGACTCACACAATAGAGAATATGCATTTGTTTTAAATCAACAAAATTCTTATATTTTCCATAAGGCAACATAAATATGTACCGAAAAATGCAAAAAGTATAGTAATTAGTGCTAAATTAAAAAGTTACAATTGCTATTGCAATGACAATATTCCGTGGCTTATTATGTAGTTTTCGAAAAGTCAATAAAAATACGCATCTTCTCTGGCCCTAACACTGCACAACTGGTATGGTATATCTGCTTAAAATACTAATTCAGAACAAAATACGAGTAAATAATATAATATTGATATCAAATTAATTTACCTATAAGGATTTTGTTACTTTTGTAATATAAATAACTTGTTTTGAAAGCTTAATAACAATAGACTATAGAGGTATACACCTGGAATGGTGTTTGTAAAGTTAATTTTGATAAGATTATTGTTTTACCAGCTGCGTATATTTACGTGTACTGTAGACAAAATAATCTTTAATCGAAATTACGGGACCAATTTTGATGAAATTTGGCGCAGATATAGAGAGTTGAGGACTAATTTACGGTTGCCGTAGGATTTCCTTTTACGCGCACGCAGTTGCGGCCAACATATAGTATATGATAGTTAACAAAAACTTACAAATACTTGTTTCGTATTATTCCTTCCTTCCTTACTATCAGAGATTAAATAAAAAAAAATCTCATGTGCAGTTCATGCGTGGATCGTGATAGAAGTGAATGCTTCAAAAATATATCTATCTGATAAATATTTCCTTCCTTAGATAATTTTTGTTATTTCATCTTTTTCTTGTCACTTTTGGGTTATACTCTACAATGCTTTCTATCTCATTTTCTCCCACGATAAAACTTTATATTTTTAATTTATGTGTCTGTCTCTTTTTGCTGTAGCTTTTTCGTTTCATTGAATTTCAAATCTCGAATGAAAATGACGCTGAAGAAGTTTTCACTTTAAAAACGTTTTTAGTTTAAAATTAGCCCTAAGCTCATAGGATTAGTTGGTATTTAATCCGTCCGCGTCGCGTGAGTTTTTGCGGACCGTACCCGGCCGCCACCTGTTTCGGTAAAACTTTAATTAACCAATAAACATGACCCCCGCGGCCCGTCTTAAATCCCGAGCCCCTCGCAGCCATGGCGCCCTGGTAGCTATCGCCGCGATCACATCCTAGTCTCTGAGCTCCTTGTATTGTGAATTGTGATGGTGTTAAGGTTTTGGTTCCCTAGTAGTTTTGCGTTACGCAGTGTAAACACCTTGGTCGGTGAGCTCCTGGTATTGTGTTGGTGTTAAGGTTCTGGTTCCCTGGTAGTTTTGCAGTGTAAAAAACCTAGTCGGTCAAGCCGGTGAGCTCCTGGTATAGTGATGGTTCTGAATTCCTAGTAGTTTTATGGCAGCTACTATATTTTTTTTACATGATTGATTATGGTTTTTGAAGAGAAACTGCTGCTACAAATTTTAATTTTTAAATTCCTTTTTTTAAGTGATGCCTTGAGGCAAGGTGAGAGTAATTTTGGATTTTAAATGACGAATGAAGTTTCACTTTTGCACGTGTACTCTGTGCGTAAATGTCATGTTTTTACTAGTAAAAGAATTGTAATTGAAACTTTTTTTGTATATTTAAAATGTATTATATAACTACTCATTAAATGTTATAAATTTTATTTAGATTTATCAAGTATTTCAATATTAGTGAATAAATAATTTGAACTAGATATTTTACATAAGGCCATCCACATATAACGTCATGCAAAATTTCAACTTGTTTTTAGTATCCCTGAACCTGTACTTAACATGTACTGTCACGTTTAGTATGAACCCCCCTCCTCCCCCATGCGCTGTGACGTAATATGTGGATGGACCCTAATATAGTCATCTACCCTATTATTATGTAAGGTACAGGCATGCATGCCGCATGGCTTATTTTGTGTATTTGGCTACTAAATGTACTTATCATGTTTTAATGGGGGTGCACACTGCACGCAGTTCCAATGGGGTTCGAACCCACGTTCTCCGAACAAGACGCAGACCTTAGAACTAAATCTAGTGCTAGAGCAGTAGACTGTTTTCAGTATACCGTCTGTGTCGTTACCAATTAGACTTTCAATTCACTTTTTGTTTCTATTTCTTTATCACTGAGAAGGGGCTGAGCAGAACAACCAGGTCAACATAAATCGGCGCAGCTCCACCCGGGCTGCTGCGGGGCGGTGCGGGGAGGTGCGGGGCGGTGCGGGACAGGGAGGGCTAAGGTTGACAAATGGGCCGCTCCGAGCATCCGCGAGCGATACAATCGGTGCGTTGCTTACAGTGGAGGAAAAAACGTAGGGCTACCGCAGAGTGGAAAAGTCACAATATCTTTTGTTTGTTTAATTTTGTGACAGTTTTATTTTGTTGTTACTAAAATAGTCAAAGTGTAAGAACTCTTTTAAATGTTCAAATAGTGACAAAAGTATACATTAGTGCATTTTACCGTGATAGTCTTTATTAGGTAAGACTTGACAAAGTAGTACTGTTTTTCGATTAAAATGTTAATTCAACAAGATACAAGACAAGGTAGTCGGTGGATAGAGGCCGCGACCGACCGGACGCACTGGATATAATATATGGACTCATGTCCTGTAATGTACATCACCGGGCTGAAACGACGAACGACGACGTAGATACTAGATCCAGGAACAGACCATCGTTGTCATTGCAGGAATCGAACCCACATTCTAAGATAGAAAAACTATTAATTTCTGTGCTATTCTGGATATATTTATTTAAAAACTGTTTAAATCATTATATAATAGCTGTCTCTCTGTATATAATTTGTTACACTTCTGTCTAACGACACCTCTCGAGCTGAAGTCCATCAAGCCGTCTTTTTCGACGCTCGCGTAATGAAGTAGGCAATGTGAAAAATATTTAAAAAATTTAATTCTCTAATAAAATTGAAAAATCCTATTTGGCAGTCAAGTAAAAAGTAGGGAATGTGTTTACTAAAAGTATTCTCCTTTTTCGACAATCGTGTAGAAGGTGCTTATGACAAACAGTGGAAATATACTTCTTTTTCGACATTCGGGTAAATAATATATAATGTGGCAGCCCTGCGGCACGCGTCACTGGACCCGTCGCGCTGCCATTACTCAATGTCGCCCGCCGCCCCGCCCGCTACGCCGTAGCCGTAGCGCGTAGTCCGTAGCGCTACGCCGTAGCACAGTTACGGTCTTACCGTTTGTTACTTTGAGTAGAATCTTATCCCACCAAAAACATTCTGTAAAAAAAAAAAAAAATTAATATTATGTTTATAGCAGTTTTCCCGCTAAATAATACCCACAACCTGCAAGCAAATGTGTGAGTGCACGCATAAGCATGCGTAACGCACCTCCCTCCTCCCACACTGCTTATGCGTGCACTCAGATGCAAGATCGTGCAAACACCACCACCACACAAGCAACAATGTCGGCAAGATCGTGCAAAGCCTCACACCACCATGCAGGTTGCAAAACTCGACGCGCGTTTCGCCCCGAACCCGGAGCATCCTCAGGAAGTGGACCTGCGAACAAAGTTCGTTAGTAATGCTGCCAAGCAAACCGCCACCTTATATAGACTACTGGCTACTAGTACCCCCACCAAACATATTAATGAGCGGTGACGTAGTCAAGCAAGTTTGGTCATTCAACAATGCATGTCTATTGTTGTTCTTTTCTTTAATTATTTCTAATTGTTCCAACACGCTCAGTCGAAAGCCTTTGTCACATTTATGTAATATCTTATAGGAATGGCCATCGGGTACACTATGACCACTATCTAAAAGGTGTTTAGCAAAATGTGATTTATCACGATGACCATTTCTATAAGCCGCGATGTGTTCTTTGTACCGAGTCTCAAAGTTACGTCCAGTTTGAACTACGTATACACTATCGCATTCAGGACAATCGATTTTATAGACACCGGATTGGTACTTTAAATCAATCCGGTCTTTATTATGACACAATTGATTTTTTAAAGTATTATTTGTCCTGAATGCGACGTGCATATCGTTAAAAATCTTAATAAAAAACATATTAAAATTAAATTTAAATTAGAATGTGAAGACAATAAAACACTTAATTTCCTTGATTTATCTATTACTAGAGATAACGATAAACACAGTTTTGGAATCTTTCGCAAACCGACATATACTAATACTACTATTCATGCATCCTCATGTCATCCTTGGCAACATAAACTCGCGGCTTTTCATAGTTACGTTCACAGATTAATGTCCATTCCTCTTAGTAAAGAAAATTATCAGAAAGAGTTAAACATAATTTACCAAATTGCTAAGTCGAGTGGGTATAATCCCAAAATTATTAATAATATTTTAAATAATAAAATTAAAAAGGAATTGGTTAAGTTTTTGTACGCAGGGACTCCTGATAAGGAAGTGGTTAGATACAAGTCCAGTTTGACCTACATGGGTGAGGTATCTGCACGTTTATCTAAAATAATGAGAAATAACGATATGCACGTCGCATTCAGGACAAATAATACTTTAAAAAATCAATTGTGTCATAATAAAGACCGGATTGATTTAAAGTACCAATCCGGTGTCTATAAAATCGATTGTCCTGAATGCGATAGTGTATACGTAGGTCAAACTGGACGTAACTTTGAGACTCGGTACAAAGAACACATCGCGGCTTATAGAAATGGTCATCGTGATAAATCACATTTTGCTAAACACCTTTTAGATAGTGGTCATAGTGTACCCGATGGCCATTCCTATAAGATATTACATAAATGTGACAAAGGCTTTCGACTGAGCGTGTTGGAACAATTAGAAATAATTAAAGAAAAGAACAACAATAGACATGCATTGTTGAATGACCAAACTTGCTTGACTACGTCACCGCTCATTAATATGTTTGGTGGGGGTACTAGTAGCCAGTAGTCTATATAAGGTGGCGGTTTGCTTGGCAGCATTACTAACGAACTTTGTTCGCAGGTCCACTTCCTGAGGATGCTCCGGGTTCGGGGCGAAACGCGCGTCGAGTTTTGCAACCTGCATGGTGGTGTGGGGCTTTGCACGATCTTGCCGACATTGTTGCTTGTGTGGTGGTGGTGTTTGCACGATCTTGCATCTGAGTGCACGCATAAGCAGTGTGGGAGGAGGGAGGTGCGTTACGCATGCTTATGCGTGCACTCACACATTTGCTTGCAGGTTGTGGGTATTATTTAGCGGGAAAACTGCTATAAACATAATATTAATTAATTTAATGCTATGGATTTCCGCAAAGTAACGCCTGATTCTATTAACAATTCTGTAAAAAACTAGCCAAGTCTCGATGGAGCTGCTTGTTTATCTCTAAAAAGTAATGAAATCTAGACAAAATCGTGCCAAGTCTAAGGTTCCTTACTGCGATTTCTTTATTATTATAGTTAATGTTGAGTGACTTGGCCGTTGAACATTCTTTATACTTTAGTGGGTACAAGTCAATTTTGTTTACATTTGTAACTACCTATGTTTGTTAAGCGAGATAATAGCCCATACTGGTATTGGTAATTGGACGCTAGTGTCTCATTTTAGACTGTTGTTGATTGTACAACACACGTATTGGAGCAATGGTGTCATGGAGCCCCTTTTGTACCCTTGTGTGCCCTTCAACGGCCAAGTCACACAACATTAACTATAATAATAAAGAAACCGCAGTAAGGAACCTTAGACTTGGCACGATTTTGTCTAGATTTCATTACTTTTTAGAGATAAACAAGCAGCTCCATCGACACTTGGCTAGTTTTTTACAGAATGTTTTTGGTGGGATTTCACTTCTTTTTGTAGAAACGTGGGCATATTGATTTATTTTCCTACATTTTAGTGTAATTTGTTTATTTAATTCGTGTAATGTTCGAGTAGAATAAAGGGGCCTGAAAATGCGGCAAAATGGTTCTAGTAAAGAATGGTACGGCAGTGTTTGCTTCGCGCTCGACTTGGCGGGGGCACTGCCGTGCCCCCAGATCGACGTTCTGGTCTTATCTAGAGGTTCTCAAATAGGGGCCTGAAAATGCGGCGAAATGGTTCCAGTAAAGAATGGTACGGCAGTGTTTGCTTCGAGCTCGACTTGGCGGGGGCACTGCCGTGCCCCCAGATCGACGTTCTGGTCTTATCTAGAGGTTCTCAAATAGGGGCCTGAAAATGCGGCGAAATTGTTCCAGTAAAGAATGGTACGGCAGTGTTTGCTTCGCGCTCGACTTGGCAGGGGCACTGCCGTGCCCCCAGATCGATTATCCTAGTTTTTATAGTTTTCCCTTTATGTGGCCATTAAACCCCAACTCTGTACCAAATTTCAGCTCTCTAAGTTTATGGGAAGTACTAGTTCTATTTTGATGATCATGAGTGAGTGAGTGAGTGTCGAAAATGCGAAACTTTGCTTTCGCTTAACTTCGGAACCTACAGACTTGAAATTTTGGATTTTAAGTACGTGAATATAGCTTATTGGATGACGAAAATTTCTGCGTTCTGGTCTTATCCAGAGGTTCTCAAATAGGGGCCTGAAAATGCGGCGAAATGGTTCCAGTAAAGGATGGTACGGCAGTGTTTGCTTCGCGCTCGACTTGGCGGGGGCACTGCCGTGCCCCCAGATTGGTATCAATTATTATTATTTTAAGTTACGCCTTATTAAGTAATGTCTACTTAAGCTTGTTTAAACTGTATATTTTATATATTTGTATAAGCTCGAAGATGATGATGATTGAAGCCAAATGAAGCAATTTTTTGGGTTTTTAATGATTACGTATTGACTGTTTCAAAAATATTTACTGGAAAAATGAGTGCCCTTGTCTTCAAAATGAAACATACGTAAAATTAAAATGGAAATTATATATTATATAAAAAAAAAATCTTTGTTGTTGGAATCAGGTTAATCCAAGATTTGGGAAATAAAACGAAATATTTTTTCAGTTTTTTTTTAATATTTTTTACACAATTCGTAGCATTCATAATGCCGACCGTAGTCCTCGTCCCGTCGGCCAGACTATGACGTCATCAAAACAACAGAAACGGCCGCGCCCGGGACATAACAGCTATATGTACAGACTCCTAGCTCATATAATACATATACATACGAGAAAAAAACCGTAGGGGCCTGTCCGCACGGCGGTTTTTCACCGCACGATTTTTATTCATGCGGTGTTCTGTGATCGCGAACGCATCTCGTACAATTATCTAATGTTAGGGCCAACACGACACGCGATGCGGCGGTTCATTTTTAAGATAGCTATTCAAAATTGAATTTTATGCATTACACAAGAACACACAAGTTTCTTTGTCGGTTCGAATGTCAGGCTGCACCACGCTGCACCGCGCATGTACAGTGTACGGCTGATGTCATATGAAACGTGTACCTTTCGTACAGTGAATAAAGTTCAATTTTGAATAGCTATTATAAAAATGCAGCCCCGCTATTATCGTTTCGGTGTGTAGGTACCCTTAACGCGCGATTTCGTTACCGCTGGTGTGTTACAAAATTGTCTCGCGGTGAAAAATCGCTGTTCGGACATTACCCTAATTATTAGACTACCGAAGGTGTAATATACAGAAATAAGAACCAAACCCGGCACGGAACGGTCTATACAATGCGTTATTTACAAAAGTTAAAAGCGACTGTGTTTTGGTTGTGTAGAAAATTGTAAATCTATCGATTCCACAGTTCCAATGTTACCAACGAAATTCTAAACGAATAGAGACCTCTCGCCATCACTTACCAAAATTTTATAAGGCTTCCGGCCGAATACTGAAGCGATAGTTAAATTAAGTGACGCTCAAGTCACATGCCGTCCTTGTCATTTCGGAAAGGAGAGACAGCGACAGCCTGTGAATAAGCCTCCTATTCTTTCCCTTTTAATTTTAATTAGCGTTTTAGTATTCGGCGTTTCATCTCTTATGTCACATGGTATCCTAGTCATTCTGTTAAGTGATTAAGATAAAGTAATGATTTAAGTGGTCCTTAACTTTAGTTAATTGAAAAGTTACTGATTTTATTATCTCCCAATAAGGTTAGGTTCGCACGAGGGTTTTTAGTGGTCGCGACAGAAAAAAAACGCACTGTAAATAGAACTGTGCACTTATACAATAGAGCTGAAAATCGTGTAGAGTTGTCATATCTGACATCTGACAATTCGATATTCAGCTCTGTTGTGTCAATTGTAAAAAAAAACTAATAGGTAGTGATGCCGGGGACTCTATTTACAATATTCTTTGAGCATTCGGTAAAGTAACACATTTTGATAATTCGTTTAATATTATTGAGCGAAATATAAACATACATCTATTACAATTGTGGTGTAATAAAAATAATACATATTCTGCGAATTTCGCTGCAGTAGAAAATTTAGTGGCAGTACAACTACGTTCTTATTGTCTTTCGGAAACTTCGTGTTCCATACATCATCGATCGCTGCCATAATACAACTTCCGAGGGACATTAAGAAAGTAGTACTGTAGAATGTCAATATCAAACAAGTTCACGCTCGACCAGGCTTAAGGTGAAAATCGCTTAACAGAGCCGTTGAATCGTACGCACGCACACATAGTCACGTGTAAATACGTAGTTCAACCACGTCTGCAGTAATTGCGGTCACTTTGTGTTTAAATATTTTGAGTTTAGTGTTTAGAAAGTGGTCGAGCAGGAACTTAGTCGATAGTGTACACAATATCTGTCAAATATTTCGCAAGAGAAATATATTAGTAGGTACGCTAAAACACAACTCGATCCGTCTAGTTTATAATCTCAGGGAAATTCGTTTCCTATGCTATGGAGCTTATATTCGGCGTCCCGATATCTTTATACATTATATTTTTATATTATTTCAATATCTATAGTTAATTTGAAACGATCACACCGACCTGTGACGCTATATAAAGCTTGTTCCGGAATACAGCTAGATCGAGCTCGGACCGACTCGGTAAGCTCCGCTCGTATACATGATAAGGCTGGTAATATGCATTACCTCTCCCGACTCACACTTGGCCGTGACGTCAGCGACCATAGATAATATACAGGTAACAAAATAGTGAACGCAAAAACCCGCGCCGCGCAGCGCCGGTCGCGGGCGACAGCGCGCCAAATCCAACTGTCAGTTTTCGAAGTTCGAACTCCGATTCCATATTCAAAAATTAGATTGGGCGCGCTTAGGTTTTTTTTAATACTTTTATTTCGTCTTTGGAGACGTAGCTTCGATCAGTTTCGATCAGTGTCGAATCGAAGGCGATTCGCGTCAGGTATACACATAAATAGATTTAAAAATCTCATCGCAACAGTGTAAAATATGGTTTTATATTCGTATACATCGGTTACAAATTGTGCTACACGATTGAACACCAAGGCAAGGTGACGCTATATCATAAATATAATATATACTATATATAATAATATAATTCAAAGATATGTACTTTGTCTGTAAAGAAAATAGCGATCGGGTCGATTAAAAATTACTGTGAAATTGACATTCGAATTGTTTCGTTATTAAACTGTTAGGTAACAGAAGCGAGACGTTCGAAAGGCGTTCAAAATAAACGAAAACGGTTGTTCCCAACGATTAAGGTGGGTGCACACGGCCGGAGCGACGCCGCGGCCCGCCTCTGCTTCACCGCAGCGGCGCGTCGCTCCGGCCGCCGGCCCGTTAACAGAGGCTAATTACAAACCTATTACATACGCAACTCCTTTACAAAAAAGTCCCATTTCTATTACCGCCGTCTCGTGCTCTACGTCGAGTGATAGTTACAACTTACAACTAATCAATTATTTATTTATATTTACGTAGTAACAATACACAATTAGCTATAAATATTTATACGATAACTATCAAACCATTTTATTGTTACATTCATCTCCGCTATAATAGTACCGAGTGATAAAATTGTTCTTACATTATGGCGATCGCACCGCGTTCGCGAACGTTCATATAATACAGCGTCCAATCGTCACTTCGTAAATTTACATTAACATTAGAGTTGACTTTAAATCTTAATTTAGGAGATCGTATACTGTTTCAAATATTACAAAATGATTGTTTTTATGTACATGTTAGCATCGTTCTCCTGTGCGGGCGCCGCGTTCCGGCGGCGGTGGGCGGCGGTGTGCGGCGACCCTGACGCGTCGGCCTCAGCGGGCTGGGACCGAACGATGGTTACCCATATCTGGAAATAAAATAAACAGCAATTACAATTACATTCTCTAGACATTGTTGGAAACGAGAAGAAGACAGCTTTCTTTAAATCAATTACAATACGGCAATGCCTGTAACCATTAGTCATATATACTAATATTAAAACGAGGAAAAATTTATTTGTTTGAATGTTTATTTTCATTGAATGGACTCCTAAACTACTGGACCGATTTTGATGAAATTTGGCACAGATATAGAGTAGACCACGGGCAAGGACACAGGTAAATTTTAATGGCAGCACAGTGTACGGTTCCTGCGCGATTACCTTTAGCGTGTACATAATCGTGGACAACTTCTATACACCAAATGACTTACATAGACAAACATTGAGTTAGACAAGGTTTTGTCTATCATATACATACTTTTAGAACAAACAAGACAAAGCAACACTTCTCTTTAATAAATTAGAAAATGCAAGTAGCCTTTTACTAATAATAATAAAAAAAAACAAGCATAACATATACTCACATGTACAAGGATTAAAGATGGTGTCCGTAGTACTCGGCGGGGTAGTAGCCCTGGTGGAAGGCGGGGTCTGTGGGTGGCCTGTGCATCATCTGCTGGCCGTCCATCATGTACCCCATCGTGGCCTCGGGGCTGTAGGCGCCGCTGGGTCCCGCGTGAGGGAACACTGCCGGGTAGAACACTGAGCGGTTAATTAGGCCAGTCGTTGTTAAAACCATAGGTGGTTCCATAGGAACAAAACCATATGTGGTTCAACAGGAACCAAACCCTATGGTTTGGTTCCTGTTCAAATATGTTGTGGTTCAATAGGAACCAAGATGCTATCGCTAACTACGATGACGAAGTTAGAAATCAAAAATGTATGGTATTTATTAACGTATCGCGCGCAACTTAGCGAACGTTAAGTCAATCCCATATTATATTTTCAGTTTCGATGATCGTCTTTGTAATAATTAACGATGGCATGTTGGCTTAGCCCTCTGAACATACGATAAGTCTAAAAGTAACGGCAGAACAACTAAAGGTTAACAACACGACTCGTGGAGGGCAATAGACATGCATGAATATGGAGAAAGATTAGAATTACGACAAGAAAAAATACTCCGCTTTAAAAACACAATTTATAATCTTTCATGGTTGACTGCCGTTTACTTTATTATTAATTTATAATAAATAATAATTAAATGTAATTCTAAAGTATTGTAATGTATGTTGCATGATGCGTGCGTGTTTTTTGTTTGTATGGATTGTGTGGTCACGTTAGACTTGACTAATTTGAAAAACTGTTCTCGGAACGAACGCATTTGTTTCCCCAGCACGCTCCTAGCAACGACCGTACCGAGAACGTAACTTATGCGAGTAGCTTCCAAACAAACATGCGAACGGAAGACGCCATTAATGTTAACAAGACTTATTCAGAAGTTTCGACAGAGGAAAAAAATAATGTCAATTGTCGATATACGAGTTCGCTCAATTTTGCCACAAAACTGTTATGCCTTCCGGCGATATATGGCGGGATTATCAATCGTAAACTAATGGTGTTCGGCCATTATTGACGGCGATTTCCGCCTTCCTCCGCCTTTATGGTGGCACGCGCCATTGCACACGGCCGGCAAACACCACACTAATGCCCCGAATGCTTTTTACAAATTGTTTTTTTTTTAACTTTTGCAGTCCAGAATCATAAAACCCGAAGCCTCTGTAGAGCTAGATAATAGTGCCACTATCATATTGGAATTTAACAGCATTGAAGTAGGAGATAACATTTCATGTTCTTCATTGAGATTATGCATTCACTCAGTCAACATTGTCCGCACTCCGTACTCCGTACCCTTACAGAACTCATTCCGTGCTCGTGTGCGATAACAATACAATATTTCTAATGCACTTTGAATATTTCCAGTGGCATCCTCTACACGCGATCGTTCGTTTCTCGAGCTGATTAATTTAAAAAATTATCGTTACGTTCCGTCGGTTCGCTCGGCTCGCTCGTTCCGGATTCATTTCATATAAATATTTATCGCGGGTGGGAAACGTTTTAATGGCCAAGATTAATTCAATAAAACTTGCAAACGTACAAAAACTGCATGCCATGACACAATAGTTAGTCTGTCACCGGGCAGCACGAAATAGTTCTCGGTGTAATATACGGCGGCGTTGATT
Organism: Glaucopsyche alexis; assembly: GCA_905404095.1. NCBI lineage: Eukaryota > Metazoa > Arthropoda > Insecta > Lepidoptera > Lycaenidae > Glaucopsyche > Glaucopsyche alexis. The sequence continues at coordinate 30,304,291 of FR990045.1, read as the reverse complement.
ACCGCTCCCTAAATCATAGTTTCCTGGTAGCTTGCCCTCTTGTTCTCGGGACCTGTTATTATTTCCTGTTCCCCCAGTCGTGGAGTACGGGAAATACGGCTCACTAATCTCAGAAATATTCGTTCTTTTTGCACTATCAGCGAGTTTCGCTCCTTATTTATGTTCGATGAATACGATTACCATTGAGGTAACCCTAAAATTTCTCGTAAATTCTAGGTTGCCTAATATTTTCCATATAATAGGTATACCTATTCCAGTTCAGTATCTAGAATTATTCTTTTGTTACATAATTCACCTCCGTGAATACATTAGCGAATCGTAAAATTGTAATAAACAAAATGCAGTGCATTCGTTCCATTGTCTTAAGTATCGGACGACGGAGTTTTGGCGGTGGTGTTGCACTCTAAAACAGACAGCGTATAAAGCGGGGGCAGAATTCTAAATATTCCCGGCGGATGCCGCCAAGTTTGCCGACGACGTAAAATGGAAAAGCGGGGATGGAAAATTGTTTTGGCAATCGGCTAAAGAAAATGGCTACCACATTTCCTGCGGTCAAGCCGGCTTCCAATCGCCCCCAGTTTATGTATTCCCGGTGCGTACGTCTTACAGCACTGTACTCTATTAGTTTTTTGCGAACCCACTTTACTCGATTTAAAAAATCCTAAAAAGCCGACACTCGCACCAGCATAGCGTGAAATTATTTTCGACAACTCCAAAAGGATTACTCAAGTATTCTTGAATAATGATTATTATTCGTAATTATATGATGAGCGTCACAAATTTTAATATTACTTTACGTACTACGTTTTTAATAAACTGCAGAACGTCAGATTAATCCCCGCGAAAAGCCGAATAAACGATTGGTCGGCAGCGGCGGATAGCGCGAATTGTAATTTACAGAGTCGCGCGTAATGGCGACGCATCAGAGGGTAATTTATGCCCTTATAATAAATTCATTAGCTGCCCGTAAACAGCCAGGCCGGCAGTGTGCTACTTACGGAGGTAATGCGCGACAACCGAATTGTAATTATTCCATTACTTCCCGAAGGTGTTCGATGTCAACCCCTTTAATTTACTCGCGTCATCCATGCACGTCGCGTTGCTAGCATATTCCGAGATGTTTACCCGATCGATGAAGAATTCTGCTAGCGTTGCAGCATTACTAGCATATTAGAAGTTGTTTGTCTGATCGATTGTGCTGACTGCAGACCGGCGGGCAATTTTATTATCTCTGTGAGTCCGTATGTTAATGAAATCTGGCTAACGGGCAGATAGATCTCTGTAACTGCTGACGGTGTTTTATTACATTTTTGTCACAAATATCTTTAGAAAATGAGACAAAAGCGATCTAATCCCCTGCTAGGCCCCACACATCTAGGGGGCCGGGGGTGCGTGATGGATGGCTCGGGACGGGTCAACGAATTCGGACATTATTCTTTTTACCCTTCTTGCGTTCCGTTCGCAAGAGTAAGCCCTTTTTGCGATGTCCTTTTTTTCCTCTTCCCGGAGGAATTTTTGCTTTGGGTACGTTTTATGGACTGCTACAATTACGGAACGGACGTTCTTTTTATTTAACGTTGTAGACTGTTTTTAAATGCTTTCAAATATGGCCAAACATGGACGCGAATTGCTTTCGTTTAGCGGCGATATGGAACTGTTTGTGTGGGTGAATTATGATGGAATTATTTTTATCGTCTGTGCTGTTTTGATCCTACGAATACTTTAGTTACTTGTATTGATTTCTCGGGAAACGAAAGAGAGAGAATCTGTTATTTACATGCTATCAAAAACTTATCAGCATATCGAAGCTTATCTCATGAATTCCTATAGTGACATTTTGTATACATTGTGTCGTTATTTAACCGTGTAGAACTGGAGGACTATTTTTCACCGGTCTCGGTCTCGTGGTCAGCGGTCCCTGGGGTCTGCAGCCTGCATACTGTATGAGACGGTCAGTAACTCGATTGTGGACTTCAAAGTCGTTTGCGGCGGCGAATTTCAATGGGCTACGTGGTTTGATCTATTCAATGCGCTATTCCCAATTGTCGTTAAAGGTTTCGCCAAATGCCTGTTATAGAGTGATCAATGGTTCTCTTATTTTCTTTAAAGTTTTTGAGTCGTTGCTAGTTCTTGTTAGGACGCGTGGATTATGCAAGAAGTAAAATTATAAAATCTGCAGATGCTGATTGTTGGTATTCTCCTCTGCTTAGCAAGTGTAATGTGAAAGTGTTAAATATGTATTGTAAAGTTAAGTATAATATTCGTATAAGAAAAATGTTACCTGCTCTATTTGACTGGTCTATCATTGGCTGTACTATCCTACGTCTTGCGTTGATAAACCTGAAAAGAAAAACAAAATAAATTAAATATTGGTTTTACACAACATAGCCAGACTTAAGACAGTATAGGGCTGAAGGGAATTCTAATCCTTACAAAAAAGTATCAGTATCAAATAAAGTACCAGGCTTACATAAGTTACGTGGCAATTACTTGCGCGGGTGAATAAGTAACGCTCGCGGATGCACTCCCAAATGAACTGTCAATACGTATCGCGCGCCGCGCCGCCGCCGATTGGTTTGTGATCCGATTTGTATTACCGATCCCCGATACATTATATTTTACACGTGAACAGTGAACACGCCATATGAATATCGTATGTCCAATTCGAATAAAGGACCGAAGTTTAATTTTGACCATTCTAAACGAGTTTCGACCTTTTTGACAGTTTGAAGCAACAATATTGTATATAATTATCAATATTACGTAAAACTGTCATACATCAGATAGATCTAAAGTAGCATTTAACAGATATTTTAAAATAATGTTGCATTTTAATACAATTGAGTCGACAGCACCATAAGTCTAAAAACATACACTCTTAGCGAAAATTATAAGCAATTTAAAGGTCGAAAGCGTTCGATCGGGAAGGGTTGTCCCTTGTAGGGCCGTAATTACGAACGTCCGATGCGACTAATGTATTGTTAATACAAAGATTAGTTCATTAACTGTTCATCTGCAGCCGGGGTCCCGCCGGGGTCCCGCCGGCCCCCGGCCGCGGCCCGCTGGGAGGGAAAAAGGCAACTTTTACGACGCACCGGGGCCGTTTCTTGCATTAATTTTGACAGTTGAAATTGATATTGTTGTGTTTCTGCTACAAATTGCATTACGGCCATTATGTTGACTAATATCGGCGATTTCGTAATTGACTTTACCGAGTATTAGTTGAACATGATTTACGACTTAATATGGGAATTATAATTTGTTAAATAAGCATTTACTGCGTTTTGTTATTTTTATCAAATATAGACACAAGCTGTATTTTATAATGATTTATTTACCTATGACCTAAGAGCTCTCCGAAAGAAGTATACAAAAAGTAACATAAATGTTATAAATATTTAACGGTATGTTAAGTTATTCATTTTGCAAACAATATCATTTGTGTTCCATTTTTAGAGTACCGTAGTTCACGTCCCCGGAACCTTGTGGTTTCGTCATGCCCGTTCGTCCGTCCTAGTACCTCCCTACGTAAAGTGGGGATGATTTTTTGCGTTTACTTGAAAAACTTCATACAAAAATAATGAAATTAATAAATGAACATGTAAAATATTGGTATAATGATACGGAACCATACGTACGCGACTCCGACTCGCACTTGACTGGTCGTTTACTATTCATAATATAATTATAATATATATTATAATCCTTTAAAACTTCATCTCGTGTCATTCGAACGTTTCAAATCTCCAATCTCCATAGGATCAAGAGGACCGGGTACGATTGTGTGTGTTATGGGTACGCCGGACCCCAGATGACGCGATAAATCATGCACTCATCTGGCCGCTAACGCCGCGCCGGCGAAGGGTTGTAATTCCTTGTACCTATCACATTGGCGCGAAAAACGCCCGCCATGATGAATGCCTTCCAAATGCAAATGCGACTAATTGTAATGAGATTTAATCTCATTGTAACCTCTGGAGCTGGAGAGAGGGGGCGTTAGACGGTTATGAGAACTGCTATTGTCACGACCGTTCGTAATATGTTTGATTAATGATACATTACTTTCTAGAACATTGCTAAATTAAAATTAGGGTATTTAGGGCTAAGTTCACATCGACACGGCGCTGTTAGAGCATCTTCAAGAAATCATTTATTCGGAGTATATACTATTATAGACGAGGCAATAACTGTCCCCACTTTTCGGGTTGTTTGGGGCCATTTTGACATTTGAGGTATGGTGTGGTTTTTTCATAAATGAAGATTTGTTCTGTCAAATGTACGTCATGTCCAGTCTTTTGTTTTGAAATCTTTGCGGTTATGGATCAGATTGACTACCCAACTTCAGCGTATAGTCCGTTTATTTTTACAGCTGGTGGTCCTACCGTTATGATAATCGAGCCACTCGAGCCCATGATACCCTGGTACATATCTATTATTATTACTAATATTATTGTGAGATTTTCCCGGGCTTTCCCTAAATAGGAAAAGTTAAAAGGGCCATTTAGTTCCGGGAACACGTTCGTGGGCTGTTTCGGTTGGCCGGAGGGGGAGGGCGGAGGGCGGAGGGGTTGAGGTAGTTTCCTATTGTGAGATATACTGTGTACTGAATTTGAACGGTTTTGGTCCAAAGCTATACCAAACGGCCTATGAAAAGTATGTGCCTAATTCTCTCTAAGGGCTTAGCCAACATGTCATTGTTATTTACAATGACGATCTACGAAATTGAAAATTTATGGGATTGACATAACGTTCGCTAAGTGACATAGCGCGCGATATGTCAATACCATACATTTTTATAACTTCGTCATCGTAATTAACGATGGCATCTTGGTTAAATGTCCATGATAATTTTTATGACTCACCATTTTTAAAACGCAGATAAAAAAATCGTATTCAGATTACAAACAAATATTCGTTTTGAGTATATTATTATTAAAAATCCGTAAATGTACCCATCCATCTACTAGAAAACTATATTGAACGCTCGAAAAACATAACCCTCCTTTTCGGCAGTCGGGTGAAAATAGCGTCAACCTCTCCCTGCTCGGAATGAGTAAACAGTCTTAATTGTGATTCGGAGTTGAATAAAATTTAATTTTGTTCCGAAGTTTTTGGATTTTAATTACCTGAGAGCGAATTAAATAAAGAGGGTCGTTTCCAGCGCCGAGTTTAAGGCGGGCCTTGGTTATTTATTACGTCGCAACTCGCAACTCGCACCTCTACAGCTCCGTAAATACTACTCAAATAAATTTCACATTTGAATTTACCTTTTATATAACTTTCTAATAATTAGCATTACGATCTCACAGTGTTTAGATATTGAGATCAAGTTGTAACCGAGAAAACACCTTTATCACAATCATAATCTTTATTTGCTGGAATATATTATGTAGTAACAAAATTGGTTGTAGTATTTTTAGAGAACAAATAATATTCTGCTTAAGGCATGGAAATTTTTTAATACTTACTTTTTAGCATTTTAATAGTTTAAGATTTAAATTTTATAATATCAAATCATTACATTACTGGTTTTATACACACATAGACTGCCAAAATTATTATTCCTCCTTTTGACTCTGGAAATCTAGTACAATATACATTTTTTTCTGAACACTGATTTTAAATAAGGGTATCTAGCTCTAACTTTTAATTCTAGTAATTATATCCAATTCAACTTTTCACAGAACGGAATAAATGATCGGCAAACACCGAGACTGAACCGTTCCGGATGTTGCGCAAAACAAACGGAGGAACAGGTGAGGTATTACGGGGAGCGATAAATTGCGCCCTCCTAATTAAGGAGAAAGTCCCTCCGACGGCCGGCACTCCCGATAGTTCCCTTATTAAATAATGTACATCTACAAGTACGATGCATAGCACATTATATCCTACCGGTAACTAGATGGTGCCCGTGACGGAAGTCGAACATTGTGGAGATAAATATATTCTACCTATCGGTCCAGTAGTTACAAAGTCTATTTAATGAATACAAACAAATAAACAAACACATCTTTCTTCTTGATTATACATATTGAAGTGGTGGAAACAGAATATTCTTTGTTATTATGAAGAGTATTTTTTATTATAATTTGTATTATATTAGAACTTACTAAACTTCTATTGCCAGCCAGCAATTGCCAGGAAGGTTTAGTTTCAATAATGGTTTAATCTGAACAATTCGGATTACCGGCACTTTCAGTTTTATTGCTGGGTCCGGTAAGCCCGGAGCCCGGGGTGACATAGCTTATCGCACTCGCCAAATGAACGCATTAGTTTTCATAAAACCGTTGATAGCCTCCGTCCTACGCCCCTGAACTTTAGCCAAGTTGCCATCGCTAATTGCGACGACGAAGTACGAAAACCAAAATGTTTCTTTCTTACGCCGGTTCTTCTCGCCGGGCTAGTTTCCGAACCGGTGGTAGGCATCATGTAGGACAATTCTATAAGTGTTATATACCTACTAACTTTTGCATGCGCCTCCGCCCACGTAAATATATTATCCCGCGGAAACACTACTTTTTCGGGATAAAAAATGTCCTATGTCCTTTCCCGGGACCCAAAGTATGTCTATACCAAATTTCATAAAAATCGGTTCAGCGGTTAATGCGTGAAGAGATAACAGATAGACAGACAGACAGGCAGACAAACAGACAGACACACTTTCGCATTTATAATATTATAGTATAGATAATATTAGTATAGATATGGAAATAAGATTTTTAACTTTGAGTATGGGATACGACTTAACACTAACGGCCGCAACGAGACATTTAATGCTTACTCAAGAAGCTACTTAATACATACCAGACATATTAAAGTACACTCAGTTTGTGTCAAAATCTCTAATATATGACTCCGTAAGAGTGCGGTCGTAAGTGACATAAGCATCGCTATCGAATATATAAATAAACACAAGTTATCGATAGCTTTTTGTAAATAAGGGTGGAAGGAATGTTAATCAATAGTGTTGTTTGTCGCGAGACTTTTCCCGGACTTTTCCCCGGGAAGGGTGAATAATTTTCCGCGATAACAAATGACTGTCGAATCCCAAAAATCCACTTGTCAATAACATCAGATTAATTGATTCGAATTCCGTTGCGTTTGTCTGTTCTCACTCGTGTTACTTTTAACTTGAAAATCGTGAAGACGTAAGAGAATTTACATAAAACTTACGGAAAACTTTACAGTTGAAGAATTGTGTTTGCAAACGCATTACAATTGACCCATAGCGTCGTCACTATGAATCATGTAAGCCCAATCCTATCCTACTAATATTATAAATATGAAAGTTTGTGAGGATGGATGGATGGATCTCTTTCACGCAAAAACTAGTAAACAGATTTGGATGATAATTTGTATGGTAGTAGTTTAGGCTTTGGATTAAAACAAATGATACTTTTTATCTCGAAAAAGTACAGTGTTTTCTTGGGATACTGAATTTACGCGGGCGGCGCCGCGGGCAACAGCTAATAAGTAATATGTTATAAAAAATAATGTTTTTTTATCGAAATAGAAGGGTTGATTATATGTAACACTACTCTGAGGCCCACTTACTCTGATCTAGGTTATCGACATAACCCCGAATTAAATATCATGTTACCTCTCTCGTTCTTCGTATTTACGAAAGAGAAGGCATGCTATTTAGGGTAAACTATAATCTAGATTTTCGCAAGTTGGCCTTAGTTTTACTCTTCAGTGGGATTATGTGTTGACTTTCGTTAATTTGTTGTAGGTATAGCATTGACAATCAAAACTAAGAAAACCTTTTTGTCAATTTATACATTATCTACACAGTTTTGCTAAACATAACTATCCAATTTTCGTAAAATAAAATCAAAAACATAATTTCGATCGAAGCTAGAATTAAATTGTGAATAAATCACGAGCGCAGTGTACATATTTTTACAAATGATATATGAACAGATAAATTATTATGACACCCGGCCATTGCATGGACGAGATCCAAACCATAAAATATTAGCATATATAATTAATTACATAATTATTTACCTAAAACCATACATTAATTATTAAATTTGGCGTGCCGACGTTTATAAAACCAAACGAAATTGTTTAAGCCAAAATCGAAATAGGGAACGAACTACGAGACGAACGAAAAAACGAGTTCCTGATTAGTTGGCAGCCATGTGACGTTCCATAGACAATATGGACCTTATTACTTAGCGTCGAGTTGGACGCAATCGGTTTGATTTGTGGCCCCCGTATGTATTAGGGCCGCAGCGGCATCACGTACAAATTCTTATAATCCGGCCGGCTCCGGGCGAACGATAAATATTTTTCATGAAATCCGCCGGCCGCGACGACGCATAGAAACTGCCCTAAATCAGGCAATTATAGGTGTGACCAGTAAATTATTATAACCAGGGGATCAGGAGTGGACCGTTGGAATATTGCCTATCGCTTCATCTCCTACATTCGCTACTGTTTTGTTGTTATTGAGTTTCATGATCTTTTAGATTGTTACTATGGCTTATTTTCTCCCTTTGGGCTTCGATAAACGCTTCTATAACTGCGTTGTGGCGTAGTATTGCAAGATTTGCAAGGATGACGCCACAGTTTTGTGTACAATTTTTTTACCGTCGCCCATGGACACTCGTAATAGAGGACTTTCGTGGATATGTGTATTCTGGTCTGTCCTAACCTACGGTGCACACTCTTGGTCTTCGACTGCGTCACAGAAGTCTAAGCTCGGGGTCTGTCGACGGGCCATGGAGCGCCGTATTTTAGGTGACAAGAGGATCGACCGAACCCGAAACACCTCTCTGCGCTCCGAAAAACGAGAGTGACGTGGAAAAGAAAGCTGCCACCTTAAAATGGTGTTGGGCGGGGCATGTGTCTCGCATGTAGTGTTGCCCAAATCAGTCTTGATCTTGGTCTTGCAGCAAGAGTCTCGCAAGAGTCTCGCAAGTCTCGCAATTACCTATTAGCCTATTGCTATTTATTAAACGTTATTTTAGATCTCAGAACAACGTTATAGAGTAGGTATTACGTTACGTTGTTATATTAAGTTGTTTTAATATCTAAAATAACGTTTAATAAATAGCAATAGGCTAATAGGTAATTGCGAGACTTGCGAGACTCTTGCGAGACTCTTGCTGCAAGACCAAGACCAAGACTGATTTGGGAAACACTACTCGCATGCACCCAGATAGATGGGCACATCTTATTTCGGAGTGTCTACTGACTGGTTGGCAGAACAGAGGCAGACCCAAAAAAGGTGGCGTGACGAATTAGATGCCTTCGATAAGGGCTGGCCGACCATAGCAAAGGATTGCGATTTATGGAGGAAAAGAGGGGAGCCCTTTGCCCAGCAGTGGGACACAACAGGCAAGCATAATAATAATAACATTTTGAGACACAATTTCGACTATTAACCTCTGTCCCCGGGGTGACATAACTTCGTAGATACGTTAATAAGGAGAGCGCCTTAATCCTGGGCGCCTGGTAGCGCCTGGTAGCCGGTGGTAATTACGGCGATCCGTCTGACCCCGACCTCCGCGACACATGGCGCTAATTGTGAGGGCGCCGTAGAGGGTGCGTTACGTCACTGCACTGATTTCTTTGTAGAGTGCGATTTATTACTTTGCCCCTGTCACAATACTACTTATTACATTTGTTGCAACTTGCAATACGTACGATAGTGTACACCTAGCGTCATAGAATCGACATCAAAAGATGTATCGTTTCGACGGACTGAAGCTGAAAACTGGACATAGGTTCATATTATTATAGGTGAGGTGTTAAATCCTACTAGGTATAATACTATTATAAATGTGAAAGTTTGTTAGGATTGATGGATGTATGAATGGCTCTTTCACTCGAAAACTACTGGACAGATTTTGATGAAAGATAAGTATATGGTAGTTACTTTATAAATTTAGGCTAGATTATCCCGAAATTATATCCCGAAAAGCATAGTGTTCACATGGGATACTGTATTTTCGAGGGCGACTGAGTTAATTTTAACTAATTTGTAAAAACAATAATGGTACAAACTCGAATATTGGACACCCTACTCACAGTTATGTTAGTTAGGTTATGAAAATAGTTAGGCTCAATAAGGAATTCTCCACCACAAATGGGCAGCTCCGTGATAGGCGCCATGTTGTTCTGATTGTTTGACACGCGCCAATTTATTCCCTATTAAATATATTCGCAAAGGGTTGAGGTGCGAACTGTTATACGCTGGCAACAGATGGCATTTGTTATAAACAAGGGATTAAATACATAAATTCGGGACCCACTCTTGGAATTTATATAGAAAAACATTTGGAGCAGATATGATGGAGATTATCATAGAAAGGTGCAGAAAAACCGGAGCTTTCGATAACAGAAATTTTCATGGAAATTTCTAGTAGGTCCTGGTGCTTTTCGATTCAGTGCGTTTAGAAATAGGCTGTATTTACATGTACTAGGCTTGCATAACAGTTGCGGGGATGGATAAACCACTAATGAGCGCGACAGCAGCGCCGCTCGGGATGCGGCCGCTCCGCGAACTAATTGCCGTGATGGATTGCCTGCGCCAGTGCCTAATTACTGATAAAATCATTGTACTGTTTACTTGTTAGAGTTGTTGGTTTACTTTTACCTTCTATATATTCATAAAACAGAAAAAAATCATAAAGATATAGCCCTGTATTTCGAAATTTGAGTCCTCGGGCACTGAAGGATTATGCACATGAAGATATTATAAGTTTTCCAAACGCTGTCTTAACGATTGGGATTTGACAATTCACCTCTTCCTCAAAGTTCGGTTAGGGACAGGTTCGAAGGAAAGTCTTGATTCAGACATTTTTAGAAACCTTAAAAGTCTTATTGTCTTATCCTTTTGATTGAACTGCAGCTAATTCGGGGTAGTATCAAAACCTAAACCTCAATTCTCGTATTTAAAGTAGACTTTCATTTTACTTTGATTGGATTGAAAGTGTAGCGACATGTTACCATGAACGGATTTTATGAAGTTTCGACCAATCAGAGAGCGTTTCACGTTGATTTAACGTTTATAAAAACACCGTTTGACATATTTAGCGTATCGGGACTTGATTGTAATTGTATTAATGCTAGTTTTATTTAGCAGAATTGCCCCTCAGGACAAAGATCGTCGTTTGGAACAACGCTGGGCTTGCGTCCCTGGGGCTCCTATCTCAATCCTTCGGCCGTGGGTGCTGTTATCGTGACGTCACGGGTATCAGGTCAGACCCTGCCCTGAGCCCGCACCATTAATTTGACAAATGGCCGTACTGCTACGCTCTTGAACTTTGTTACCATGGTAATAAGGTCGGGCAAAATATCGACGACTGTACTTAGGACAAAGACTTCTAACTTAGGACGTTTGCGACACTTCCAGAGACTATGCCGCGATTCTAATATGTCATTTTTTGGCTGCCAGTAAAAATAATGACAATTTGATTTTCGAAATTAGAAATATTATAATATTATTAAGCCACTGCCAGTTTCAAGTTAGAAAGGCCGGAAAAAGAATTTTAGTTTGTGTTTTCAACACCGTTTTTCTAAATCCAGTCAAGTCCAAAGTCTGGTCAAAGTGCAAATAAATCGTCAAAGCAGTCAATGTGTCAAGTCAGTCGATTCAGTAACGTTGTAGACGCTTTACTGAAACTTCCTAGGGAGTTTTAAAAGGAACACAAAATACCATGCTTTTTGATGTTGTACCACTTACCTACACTTATGCACGCCAAGGATTATATTATATTTCAATGGTTAATATTACACATTAGGAACCGAAATAACACACATTTATGGAAGAAATGCAAAACAACAACGTCACCAATGGCATGGGGTTCCTATAACCATTCCTATCGGCTTCACTTACCACTAACATTTTGAAGACCCTCATCAAAATCCTTCATATTATATAGGCTTCCCTATGAAGGAGAACTAGTCTTCGCCACTGAACGTCACACATTTATATTCCCGCCCTTTGAATATGTTCTAAGTTCTAGCTTAAAGTAGAATAGGTATCTATGAATCTAGTATTTAGCACTAGCAGTGGATAGTCTTTAGGCAACCTGGCACCTGCTTAGTGTAGCAGGTTGCCTAAAATACGGGAAGTTTTGAGGCATATAACCTGCACGTTTGACTTATTACCATTTCGTAATACATAAAGCGATTATGTTAGCATATTGAATTAGGAGTTACGTAACTCATAAGGTTTCATTGATAAAAAATAACATTTGGTAGGATTATGACATGTGGAATAAATTGAAGATATTTCTATATTCGAAGCTGCTCCGTCGGCCACAAGGCTATAACTCATAATCGACAGTTTATTAGCATTTATAATTTGACTCGGATCGTTTAAATATGATAATTTAATATCGAGTGTGTGTAATATAAAAATATGTGCGCGGTTTCACGCGCGTTTACTGTAAACTACAAACGAAACTGAATAACTTAATGATTAGGACACACAAATGCTTTTGAGTACAAATTGAATTGCATTCATCTATACTAATATAGTAAAGAGAAAAAGTTTTTTTTTCTTTGCATGGAATAGGCTCTCTAAACTACTGGACTAACTTTTATGAAATTTGGCACACATATTATATAGTAGACCACGGGAAAGGACAAATGCTACTTTTTATCGCAACAAAATGTATAGTTCCGGTGGGATTTCTTTATGCGCACACGAAGTCGCTGGTAACATCTAGTAGTAATATAAATAACTAGATGTTGTCTGCGATTTCGTGCGTGTAAAAGGAAACCGCGAGAACTATCCAGTTTGACACGATAAAAAGTAGCCCATGTGTATACCAAATTTCATCAAAATTCGTTGAATAGATTTTGCGTGAAGGAGTCACAAACATCCATTTACCCACATCCATCCTCACAAACTCAGATTTATGTAAGTAGTAGGATTATCATCAAAGAAAACATTTTCCAAATACGTCTCATGACACTCGACGACATATCTGTAGGTAATTTAGTGTTGTCCGTGTCCATTGCGTTATTGTAACGTCGGCTGTAACGCATTACGCAATATTAAATATTCAGCACCTACCCTCATTATCATCAGGTATTCATGCATGTCTGAAATTGGCAATCGTATTGCGAAAAATAAATAAAATGTAGTAAATATCAAACGGCTGTCGCGTGACCAGCGCGGCGGAACGGTACTTCACAGGGCAAATGGAAACAGAAGGCAAGCTCTTGCATGTTGCACAGTACGACCACGTTGCCGATGTCTTTTAGGAATTTATTGTACATCGTCTGTCATTTGTCATAGAAAAACGATGATTGTCAAGAGTGACATTAAGGTAGCCTTTCGAAGCAAGCGTCAGTGACGCTACGGCACTGAATTGTATGGACTCACTGTCGCCGTCCCATACAATTCAGTGCCGCGATGTCACTAACGCTCGCTTCAAAACGCTACCTTTAGGAAGCTAGTAGCACAGCTGTATGTGGCTGTATACTGTTTGTCGCTAAGCGCAGCAGCGGCGATGGAAGCGCGGGCGGCACGATATATCTGTGTGCTGTGTGTGAGTTTTTATCACTACTCGCCGTGAAGAAGTTAGCTAAAAATTGTATGGCATTTAAACTACGCCCCTAGTGGCAAACAATGTTAACTAAATCGATGCCATACAATCTTCACGGCGCGCAGTGACATAAACTCGCACTCAGCACACATGATCGCTGCACTATTCAGCGTTCTATTGGCATTTGGCGTGTGTGCGTTGATCGAACACGGAATGTTCAAAGCTTGACTTCTGTATTTCTTTTTATTCTGTGGTTTCTTAACGGCAAACGGCTTCATTACAACAATAAATTATATTTTCAATTCGATCAATCATATGATTCATGTGTGCGTAGGAAAATCGAGCTAAGTGGTTTTTTGTAATCACTAACAATTAAATGAAGTAACTCTTCATAAAAGCGAGTTAATTCATTTTAAAAAAAAATTACATCTAAATAATAACACTATAATCAACTGATTCTTAGCTCCGATTTGATGATTATGAGCTCCGTGGCCTAGTGGGTAGACCGTTTGGTTGGCACTCGAGAAAGTGTAGGTTCGAATCCCAGGTTGTGGCGTGTACCAATGAGACTTTTTCAGATCTCAAGTACATTATACGGACGCTCTAACGGTGAAGGAAAACATCGTGAGGAAACCCGCACATGGTTGGCCCCAGACGTATTGACCAGTTCATTCCTCTGGGCTAGGCTATGTTGTGAGAATGCCGTATGTGCTTGGGCAACCATACGAAATTTAAAAACTGACTGTCCCAGGCACTACAGTATGTCAAGAGAGAGCTGGCGTATGAAAAGGCCTAAGTAATCAACTGATTCAATAGAAAATAGAATAAAGAAAATGTGGTCTTCTTTAAAAATAACTGTTAACTGTAGACTTGTGATAAGTATTAACAATCACGATATATCAATATCTAATGCATGCTTTACTGTGTAGGTACGAAGTTTTTTGCGAATTGTGATATGTAGCATTTTACAGTGATGTCATCATTACGGATGATGTATGTACGGAACGCAGACTTTAGATGGAGATATGGCGTTATTGGCGTATATCATACAGCAATTAGACGTAACTTGGAGATTTATTCACCAGCACATGGAGAAAGGACATGGTTCTTAACAAAGTAAAATCTAGTAGCGAAGCAATAATGATACAAAATAGTATAATGCCCCGTCCAGACTGCTCGTGAAGTAGGCCAAGGAAATGCTTGCGAAGTAACCCGAAGTATGAAAAGGCGAAGTGAAGTGCGTGCCCACGCTGTCTTATTCGGGCAACCTCGGCCTACTTCGCGAGTAGTATGGACGAAGTGTCAAATGTAAAACTTGTTAATTATGTAGGAGAGAAAAGCCGGGTCTAAACTGTCCGGGGAAAATTCATAACACTGGAAATAGAACTCTGCGCTAATAAAGTAGAGCTGAAAATCGAACCCACGAGTGTCAAGTCAAATGCCAATGTGAAATCTGACAATTCCACACTCGAGTGGTCAATTTTCAGCTCCATTATAATAGCGCAGCTCATTTTTCTGCTCTCAATTTTCTCCGGCCTCACGGATGCCGTAAGTGTTGCTGACGTGGATGGTATCTACGTTTTGACGAAGATTTAGTTTTAAGCATTTTACAGATGTAAGACATTATTATAGGAGACATATAAACAGCGTACACACTCGTTCTAGAACCATCTATCCATGAAAGAAGGATTTAATTTCAAATAAGTATTTACGGAGAGATATGCCCATTTAATACCAAAGCAGGTTGAGAAAGTTAGAATCTCGAATCGGTTATCGCATGCAGCACGGTACTGTCGGTGGCGACAATCTTCCATCTTTCGTTAGGGCTCTAATGGCGTCGGCCCTTAAAATTTTTATCCCTTTATTTATGGCGGCTTTTGTTACGTATCGAATGTCGTGATCTAGCTTACATTGTTCTCCTGCGGAACAGTTTGATTCCGCATCAGTGGTAAATATTAAATTCGATAACTAGACGTCAATATAACACAAAATATTCTAGAATGCTAATGAAAGGGGCAATAAAATGGGTAGTAAAATGGAGCATTAAAACATTATAACATTTCTGATCTAATGGTTCAGTGTTCTGTGCGAGGTCAGACACATGACAGGTATGATTGAAGGCTTTGATGTGGAAGAGCCATGCTTCGGCATGAATGGGCTGGGTAAATACCACGGCCTCATAGAAAACCGGCGTGAAATAACGTTTGCGCCGAGTGAGGTTACCGGATGCCAGGGGGAGGGTTTGGAGATTTTACGGACTGGGAACGCAAGTCGCAACACTCTGTTGTTACAAGTTAACTCCTCTGGTGTTGGTGAGTGTCCATGGGCGGCGGTATCGTTTTCTTGATCATTTCGTTTCCTTGATCATTTCGTTTCCTTGATCATTTCATACAAAAATGTTAAAGGTTTCTTGTTTAGCTTCATGATATTTAGGTTATCAAGAAGTATGTTTATCTAGAGTTCTAGATTCACATCTCATATGCTTAGTACAACCTTTGGCTACTGTTGCGGTATTAAGCTGTTTATAATGATGTCTCTTCCCACTCATATCAGCAGTCCTGTATCTCCTTGCCTTATTACTGAGGACACGCCGACTGAACATTCACAATACAAGACGCCTCGACTCAACCGTGAAGCCTTCGCAAAAGGCCTAATAGGATTCCGCTAAACGCTTCTGATAGTCTTACATTTTTATGTCCGCAACGTCAGGACTTACGAGTGTGTAGTTTTTTCAGCTCCCATTATCTTGGGCAACCAGCTTACTTTACTCGGCGAAACACTACGCATACGTTGATTCTCGTCAGATGTCTATGATGCCGTGACATCGTGGTTAATAAATCGAAGTTTGGCACCCTAATTCCTATCCAAATGTTTTTTACTGTCTTACAATTTCTAATTGGCCGCAAAAGTTGATGTGTTTAAATGTGATTAAGCTTCTGACGTTGGATAACTGTAAATTCTACGCTAATTTTGATCAAATTTAAATTAAGCAGTTACTTCTAACTATGCAAGCCTAATATAATGCAAATTGTCTTCGCCAACCACCGTGACATTACGTCAATACCATTTGTGAATACACAAAAGAAATGTATGAAAGTTAAAAACAGAAATTAATTAGACTGAGTAGTAAAATTATTGTAGTAGCTAATTTGCTTGAGTTAATTCAAAATGAAGAAATAATAATTTATATTTATAAAAATTACAATGTCCAATAGAAAAAAAGTCAGAAGGTCTAGCTACAAGCAGCTTTCTATAGCTCGCTCGTCGTAAAGATGTAACCGATAAAACTCAAATTTAACTTGACACCACAACCTGCGCAGCCTGACACGTATTAATTGTTTTTACCGTTTGTGATTCAATAGATAAATCGATAGTACATCGGGCTCTTTGGGCTCGTATATCTGTATTCTCTATGTTTAATGTTTATTGAATCCATGTATTAGGTACGTGTAGAGTTTTTATTTTTTATAATTTCTTGGCCTTATAGCGATATTTTATTGTGAATCGTTTGTCAAAGTTATTTGATAAAAATTCATTGGATAAAGGCGTTATCCAGTTTTCGTAAATTTTACGTCGTCATGATTATGATGTTCGTCATTTAGTAAATAATAAGTTAATTTTTATATGATGCATGTCAGATGTGGCGTAATGGAATGTAACCGGATGTGACCATCGCGTCTTTCTGTCACAATTAATTTCCGGGCGCGTTGAAATTGGCGCGAAAACTGTATAGGGGCGCAGGCGGGCGAGGCGGGGGAGGGGGCAGCATGGCGGGAATTTTAATTACGCACTCGTATTCCGAATACCAATGTCGTCTTGTTTAAATTAAATATAAATTATACGCTAGGCCCCGCTGCTCGCCTAGTACTGCGAATAGCTAACAACCCTCTCGGAATTACTTAGGCTAACATTACTTGTGCAAATAATATTATTAAAATCGCAATTAATTTAGCGGTAAGATAATATCAACTTTCAGCCTTCAGTGAGGTAGAAATGATCGAGAGTGAAGTAATTATAGGTGCTACAGGTCTTAAATGACCACATTGAGAAAATCGTACTATGACACATCAACTTTTTGTAGTTGCTATAACAGTAACTTATAACAATTTTATTTTGGTTTTTTAAATTGAATCGTGTAATGGAACGTTATTTTAAGTTCTTTTCGGTGTTTCATTATTTATTATGCCTCATTTGTTTTTTTACCCTAATGTAGTTGACTTATCTGGAACTTCGCAATTCTTGATATGTGTACCAATTGAGGAATATCTACTGAAACTGTCAAAATAGAACTGATAGAAGTAAATGTTAGAGCAACTTCTTCACAAGTTCATGTCCCATAGTATGATTCACTTATTGTGGCCATTTTAGACCTGCTGCTGTACTTCTTTTCCAAATATAAGTTAGCTACATAAGGTTTAAAAAATAAAGGAGGCACAATAAATTATGTGACACCGAAAAGAACCTAAAATAAAAGAACGTTCCATTACACGATTCAATTTAAAAGTTTAAATACAAATCCAAAAACAAAGGAGCTCATGAAACTTATTAATTTCAAAATAAAACTCGGCGAATAGGAGGAAACGTAATTACGGGGCAGATGAGTTCTCCGTAGACGGGTGCACTTCTTACGGCGTTTAGTAAACTTTGATAAAAAGATTAAGTATGACAGTTTGAAATATAGCCACCGCAGACGGCGGAAAAAATAACAGTGCAAAAGTTTATCGGGCCGGGCTCCATTGTTGGCACGGCGAGTTAATTCCGAAAGAAGGCGAGGCGCAGGTGCCGTCGGAGTAATTCCGTCTCCTGCCGGGCCGGGCTCAGCTGCCGCGCCGCGCCGGCAATCCGTGCGCCAGATTATGACGGCCGTGACAGTGCGCGCCGCCATTGCTGCCGCTTTAATTGTAAATTATGGCCAACGACGAGCCATTAACGTAATTGTTTCGAAAGAAACGCAACCGATCTAGGCGAGATCGCGCTCGAAATAGGTAATTAAGAGGTGTATTAGCATGGTGATGCGACACCGCGCTATTTATGCTCGCCGTTTCGGCGCTTATCTCTATCCGACTTATCATTTTCTAAGAAATTAAAAAAAGCGCGTCCATTTGTAGCTATCGCAACTATTTTAATGGTCGCTGCCTCCGCGCACTTCGCGAGATCATAAAAGCGTTTAGCTCTTATAAAACTAGCATAATTATCGTCGAGAACGGTAACTAGATTTTATTATTTGTTCTCGGCGCGGGGTTCCTGTAATAAGCGTTTGTTTTTTATTGTAACTTTTCATTTTTACGGTCTTAATAATCAACACGTTAATGGTCGTAAACTTGAGTGCCGAGTTAGGAGTTACAGATGGTTTGTAATTAGCAATCCATAATTTTAAATGAAACATAATTATCATTCGTAATTAAGGAAGACCATTATTCACACCAAAATTCTGTAGTTGGTAATTTCGAGCGAATTATTTGCAGTTTATCCAAAAGTTATTATTCAACTTATACATTTTATACATTATACATGTTAATACATGAACCCTAAACAAATGTTACACGAGATAATTGTTAACAATTTTATTTTCCATTTATATCTTATCAAAACATAAGCATAGCAAATTAATACAAAAGCAATTAGAGGAGGCATTATTGTTGCTACAATCCGTGTCTACGTCGAGAGCGTAACCATAGAGATTACAAGTTAACTTTTCCGATCACAACACCATAGACAAAGGCTCAAATTACCCACGGGCGGATTGGCAGACGGACTCACCCTTTGACAGCCACGGGCGGCGCGGCGCGGGTGACAAATTGTTGGCTGTTATTTCATTTAGATAACGCCGAGAGTTCATGATTATTAAGAAAACAACGAATTTGATTTTAGAATGTCGTTTAAAATGTATGATCATAAACATTTATATCAAATAAGATTTATACATAATATTATAATCTTTATGTTCTTACATAATTTTATGAAAATCGAAGCAAGTGACGTGAATAATATGATAAGAAGAATTGGGTGTACTCTAAGCTAGATTAAAATATTATTTTTTTTATTCATGAAACAGATAACATCACGACGATTAAAGATATTAAGGAGTTACAACTCGTTACAATAAAAGCAATTAACTGAGCCACATATTATAATTAAAGCGTGAGTAATTATAAACGTAATAGTGTCGGAATGTAAATATTCGTCGGCCATATTTCAAAACAAGGAGGCGCTGATAAGAAAGTTTCATTACCCAAACGCTGAATTTAAAACCGGGCTTAATCAGGTTTACGTTGGTTTATCCGGAGACCTCCCGCTCCTCCACCTGTGTGTTTAGGGAATGGATTATTTTGCGAAAATTCCGTTATTAACACACCCGCCCTTTTTCGAATAAAGGTGCGTGAAGCAAATATTGTCTATGGTTTAATGCGAAGTTTTATATTTTTAACATTGGAAAGGTCAGCGGCGTGTTTGCATACACCCAATTAATTTGAACGATATTGCGAATTTTACATAAGTTAGTTGATGTAATTATACATTTATGGTGTAATTATACCTTTATAATTACTATAATTATTATTTTGTCTAATTGGGGCTTCAAAAATTAAGTTTATGCTACTAAAATGGTGACCGAGCACGGCGGACGTCACACAATTTTAATTTGGAGAGGCTTTGTTTTGAAGAAGGGATTAACCGAACGTACCCAACATACAAATCCGTATGTTTGTTTGTTTCGTTTAAGCCTGCGCACCAGGGCCGCAGCGGCGGCGGGAGCTAACCCCTTCGCAGTTTGATAAATGGCCAATTACAGCGCCCGTCCCTACTGTTAGCTTGTTGCCTATTTTGAATCGCTTTTTCGTTTAGATTAATATCTAAATAGGATAGATACCGTATCTACGTTGTTTTTAAACGTAAATTTTCGAGGGTCTTTGTTTTCTTCCCGTGTACCATTCATTGTTTTTGGGGCCGTTCTTTGTTCTAAACTTCGTCGCGCATTGTCTCGCTAATGTCTTATAATTATGAATTCCTGGTGCATATTTTTCTTAAAACGTGGTTTATTGCACTTGCAGTTTTCATTTAATCCTCAGTTTTAATTTTACATAATATAACTGTACAAACCGTATTTAGTATTTACAACGACAATACTGAGTTATGAATTGTGGTCAACTTGCTGACCATTGTTGTAAATAAGCACCAAGTGCCTCGACGGCAATAAATAAAATGCCATACGTTGCTGTCGTATAAATTTACACTCCTAAGGAAAATTATCAAAGACAACTGCGACTTATAAATTTAAAATGTGAAACAAATCCAACATTTTCTATTTAAACCGTAAGCCTTTAATACGTATAGTGGAGGATTAGGCATTCATAACAAAACAAAATGACGTATTAACTATAAGCCGGGCTCGGGGCGGGGTTTTTTAATTATTTGGGCTCAGGTGCTGCCGTGTGTCTGTGTCCTTGCACTTGTCATTACTGATGAGGGTTCCGGCCCTCTGTTTACTCTGTTTTATCTGCTGCTACGAAAATAAGAAAAATACAGTTAAGCAGAGCAATTAAAATGTTTGTTAATGTTTTTTCCTAGCCAAGGTTGGGATAATATGAATCAGAAGCCGGGGAAAAAAAGATGTTCAAAAAATGTATGAGGCCTGGGCCAGCCATATGTACAGTAGGTACAGTAGGTAGGTAGGTAAATATAGCTACATCATATAGTAACCGTTTCCTATTCTTTATTTTGTTTAATTTCACTTCGTTTCCTTGTACATTTAAATTAACTTCGTCAAGGAGAGCAACACAAAGTAAAATAAAACATGGCGGATCAGATTAAAGAATGTCATTTTGTCAATGACATGACTTTTGACAAAGAAAGAACGTATGACATTCAAGACGAGGTCTCTTCGTAAAACTGTCTACTACATTAAAAGTCAAGTCAAAACAACTGTCATGGCCGCCCTAAAAATAGTGTTCTCGCAATAAAAAACTCTTCAATTAATTATTTTTGTACGCGTGTACCTTTCTTCAAATTAATTTTTTCGTATTTTTATGATATTCCCATATTTTTTTCCTATTTACCTATATAGTGTACATAGAACTGGCCCAAAATCAAACATCTCTTTTCGAGCACTGAAACAGAAGCATGGAGTGTCGAGCTGTCATATATGACATTGACATTTAACTCGACACTTTTGTGTTCGATTTCAGCTCTATTGTATTAGCGTAGAGTAATATTTTTAAAGTTCTGAATTTTCCCCGGCCCGCCGGATTCCGGATCATATAGTCCTAGCCTAAACAGTAAATAACCTAACCAATAACATGTCTAAGGCGGTTTCTGTAACTATCAACGCGCAATAACTTTTTTCAAATAACGAAAAAATTACATAAATATTTTTCCTAAAGTGTATTTAGCATGACCTATCTGCGTGGAGATATACAAGTTTTTACCAACCAACTTGTGTTAAACCACTTTAGAGACAGATTACTGGAAAATGGTTCACTTTATAAAAAATCGTATAATGTTTTTTATCCCCGCTTTAAATGTATGGAGAGCAAACCCCTAAAATATAAAATTATTATTATTTTATGGTACAAGTAAAATATATATACAATCTATAACTATTTTATTAAATTTCATCAATTTATATTCACAAATACAGAAGTTAGAAAGGGCGGACCGACAGGCGGACAGACAAACAGACGGACGGTCTAAGGAACTCGAAACTAGAACTGTTCGTAAAAATTGTTCAATTGTTTCAAAATTTTTTCATGTAATTAATATTCAAGAAAATTGTCTTGTAGTAGATCCAGACTCCAACAAAAATAAATTAGGACGACACAAGTTCGGGGCCTACGG
The DNA here is from genome assembly GCA_905404095.1 of Glaucopsyche alexis. Lineage (NCBI taxonomy): Eukaryota > Metazoa > Arthropoda > Insecta > Lepidoptera > Lycaenidae > Glaucopsyche > Glaucopsyche alexis. The sequence continues at coordinate 30,281,945 of FR990045.1, read as the reverse complement.
TGCCCGAAAAGTTATCGATATTTGAGTTTCAAAAAAAGAACAATTAAATACGGTGAGTGGCTGTCAGTTTTTTTCAATTGGATATTCTCTGGCACAGATAATGTCAAGACAGTCTAACTTTTAAAAGATAACCAGCTGGCTTACCGTTTCAGTTTAAAGGTACGTCAGGCCGGAGAAGTTTTAATAGAGTTGAGTCCAATCTGATCGCACTGACACGTTTTTTAAATATAAAACCCATCGAATATCAAATCTAACGGAGGGCACTTTTTATTGAAAAAAAAGAAAAAAAAAAGTCAGTGTTCATAAAGATAATACTTCTGGACTGTTTACTCTAACTTCTCTACTTTACTTTGGTCTCGACAATACCTAATATTTCAATATTTAGTAATTGGTATAATATTATTAATATTATAAAACAGTCCACGATAATCACGATTCATGACAAAAAGCACCGTAAGAAGCCATAATTTCTTTTTACTAAGCTTTTCACGAAGTGCTTTATTAAAATCCCAATTTAAACGTTTCTATTAATTTAAGTAAGATTTAAAAGCTTATGATGGAGTCGAGCTTTCGAAGGCGACATCTAGCGGGCGGCGAGTCAGCGCTTGGAAAGCCGCCAAGAGCTTTGTCAGAAGCCCCGGTATCGTGAAAGCTCTGCGCTAATGCTACTTATATATAAATCGCTTTTAGTATAACACCCCACTGTATATAATTCTAAATATATTTTTTCTATTTCCAATGAAGTATCGACATCGATTAAACATAAGGTCAAACGCATCAATTCGTCGTAGTCATGCGATGGTAGGTCATTGTATTATATAAAATTCGTTACCAAAAGTTTGATTATTAATTATTATTTACAACCAATAAATGTCGTTTGTTTATTTTTATTTACATAGTCGTTGCATAAAAACTATATTAAACCGTCCATGAAAACATTATTATTAAAATGTCATTATTATTTCATCAATTTCAAAATCGTAAGTTTCAAACAACATAAACAAAATGTTAAATAACACCAGGCGATCATAAAAGTCGAGGAGATGTGAAATGAAGTGATAACTGTAGCTCGTGCCGGAGACGGAGGTAACGATCGTCGAATTCGTCGATATAAATGCTAATCACGTTAAATTATCTGTTTACTAATTTGGTTAAACTAGCTGATTATATTTCTACTTGCTCTCGACTTCGTTTGCCTTATACTTAGTGTAGTTTCGGCGAAAATTTCGTCATATATTTTAGAGTGATATTACATCGTTTCGTGGTTTGAGATGTGTGTCGATAGATCTATCAGTAATATTTACCTATACATTTAATACATATCTACAGCTTCCAGTTTTTTACAGCGTATAATTTGCTCAAACCTCCATACCGATATGATACTTACAAGTTTCAAGCCGCTTCTGGGTTATTATTCCTCTTTCATACACCATTAAGTGAGTCGTTAACAGCCGCTAGGTTACACGCCAGCTCATTGTGAATAATAAAAAAATTGGCAACAGATCGTCGGGCAACCCGCGGGGTAATCAAACCGACTGCAATGCGTCCCTTGTGCGCGGATTTTTTTGAGAGTGGCTACTATAGCCACGGCATTCAGCCACATACATCCAAGTGAAACTCGTTTCAGATGAGGTTCACGAATTCTATTTCTCAAATATCTCATATTATTATTAATTATTAAAATTTTCAGCAAATTCTTCTCCTCGAGTTCAAATTTTTTTGGCATCGAATAAATTACACTTAACTCTTTCTATTGTTGGATGAAATATTTGAATGTCGAATACGAAATTAGGTACCGACTTTATTTCGTGTCATACAACAAACGAAAAAATAAAAGTCGTATAAATTCCAAGCGTAGTGCGACCCAATAAAAAAGTCTCATCCTTGTCAACGTTTGACAGTCGGGAATTCCTATCAAAAACACCTTCGCTTTTCCTTATCCAATGTTACATTATATAGAAAGGCAGACACGTACAAAATGAAAATAGGGGCTGGGGATGGGGCGCGGGCTGCGGGGGTGAGCGGTATGGAAATGCTGGTCAAATATATCATGCGGTGCCTGACAGGCCAATTCTCTTATCTCTCGCGCGCGGCGCCCGACCGATCTAAGCTCGGCTAATATAAAATGGTTTTAAATTCAAGTTTAATTCTGGCTATCTGCACCCGGGCCGGGTCGGTACAAAGGGCACGATTTACCGACCGACGCCCGGAGAATATTTTAACGGATTAGAACGAAATAGGTGCGCGACGTGCGTCTTAAGCGTCGTAACTTCGGTGTTTAGTTCCCGTGCCGGAATAGCAACTTACCAACGTACCGAGAACGTTACTCACTATTAACAATACCATAAGCTTTCAGTTTTATTTATTAAAAATGGTTATGTAAAAATGTTCATCGCAATGTTCACACTTCACATACGTAGGCCAAACTTATAATTTAGAGTTTTTTTATAATATGTATTTAAATAAATCTGCGTATTGTGGGCTTAACAATTTAAGCCCACAATACGCAGATGAATGTTTATAGTGTTGTAGTTAATTGGAGTAAATGGAGCGAAAATTCCTACGATTCAAGAATAGGTACGGCGAAGGCAGCGAACGCGATATTTTACTGCGCTAACTGCCTCCACGCAGCCTAAAGATAGTTATTAAGACGTCGGGAATTTAGTCGAAATGCAGAATGGCACAGCTGTTGCGTTTATAAACTTGCGGATTTCGCACTAAATGCTGACGTGCATTTATACGCAGATGTGGGGGATTCTGGGTTCCTATATACCTACAAATAGTATGTAAAATTAAATAGATAGGTTTGGTTATTATTCAGTAGGTAGAGTACCTCTACTTGTGGATGTAGATAGACATTATCAAGTGACGCGGACGCATGCAGACTGACCGGACAGCGCTGACTGTAAACTATTCTGACGTACGGGATTAGAAAATGGTTTTCCCGGGAAATGAACATTTAGCAGGGCGGCCAAAGCGCGTCAGTTTACAACACCAGGACATCATAAAGTGTAAACAATGACGACGTTTTCCATTACAATATGTTTACCGATCCGAGAGCGGCGCATTATGTATGTTATCCTGGTGGGACGAGCGCCGCTGAATTTATGAGACGCTCGCAAATATTTGGCCGCTTCGAGCCGGATGCCTGACGGCGGCAAGATTGCCGGCTGTTTACACGTACTCGGAGTATGCTAATTTTTCTTAGCGCGGCCGTTTGCTGGCCGCCCCCGACGGGGTGTCATTAAATCTCGTAATACGGTGTCATAAATTGCCAAGGTGGACGCCGGCGGGCGGCGGGCGGCTGTCATCGTTTGTCAGGGCATTTCACGCATTGTTGGACAATAACGCAGGCATTGTGCGGCGCGGCCGGGCGACGTGACGCGCGTGCGACCGCCGCCGGAGCCGGCCCGCACTACGTCACCGTCGTCTGACACCTGACGTCATAACTCAGGCCTCTGAATACGATCTATTTAAGAAGGAATTGCTAGATTTTGCCAGTCAATGTAAAATACGATGCAACATTACAGAAGTCTTCGGTTCAGAGCGTTTGAATTTCGAGACCCGACTCTCGTTTGTGTGGGCTATTGTAAACGAATAGCTTTGAATTGTATTTCTTTTTATCGATAGCTAAAAATAGTAGAGGACATACTCGGGCTCGGTGTATCTTCATCGCGTAACTTAACAAAATGACCGGTATCCGGGGAACATTCCATGGCGTCGTACTCGAGGATCGCAATTTAAAAGCGCGTTAATTCTCGCTCGCCTGTCTTGTTCTGTCGGTGAAAAGAACTTGGCACCCAAGTTACATACGCCAACCGTGCGAGGTCCTCGCAAATGTCGCCTCTATCCCTGCGACTTTGATGTCAAATTTGCGAGGACGAATTTTCGTGCAGTCGACATTAAGTCTACCGTAATAATGGATCCACTACCACCCGTGCGCTTCCATGTTCCATCGGATTTATCTCGCTGCCGAACCAGAAAAAAACAATATACTGGCGGTTGAAAAAAAAAACACGAAATAACATCAAATATGTCCGGTATGGGACGTTCGAGATCACATCAGAAACTTAAGCCCTCAAGCACCAGGCGGTAAAAAATAAAAAACAACTTGACCCCGCGCTCGGACGCGTAAATTCGAATCAGAGGGAATCAAATGTCATTTATAAATATTATACACTAAGCTGCGCACACGACTCCGTCTGAAACCTTTATAGCCGATTATTTTAAGAGCCGGTTATGTTTAGACTGTACCAAACGACCATAAAGGAAAAAAACAAAACAATGTCTGCTGTTCTATATCATACATAACCTGAAAAGAAGAAAAGAATTAGTGACCCGTTATCCGTATTACTCAGTCAATGGCGGGTTTACCAGAAGGCTGAGTAGCAAAAAATAAATAGCCTACGGACGGCAAATGTGTAAATCCGGCACTGATAACAATTAACACTACAAGGCAAAGATCTGTCTTCTATTCAAAATTTCTAACCTTTTGAATCGCTGATTCCTAACTTCGATTTTAATTAAATATCCTTATACAAGCGGTCGTTAGCGCGATACACATCGCGGTGGTAATTAGTTGTAGAAACAAATACGGCAGATAAACGGTCGGCTGTACGTCAAGATGGTATCGTTTGTCTCACGCCAGTCTTCATCATGTATCGGATGACGGACGGACAATCGATTAAAATCTCCGTCTCGTGGTTTTTGTCGACCGTGGCACGACACTAAGTTATTTCAGCACTTGACAACCACAGATTATGAGCAGTGTTGCCAACGTTGCGACAAAGTTTGCCTGACACTTCAATTTGACAGTTGTCATTAAACAATTGAAAATACCAAATATCAGTAGGTTTAAATACTTATCTTAATGGAATATTATGCTAAACCTCCCATCAGCTCGAAATCAATACGTACCTGAAACAACATAAAAGTTATTAGAATTTTCTTGGCAATCATGTCTAAATAATATTATGACATTAAGTTTGTTTTATCTCTCATATGTTTTTATAGTTATCTTTCTTGTCCTAGTAAATTAGGGACATAAATAACATAAGCTAAAGGTTATGTCAGCAACAAACAGTATTAAACATTATATTGTGCACCTTTAATACATTAGCTGTCGTGCAATTTTTGTACAGATATAATAATTTATTTTATAAATTAGAGGAAGTTACGTCTCGAAGAAAAAATCCTTGATTAAGTACACATGTTACACCGACGTGGATCGATAGCCATTCGTTAGTTATTTAGACTGTCATTTTGCCAACGTCCGATTTGCATAAAACTTTTTGACAATAAAAATATTAAAAATTATTAATTGTTGATAATTTTTACGTTGACGATTATGTAATAGCGTAATATGGTAACATTTTACCTATTGTTGTTTAAGTAAAAATAGCTTTGCTGTTGACATGACAATGACGACATGTATAAAGAACTATGGATCTTTCATTAAATACCTACTATGAATTATATTATTATTCCCATGTTACACATCATAACTTTCTTCAAAGTTTTCTACATCTAGTAAAGCCTAATTTTTTCAACATAAAATCGATTTGAAATGACTTAGTAACAAACGTTTAACAACTTATTCTCGCCAACATGTAGCAGTATGACGCAGCAGAACATAAATTACATAAATTAGAGGATAATTTGCGAGTTTTTTTCTTTATAAGCGAGTAATTTCAAAGGTGAAAATCATGTCGACATGTTGGGGCAAAGCAATAATTTAATGCGTAACAACCTATTATTTAAACTTGATACAACAATTATCTTGTGATTTAAGTCGGTATAAAATCGCGAATTGCACGCACATGCCTATTTCCCATTATTAGGGGAGGTTAAATTGGGCTTATTACGGCAACACTAATTTTAAGTGCCGTACACGCAGCTTATAAACATTTTAGCTTTAAAGTGTGATAAGTTATTGAAAGATTAATAATTATATCAAAATTATTGAGGTGCAGTCATATATACTTTGTACACTTTGGGTGTATTATGATTTATGACTATATTGCAAAATTCGTAGCGCATTCAACACTTTATATAGCGTCTGTAGTGCGGTATTCGGAAGTACTATTAGTTTCTAACAATCTGTATCACTATCTACTGATGAGTATCAGATGGTTATTTGCATGTTTTGTCTCTGTCGCTCGATATAATGTAAGCAGCGACAAAACTTCCGAATAAACTATCAGACACTTATTAGAAGATTGTGAAAGAGGCCCTTAGTCTACAAAAGTAGTATGTAACTGAAATCATTTCAAAACCTAGAAGTTCTAAACAGATGATGCTTACATTGATGCTGGCAAATCTGACAGGAAGGCATTTAAAGAAGAAGAAGAATGTGGGACGTGGGTGTTCTATCGAAATTTGAATTAAGTGTTAGCTACACGGTTATTTGGTTAACGGGCCGGGCTCGGGATTTAACACAGCACAATGGTTTATCTTGTGCTCGTGACCGTAGAGCATGACCCTCCCCCCGCCGCCCCCGCGTCCGCCCGCGCCCCGACCGCGTCACTCAATGCGTCCGCCATGATACGAAAATTGCTCGGATCGCTCAAAAACATGTTTAATTAACCAATTTGTTCCGTTTGTTACGAATTCAATTGCACGGATCACGTGACCGCGTTATTAGGAGCGATTTCCAATTGTCCGCCGTCACTATTATAAGATTGTTCGAGACCACGGCCCGTATAATCACTCCAAATGTCAAATATAATTCTGGCCAATTTTTAGAGGCAAAGGAATTGTGGTCGTGAACACGAAAAAGTGGGACAGTTTCACAACATGATTATATTAGTTCGTTCTATTGTATCCGTATTATCCCCCTCAAATGGCTCAGACTTTGCTCATTTTTTTAATAAATCAAATTGCAAAACGACTTCCCTAGAAGCAAAAATTACAAGTGCCAGTAAATATAAAATGTAAATCCATTTATATTCCGCTAAGTTAAAGGAAAAATACTCCGTTTTCGCCATTAATTTGACACTTCAATTTCTTTTATTTCCCCGTGGCATGGGTGAAATGAATTTTAAAATGAATTACCAGGCGAAATCATGCAAGTCCTATTTCTTTCGGTTTAATTATAGATTCGGCGTTTCAAACTCCACGAAAGCTGCATTACATAATAAATAGTACGCCGCCTCGCGGCTAATGAAGTACCTCAAACGCGCAATTCCCTACCACCTTTCTAGATTTTCCGTCCGCCTTAGCGTTTCCTCGCTGTTAAAAAAACAATCTTCCATCTTTGTCGGACATGCTGCACCTTGCACCCGCTATTATTGCCTTTTCGCTCTTTTGTTTCGTGTCGACACTAGCTCTCCGCTCCGCCCATTTGTAAAATCGACTGGCCGTCCTTGCACCTGTCTCTTTCGCGTCCCGCTGATTTATGTGCGAGTGAGCGGGTTTGATCGATGCTTTGTTTTCTGCTTCGAATGTCCGAGTAAAAAACTCGTGGATTAGGTTATGCTCGGTGTAAATTCTGATAATGTTCTGCAATTCCTCGAGGCTCGGGTATCGGTGGGAAACCTCGGGTGCAGAGCCGTATTTACGATTATGCAATATCTTATGTCGTAATTACGTTACCGATTAACGATTTCCGAGGTTTAATTTCCCCAGATCCCAGGACCTAGTGCGGCGTAATGAAGACGTTTAGCGGGCCATGTATCTCGAGGAGCAAATCGTTATTGTCGATAGTGCTGCTCCATAAATTTGCTTTTGTTGGACGCAAGAGTTGCAAATTAAGATTTCACAAGGTGATCCCGCGGAATGCGCGCAAAAAGCGCGAGCGGGTTGACAACTTGAGAAATGTCATGGCTGCGCTTTTTTGGGAGGCATTTTTTGGCGGGAACGCAATTCTAATCAAAATAGTTTACGCGTCGATTCTATTTAGTTCGCGAGCTATTGTTTATTCGATTTCGGGATCACGGCTTCAATCGTGGGAACGAGTTTTCGAAATCGATTTTTTTTAATTCGACACCTATTTTTGGAATTCGAAGATGCCATGTCACAATCTGTTTCCCCGTACCGCTGACTGCTCAATTCTCAGAAGGTCGATCCGCCGCGGAGATTACATCGAACATTTAAATTATCTAATTAAAAATACATATTTTATAAAACGTAAATTAGACATGATCTTTTACATTTTTAAGTATCTTCTTTATTTTTATGTCACTTTGACCGTTATCGTACATAATCTTCTTAGCTTAAAGCTATGTAAATAGTTAAACGAAACCGATGATTCACGAAATTTGAATATTCTTCTTATGTAATATATTTGACAATGTTTATAGCACTGATTTAGACACAAACATTGAAATTCGGCCATTTCCGTACAAAATTCGGCTGCCCTGCCCCGGGGACAGTTTTAGAAGCCGAAAACTCTAATATCGATCTATAAATCTATAAATCTAAGTAATTCTAAGTCACTTTTCAAGACTTGCCAGTGCGTGCTTGATGCGTGCTGTAAAAAAAAAAGGTGTCAGGCGTGACGCAGAAAACTGCCATAGATCAGGGGAACGCGTAAAATGGCGCGCGGTGAAAACGTTATTATCTTTATAATTGCACGTCAAGGGAGAATTCGTGGTGTTTTCCCGTCTTTTTTCTTGCCGCCATGATATATGGAGTCATGAATACGAGATGCTGAGGTGGCGACACCTGCTTATGAATCCCGAATGTTATATTAATTTTAATTTCGAGTCTGCGCCGCGGTTCAATTTCGGCTTTAGAATATTTATTCAGATGAATACAGAGAAAAGATTATGATCTCGAAATGCTAAGCCGAGATGGTATTTCAGAGACGAGCGACGGACGTCGGTTTGCATATTTTCCTTAAGAACAAAAAAAACTTACCATACGCTACATATTTCATACTGTAAGCTTTAGATTCTTAGGGAAATACAGTCAAAAGTACTTTTAAGTACGCTATTAATTTTACCTAATCATTTTAACTGTATCTCCTTAAAAATCAAAACCATAAACTGGTCCACATATTTCACAAAATCAAGATTCTAGTACAGTTAATATGCCGCGGTCGCTCTAACAAAAAAAAAAGAAAAAAGTATAACAATACGCTTACACGGCTAAATCAAATATAACGTGATAAGGTGCCCCGCCTCAGCCGTAACGATGCCTCACTATCGATGTCTCTGTCAAAAACTGTCAAAAACCTGACAGCCGCCGTGTCGGCCTAACGAGCGGATCGCCGCGTCACGCTGACGCTGCACTACGAACTAGCGAACTAGAATAGCGCCATCTAGCGCCGAGTAGGTGAACTATCGAAGTCGTTTTTTTCAACTACGAAGTATAATATATTTATTTAGTGACAAACGTAACATGTACCGTTTATTTTAACACCAATTATGCAACCAGGAGCCAATTAAATTAAAAACTAATTAACTTGACAATGTTAAAAATACGATAATATTTCAATTAGATAGTAATTACGTATAAAAATGATTATTTTGGATTGAGTGTAGTCAAGCTTAAAAGTCTTCATAATAACTTACAAGAAACTCAAGAACTCTACTTTTTATTGATGATAGAAGTGCGCTATATGGTAGGGTTATTTGCGAATAAAATACTTTCTTTTGCAAATTCCATTTATGGTAATGAAATTTGTGTTTACAATATGGCATTTAAGATTATTTATTGATTTCTTTATTTACAATACGCGCAATTAAAACGTCTAAATCCCGGAACAACAATTGTTGTTGCGTATAAAATATACAACAATAATATCATTGTTAATCAAAATAATTGGCGTAAGCTTTTTTGTGATACACTGTATAGTTGAATTAATAAAGATACAGATTATATTTTTAATAGGCCTTTCTAGAAATAACTTTTTACAACTTCATTAATATTGCAATAAAAGAATTTACGATACAATATTGATCTTTTTTATTATTTCCTCTCACATGTTTTATATAAGTAAGTAATAAATAACTTCGTTTGCGTGGAACAATTAATAGAAACGGAACCCTATTTTTTTTTAATTTAGCGGTCTTCTGAGACAAAAGTAAATGGATACTCCTTATAACATCAGCTATCTACCAGTAAAATTTCGGTCTAAATAGGTTCAGCAGTTTCAGAGATGAAGTAGGTGGAACAAACAGATAGACAGACGGACAGATAGACAAAACTTTTAAAAAAATATTTTTCCTGTAGGTAGGGTAGACTGGGTACGGTTGAAACAAAGGACGGTTGAAACATAGCCAATATCTCGTAAACGGTTATGCGGGGAGTGGGGGGTGCAAGGGGAAAACGAAGTGGATGACAGGTCCGAACACGAATTCAGTGCCGCGCCGCTTCCTACACGTTGACGTTGAGTGCAGGACGCCATATTGTTTTTGACCACCCAAAAGTAAGTATTTTTCTTCAAACATTATTGCTTATATTATCGGCTCTTATTATGTGAATGTATTGAGTGTGTGTTTGCGATTATTATGGCGCATGTAGAATAAGGGACAGTGAATATTTTTTATGTGTTATTATTATTTTCGTAACTATAAACTATATTTCACCAGAAGTGGAGTTGGGGACGATTGAAACATTTTTTGTGGGTACGGTTAAAACAGAAAATATATGAATGTTTATTTTTTTGTAGATGCCGAGAGTTCGAGTTAGAAAGACATCCAGATAGAATATTGTCTTGGCGAACTATATAATGCATATGAGGAGGTGAAAGCTGGCAATTCACTAAGAAAAGCGGCGGACGGTTCCTTGCTACGATATATCCGAAAGCGAGATGCGACGGGCATTGATGATATCGGTTTGGGATACCGATATCATCAATGCACGGCATAACCACCGTGCAAAAGCCAGACCGAGTTATATCTAGACGTGGTGCTCGTCAAGTTGGTTCAGTAATGTCAGCTGAAATGGGTACTTTAGTGACAGTAACCTTTGCTGTGAACGCCATTGGAAATGTTTTCCTGCCATTTTTTGTGTTTCCGCGAGCGCAATACCAAGACCATTTTTATTTTTGTTATTTCTATTTTCTTTAAATGAGTACTCGCTACTCGTCAAAGGCTAATTAATGTTTTAGAAGTATTACAATATTTAAGACTGATTAATGTTATCAGGTGGTGCCATAATTTTATTATTAGTATAATGTGTGTTAATGATAAATAAAACATATTTAATTTGTATTTCTTGTGTTATTTATATGTGTTTCAATTGATCCCAAGCTCTGTTTCAACCGTACCCTAGGTGTAGGGACGGTTGAAACAAACATATATATTTTTTAATTTCATATATTTCTAAAAATAGTAACCCGGGAACTATAATAATACAGTCATATCGTAGCTAAAACTTCATATTTCAATTTCATGTATCATAATCGTCACTTAGTTCATAAACAACAAAATTATAAACGATAAAACCTAAATTGTTTCAATCGTACCCAGTCTACCCTACCGTATAAACATTTAGCGCAAAGCCGTTTATTTCAAATTACAGACACTACAATTTTATATTTAATTGTATGTATTTGTATGTGCAGTATATGTATAAATTGTGATAGAAATAGAATACTTTTTTCTAGAAAAGTAAATGCATCTTGACTAGGGGTCCAGGTAGATATAAAACATGACTGCAGCATATTGTAAAGTTTTAAAATAAACTGACAACAATACTCGATATGCGGTCAACGCACGGGGTGATTTTAATAAAAAATATATTAAAAATACAATAATGGAAACACATAAACATGCAAACGGCGCCCCCCGGCGGCGGGCGGCCGAACTGTTTATGGCGGCGCGCGCACCTCATTATCCTAACAAGACGCGGCCTCCTTACCGATACATAAATATTACATTTTACACCTGCATACGCCGGGACATCGGTTAGGTCACAACTGGGCCTGGCATTCCTGGCCGCTCGAAATATTACTTACCTTCTCAATAGAGCATCTAAACAGCCTACATTATTGGCCGCCAATAGAAAACTGTAAGGAAATGAACGCGTAAACGGCATCCTTAAATAGATATCTATCAGCGTTACGGCTCCCCAGTCTCCTGGGCTAAGTGGTACCATTAATCGCGCGACATTATGAAGACGCCTAGAAATAGACGCCACTTAGGGTCGGATCACACCGAGACGCTTGAATAGAAATAGACGCCAGTTAGAATCAGTTCACACCGAGACGCTTGAAGATGCTGTAATAATATGCAACGCGTGCAAAAGTGCGTTTCGCATCACGTCGCGTTTCGATGTGATATGACCCTTATAGAATTTATATTTACGGCTGAGGGACAGTCATTAGTAGCAACTCGAGCGCTACTCGTTTGTCAAAAGCGAAAATCCTTTCTTCGGGCATTTTAGAATTGCTGAGTCAACGTGAGGGGTCGTTTTACACGTTTGAAAAGTTTAAAATAGATTGCTGGATACAGTGTTGCCAACCTCAGGAAAGCAAATAGCAGTAAATGGTACTTGAAAAAACAGCAGAAAACAGTAAAATAGTAATTTCAAAACATCAAATCTACTGTCCGACATAACATTCGGAGAATTGATAAATAGTTATACAACTACTGTTAGATTCACTAAAAATTAAGGAATTTCTGAATTGTAAAGTAAACAAAATCAAAATTTAATTTAAAATAATTTTCCAAATACAAGTAAAGCACAGCTATTCTTGTTCCACATAATATTATACTACAAATGTAGCTATCCTGTTTTACTGTAAGTCAAAACTCAAAAGGATTGCCTCAGTAAAGGGGGGATCCCCTATGCTACAGCCTGCAAGAGGCCGGCCGCCGTATTACGTAAAAATTGCGATTAGCAAAAATCTTGCAGTCATCGCGCGATAGACGCGCAATCGATTGCTGAACGTCAAATAAAATTGTATTACCTATGCGATCGATTGCTAATCGCTCGCTGTTGTGTTTGAATGCATGCTTTCTCTAAAAGATTATTCCGGTTTGACCTGTTGGTTATGACTTATTTCCATTTGGAATTAATTATTATTTTAAAAACAGTAGAAATACGAACTAAAACAGAAAACAGGGATGTCAGGCCGAAAACAGTAAATCTACTGTTAAAACAGTAGGGTTGGCAACACTGGCTGGATATAAAACTTTTGTGAGCGAGCAAAACTAACGCGAAGATGATAACTATTTGTTTTTGGCGAGTTCGCGCGAGCTTTTGCAATGCAGGGTAAACAATAATTAGAGATCAGACTCGGTATGTTCTAGGGAAATTAGATAAGGACCACACAGCTATAAATACCTGCCCACTGGATACCTACTAAGGCTGAGGCCCCTCATAGCAGAGTTGAAAACGTATATTCTTATGTACAGAGAAACAGCTTACATAGAACGATCCAACCTTTTTTTTATGTAATGAACCAGGAAACCCATGGACACTCGCAACACCAAAGGAGTTAGGTACCTATACTTGTAACTCCTCTGGTGTTGCGACTTGCGTTCCTGATTCCTAAAATCTCCAATCCCCCCTTTGGCCTCACTAACTTGGCGAAACACAACGAGCGAAACAAATCGATCCAAACTTGAAAATTTTGACGTCTATTCACTGGCCCATAATTTTACCACACAATCGTGGACACAGCGCATTCTTGTAGTAGTGAAATCAAATCGAAAGCTAGCTATGTAGCTGTTTTATTTATCTATGCTAATAATGCGGTGAATTGCGTCGCATTTTCGCAACAGATTACTGCGGTAATCGGTATTCATTGCACGTCACACCTACGTTGCGTCGACGCACGACATTACAAGGCGAGAGGGTGATAGCGCAGCGTATCAACCACCATCTCTCTTCGTCTCCGTCTATTCCCGGTGTCACTGGAGACCATCGGGCTTCGGAAAAAAGTTACTATACTGGTACTACTTAGTTACTTTTGTCTCAATTTGTTTACGGGCAATTGGCCCACCACGATTACCCACCACTGCAACTCCTGTGTAGCCAGGATCGACAGTGGTAACCAACCACAAAAAACCCTTTGATATGATCTCAGGGGTGCCCGAGGGACATGCTAGATCTGTCTTGGGACCCGCAACGAAATCAATCAGAAGATTGTAGGAGGATTAGAAAGTATTCCAGTTTCCCTACCTAAGAAAAGCGGGAGAAAGCAAAAAATGTAATGATAAAAGTCAAAGAAGTTGTCCTCAAAAAGAAAACTTTTGTCTCAATGTGTGTCCCAGTGGTGGACAAATATTAAGAAACATCGAGAACAGGACTTCGTCTCCTGTCCATCGTTCCATTGAAACGTTGCATTCGAAGAAACAAGGCATTACTAGGGCATGTCGTATAAAAATCTACGAAAAACGTCGGCAGCGTCGACGCTACAACGCAACGCACTAATGCTGCCTCGCACTAAGACGGAGACACGTTTGAAGGCGTTAATATAATACGCATTTAGATTACCAAACGAAAGTCAGGTTTATCTAAATGTTAGCAACCAGCACCGGTCGGCCCAATATCTAATGTCTCGAAGGTTCTAACATTTCTAAGTAACGGCTACAAGCCTCGATTTCATTTCGTATTAAGACTTATTGATAGTATTATCTTACCTTATCTCTCAGTTTTGTCTCTCCTGATTTATGTTGGCCGGGTATCGGAGTCGATTTTATCTCAGAATTTTAACAGATCTTAAATTAAACGGATATTAGCTGCGACAGGCTTAGGTAGCTGTGAATTTAGTTTATTGATTATTCGCCTATACTTGACCGTTCAATGGCGATCGGTTTGTAAATTATTGAGGATAAATTAATTGTATTGAAAAACACCTCTTGCATTGAAATACACATCTCAAGTATTACAAGATGATTAGCTAAGGTAATTTAATTAAGAAGCGCTGTTGTAATTTTATCCATTTAATCCTGAGGTAGCAGTGTAGAGTTTGAAAAATGTAACAGAGTGTATGTAATAAATACTAAGCGAGCAGAAATGAGGAGAGTTATCGTATCGAAATCTACTGTATCAGCGGCGGCGGTCTCCGAGGAAATCATCGGGAAGGAATTGTGGAAAATTTACCGCGCGCCGTAACACTACCTGTAGCCCGCTGCCGCCCTGGTGGTTATTACTCTCACACCACTTTACCTGAATTAAAAGGATATTTACAATTTTATATAAAAACTATAAACCCAACCACGTAAATAATATAATATTCTATGTTACCCGGACTATTATTACGAATCTATTGACACATCATTCATTAAAATTGGATCAGTAGTTTAGACGCTACGGTACGGAACAAACATTACATACATACATATTACAGAATATATTATATTACCAAAATCACCCTTACTTTTGTTTCGCCGTAGTTAGGTAAAAATAAGAATTCATGAAATTTTGAAAGAATCATAAACATTAATAACGCAGTCCAGATAAACCATTTATTAATCTGTGGTTGATTATTATCGATAATAGTTTATGGCATAACCCACAAGGCAATACTTATCTTAGATTATCTAAAAACAAAATACGCACACAAAATACTGTTAAATAAGATGAATACGATATTGTTAAAGCCAAACATTAATCATGCTATTCTGTATACTTATAGTCGTCGCTCTGTGGTCGAAATTCGACCATAATTAATATTTTAATATTTTAAGTTTCAACTCTTTTTGAGTTCTTTTGACTTTTATAGGTACGCAATAGTAAATATGTAAATGTTGTCTATGAATGTAAAAAAAAAATAGACAATTGTGTCAAACCTACGGTTACTATCCAAACGCATGGTGGTGTCAGTGATTTTCTAAGCATTATTTAAAAAATATTAGCTGTCTGCACACCTCCTCCACATAAACATTAACTGTGCCAAATTTCATACACCTCCGTTAGCGCAATTCTCATAAAACTGTACTTAAAGTTTTTGTTTCGCGTATTAATATAAGTATATTAAATTTGTAAGGGAAAATTCAAGACAAGATGCAAACTTGAAACTACCCCTACCAAACTACCCAACTACCAAACTACCCAACTACCCAACTACGGCATAACTGTAAAGCGAGCATCCGGCGAGGAAGCGTCGATTGTCCTCAAATCGATACTTTACCCATCAATTGATTTTGTCGTGCATATTTTATACCGCGGTTATTCGAGCGGGGTGTTATTTATTCAGCACACCGACACTAATAGCCGATCTATAAATATTTAACGCCGTCATTGTAATTAAAAAACAAAATGAAAAATTCAATATTCAAGACAATCTAAATATATACAAGCTCGGTATATTTAGAAATGACAAATGTATTTTTAGTCAAAACGATTTATGAAAGCTTCCATCGGATATTTTCGAGGGCCACGTCAACCGTGTGGAGGCTAGCTGACATACGGTCATTAACTTTTACCAACAAATAACAATATCTTTTAATAACATTCATAACCCCAACCGCGTCATTACGCACTTAGACCACATTGGTGCGGAAATCACGACAACCGCAGACGCGTAAAAATAAGAATAATGCTTGACATTTGGCGTTACGGCGTAAACGGTGCGCTGCGGTCGGCGCGGGCGAGTCGCCCCGTTTGCGGTGGCGCGACGGATCTCCAGCTCTTTCAATTGTCTCTGATTGCACGCGTTTCGGCGTAATTGGGCAATTTTCGTCTGTGTCACGGCACTGGCCGCTCACGTCATCAAATTATTTAAAGCGACCCCGGCCAAAAACAATGGTTGGACCGTAACGACTCACTTGCGGTTTTCCGCTGAAGGAACATTTTGAGTTGTAAAAGGTCAAAATTTGTCGTTATCGCCCACATCACTGAGTGCAGCTTTTATTTTACTTTAATTTTTTTGGTATGATGAAACTGGATCGTTTCATGAAGCCGTGTCTTCTCCATCGCGCAAATTCTCCTCAGTTCACGACTCGCAATGACGAACCGCGTAATCGCAGCAATTCGCCGTAATTCGCTGTAATTCGGCATAATCAGTGCTGGCCTGCTGGGCAACGGTTTTGTGAACGACCTGGTAACGGCCGATGCCGTCCACATGTATGGGCACAACAATTGTTTTAAAAGCCTTCACAATTGTAGTCTTTTTTTCACGCAAATATTTCATATTGTGCAGGCGTTTCTTACGTATTATATTATTATTATATACGTATATGTATATTTAATATTATTAAGAGCTCCGTAGCCTAGTGGGTAGACCGTTTGGTTCGCACTCGAGAGAGTGCAGGTTCGAATCCCAGGTTGTGGCGTGTACCAATGAGACTTTTTCAGATCTCAAGTACATTATACGGACGCTCTAACGGTGAAGGAAAACATCGTGAGGAAACCCGCACATAGTTGGCCCCAGACGTATTGACTAGTTCATTCCTCTGGACTAGGCTGACTATGTTGCGAGAATGTCGTATGTGCTTGGGCAACCATACGACATTTAAAAACCACTGTCCCAGGCACTACAGTATTTCAAGAGTGGTTACTTCGCTCGGAGAATACTGTATAAATCATCCATTAACGGATGCAAAGGCCTAAGTATATGTATATTAGTACTTATAAATATTATACATTTTCTTAAAACAGGGTAGTTTTAACTACGATTAAAATATTAAGCTTAATTTATATTTTCTAATATTGAGATTTGAGGCGTTATTACTTACTTGATAAATGTTAAAAAATAAATAAAATAGTGGTAATTACATATCATGATTTCAAAGTTGGAATATTTTTTACATAATTAGTGTAAAGACCCTACATAATTACAAATTAGTTTACTTAAATTAGATACAAAGATATTCATTGAAGTAATAAAAAAATAACGCAATAAATTCGGAGATATTAGCAAATATGTTCTTGCGACCATGCTTGCGACCTATAATATTACATACAACAGCAGGACGTCAGACTTTTGTATGGAGCGCTTTCACGAGACTTGCGGAATTCTATATTACAATTAGCTGTGCCTTTGCAAATATTGATCTTTAATATACTGTTTATTCTGAGAAGTTATTTATATTTAAGAGTACTATTCATTTATGCAACAAAACATTTCCGTCACCTAGCCTATTGGCTCATTTTTATGGCCTATTGCTCAATAGGCCATAAAAATTGAGTAAATTTGACACAAACAAAACTGTATCTTTAACAATGCTCGGTAGTCGGTATAAGTAGATGATATCTCGTTTCATTTACGGCGAGTTTGCTGGTGCTCTGGTATGCTAATGTTAAGATAAGTCTGTATCTAGCTCGCCCTAAAAGGGAACGCCCGCTGGGCTTGCAAATTGGTACATCCCTTTGTTCGTATTACATAACCGTCCAGATCCATGGCCAGATAGCCCCTAGATTGTTCGAGGTCGGTATTTTGAGTGATTCAAATCAAATTAAATAAAACTTTAAAAGTATAGTATTAGGCATTATAAATAAAATGAAAAGAAACAAGATTCTTATTTCTAACATCATTGTTTTATCACGTTATAAACATTTCAACCGATTGTTTGATCTCTTAACTCTCTTAACTAAGACATTAAAATTGGTATTCAAATAATTTGGATGTTTAAAAATTATACTACGAAATAAATCTATACGAAAACCATAAACGTGTCAGAACAATCAGCGGGCGCCATTTTACGCGCCGGATCTCATGTCATAGACAAACAGAATAATGCTCATTAAGTCATTACACCTTATCACAAGACAAACATCAATCAAAGGATACTCCACACTCAAAGCCCAGTAGTGAACAAATATTTTTACAACTGACTGTCAAATACGATTTATTTAAAACAAAAGATGCAAGAAAATATATAGGCGCATAAATCAGTATTTCAGAAAACAAGACGTCCTTTGTAATCGTATAGGCAATTAAATTTCGAGTATAAAAACGTCTCCTCCAACTTTAATGTTGGAATTTAAAACGCACTCCTTCGTCCGCCATTTTCGGCTAGGCGCCTCGTTCGGATAATTTTAGAATGATTTATAACAGCGCCGTTGATAGTTTTTATTTGCATGGCTTTTAAGTGGACTTAATTTATATTTGACGCGGGACTCGTTACGGCCATGTGGAGATTATTAAATATTACGTGCCCCGAGTTTTATTGCTCGTCGCTTGGAAGTTCTCGAGAATGAGGTGGAACTCTGACGCGTTCGAAGGTATCGAAGAAGGGTCACCATTGCCCTGCGAACGAGGGTCTCGGGCGTAAATCACCAGGTACACAGACGGACAATTAAGCGATGTAACGCCGGAGAGATCACACGTAAATTACCAGGAGAACACAAGCGCGAGGTGTTCGAGCGTAGTTCGGGCTCCCATGTGGGGCATTACCTCGAGACGAGTATGGTCATTAGGCGGCGATATTAGCTATTAACCCCGCCCCGGCGCGCATAAGTAACGCGGCGTCTCGCACCTAGCGCGTGCATTTGTCTCTCGCAGCCAGGCGCTGCAGCCTGCCCCGCAATTACGACGTACTCCAAGGAATTGATTACGAAGTAATTTAACTTTAATAATTAGCAGCACCTTCCATAAACTACAATGAGCTACGCTTATGAGGTTCTGGATTAGTTTCAGCCCGCCCGCGGGTGGTCAACTATCGGCTAATGAGTATCGCTCTCCCAGTTTTCCTATCTATAGATATCTACTACAGTAATTACGGAGAATCACCTACAGACCTAGAAACTATTACCATACAAAAAGCATCGTTATGCTGATTTGATTATAGTAATTTAATTATTTTAGCGAGCCGTGAGAACTGTGCTGTTATAATTACAATTTAATTAGGCATTTAAGGCTCACTTTTGTATTTACAATTCATGAGCATTTTTAACAAAAAAAAAAAAGGGTAACTGTAATTTATGAAAATTAGAAAGAAAGTGCTTCATAAAAATCACAAGCATTATTAAAAACAATGATAACAAGGCTAGGGGTCCCGGTAATAGTTCGTAGCATAATTAACTATCAGTTACTTGATGCTATCCTAGTACCATAAAACGAGAGCGGCCGTAAACTCAACAAGTGAGCAGAGGTCGCTTTACGAGGCCGTAAACGTCTCGTCTGACGTCTCACTAATACGTCATAAAGCGCGGGTGAATCTTGTCCTGTCCCGGGGACGAGGTTGTTATGGCGTTTATCATCCACTTCATACTTAACACTCGGGTATTGTTTCGTGGCCCATTTGTGTGTTTCTTTGATAATAACTTTTACACACTAACACCTTACTAATAAACGCTGTATAAGCTTTGAATATTTACTGAGTGTTTTGTCTTCTTAAAT
Organism: Glaucopsyche alexis; assembly: GCA_905404095.1. Lineage (NCBI taxonomy): Eukaryota > Metazoa > Arthropoda > Insecta > Lepidoptera > Lycaenidae > Glaucopsyche > Glaucopsyche alexis. Next base: position 30,261,763 of record FR990045.1, on the reverse strand, counting down.
CGAAATAAAAATGTCACTTGTGTCATCATCAACATCATCATCAGCCTATCGCCGTCCACTGCTGAACGTAAGCTTCCCCCAATCAGCGCCAACCATCCCGATCTTGGGCAGCCCTCATCCATCTGTTGCTAGCCACCTTCTTCAAATCGTCGGTCCATCGTGCCGCAGGACGTCCTACACTACGTTTGCCTAAGCGTGGTCTCCACTCTAATACTTGTCTGCTCCATCGATTGTCTGTCCGTCTGCAGACATGGCCGGCCCACTTCAACTTCAGCGTCACTTGTGTGACGTGAACAAAACACTGTATAGTTTTACAGTGTTTTGTTCACGTCACACAAGTGTCGCTGAAGCTTATACAGCCTTTATTAGTAAGGGGGTTATAGTTTATACCCTGTTCTTTTACACTACACCTCATTTCTCGTAATTAACTTGCACTTTACTTTACTAAACTGATTTTTGGAGTTTGGACTAATCAAAACGGGTTTTACGTTGGTCTGACGTTTAGAATACTATTTTGTAGTTTTAACATATCGGGACTGGATTATAACTGTATTATTTAATTGCAGGATCTACTTAGCAGTATCAACCTTCTGATCCAGTCAGTTTAATCTTAAAAAACAAAGAAGAAATTCGGCCAAATTATTGTGTGATTGTATTTCTTTATTGTACGATTAAGAGGTGAAATTTAAATTGGTAGTTTTATGCGTTCTATTGTGAATTTGTTAACGTTTAGATTAAATTGGTTCTGAACCGAGTATAGCATCATTAATTGTATCAACTAGCTGGTGCCTGCAACTTCGTTTAGTGTGGATCTATCGGAAACAGAACCTTATTTTTTTTAACTGAACTTTGAGATAAAAGTAGCCGAAGTTACTCCTTATAACATCAGCTATCTGTCAGTGAAAGTCCCGAGAAAATCGGTCCAGCCGTTACACAGAGAGACGGACAGACAAAAAAAATATTTTTTATTATTTATACCGTATATACGAGTACTTTAATAAATAATATGCATTTAGAGAAAATCTACTAATTGAAAATTATAAACAGACACTCCAATATTTTTTTTGCATAGATGTACGTCCGACGTCGCATGTTTTGTTGGTACGGACTACAGTGTTTACTCTATCATTAATTCATTACATAGCGAACCTGTCTCGCCAAATGTTGTTCCAATCTGCACCCCAAATCCTTTAAGTTTATTTTTCACACCACTTTTGCGATAACATTTCTTAATACTTTTAACAAACATGTAAATAAATTTACCCTGGAAGCCGAACAAACACAGTCTCCAGGGGAGAGACGTGATGCCGGATTATCGAGAGCCCTTTTTCCTGACAAGTGACCACCGTAATTATATATTTATTGAGATGAATAATATTAATATTATCTAAATATATAAAAGGCAAACCTGACTGACTCATCTATCAACGCACAGCCGAAACTACTTAACGGATTTTGCTGAAATTTGGTATACAGATAGTTGTAATGATGTAGGCATCCGCTAAGAAAGGATAATTGAAAATTCGCTCGCTAAGGGGGTGAAATAGGTTAAAATTTTGTATGGAAACCGAACTCCACGCGGACGAAGTTGCGGGCAAAAGCTAGTTAATATTATAAATGCGAAAACATCTCTGTGTTTTTTAGGCAATCACGCTCCAACCACAGCACCAATTTTGACGAAAAGACATTGGACGTTTTTACTCGCATTTATAAAAGTCCTGACCACAAACCAAAATCCTTTTTTTTTTCCAAATTTTCCATTAATTCAGATTTCAGATCCATAAATTGATCCAGATCAATAAATTGTTAATCATATTTTTATCAATATACGTTGAAGTGTGTTTAAACTTAATATGGCACAGTATTTACCTCCTGTAGTATGATAATCATATTCCTATGCCGTTGTTATAATCCTGATGCAATCACGCTTCATCTAACCCTAATTTTATCTTTGGTCGCCGTAAATATTAATATCCCAATGTCATTTCTATCTATAGATGACGAGGAAGGACTTTTTATCTTGGCAAAATGTAACTTGCGGACAACACTGTGTCATTTAATTTATTGAATAATTTTGATATAAATTACATGCTAGGTACATGCTTTTAAATGATTGAAACTAAATGCTGCTAAGTAGTGATGATAATTCAATGCAGATGTTCTTCGTTCTGGTAGACCTTCACCTTGTTAAGCCTTATGTTAGAAATAGATGTCACCCGTGACTTCGTGCGCAAACGGCAAAAAGTAGGAACCTGGTAAATTTTTTCTTAAAAAGTTTTTTATTAAAAATCTCTAACTTTTAGTATGTAATACTTTCTTTTACATGTCAGTATAGGTAATGTTTAGAATAATGCAGAGAGCCATCAGTGCAAATCTCAAAATAAGCCATTTTACCTACTTCAATTGGTGGTTGTGTCAGCACATGGGTCAATTTTGACATTTGAATTTCGACTGACGCTTGCTTCTTAACGCAAATATGGTATAGCTCATAAATTATTTATATTTGAAATGTTATCGATAAAAAGCACAGAATCTCATTACTACTGGACGCCGGCAGAGGGATGTTCCGGCAATAGATAACAGAGGGGTACATACTACACACTGCACGGTACACCCCTAGTGTTGGGCCCGAACTGGATACTAAATTACAAATAAATCTAATTATGGATATTATAGTTTAAAACGATTATCTATCGATATGTTTAATATTCAGTCAGGTTTTTTAGTTGTAGGACAATTCTAAAAGAGTAAGTTTCTAACCTATTTAGAAATAAAACATCATTCATTGGACCTTATCAAATCTATAGTATGAACTTTGAAGTGGCATATTTTAATATTATTATAGCCTAGTGTCAAAATCTTTAAATTCGCATTAAAGTCGAATCTGCGTCAAAGGAATGTCAAGTGAAAACAATTCCACACTAGTATCAAGCGCGTTCGGTCGCGCTGCACTCCCCCCGAGACAATTAATCATCCCCCCGCGCCCCCCGCGCGCCCCGCGTTCCCGCGTTCGTGTCACAGAAAAGGCGATCAAAATACAGTCGTTTCATTACCTACTGAAATGCTACCCTGTAAAATCGATATGGGTTTACTTGCACAATGTGTTCCAGGGTAAAGATGGCGGATTCTTGTACAATGTACAGCTTGGCAAAAAAGTGTATGACGCGGTGTTAGCAAGAACTAAAAAAAATTCGAAAAGATGATACCTTTTATCATTATTAGCTAGGAATGAATTTTATTAGGTATAAAATAGGTATAAGTAGGTTAGGTATAAAATAAAATATTTAAATCAGATATTTTATTTTAATCTAATAAGGATAAAATATGATAAAGTCGAGAATGTTTTTAGTTGTTGCTGTCACCCCGTCATACACTTTTTTGCCAAGCTGTACAGTCATGCTTGGAAAAAAAAACGAAACAAGTATCCTAATCCTTGTAATTACCTCACACTTTCATTTTATTTTTATTAAATTCTAAATGAATCATCTTGATATCTTAAACTGTTTTTTGGAGTGTGGACCAGTCAAAACGCGATGGATGAGAATACCATTTCACAGTTATAACGTATCGGCACTGTATTATTTCAGTATCTACATTATATATTAGATCGTAACTGTTTTATTTCAGAATTTGATTAGAAAAAATTACCTTCATGTCTTAAAACGTTACGACTTTTGTTCTTAAAACTATGGTTATCATTAGACGTTATTTGTATTTAAATCAGGGAAAAAAAACAACATTGTCACAAAATAATAAAAATATTTTGTTAAATATTCGGTCTGAGAGATTTGTTTGGTCATAAATCTATACTAATATTATAAAGCTGAAGAGTTTGTTTGTTTGTTTGTTTGTTTGAACGCGCTAATCTCAGGAACTACTGGTTCGAATTGAAAAATTCTTTTTGTGTTGGATAGTCCATTTATCGAGGAAGGCTTTAGGCTATATAACATCATGCTAAGCTCAATACGAGCGGAGCACCAACCAAGAATGTTTCAAAATCGGGGGTTATTTTTTCCTTTTGAGAGCTTTCGCTGCATACGCTGCGGAAACGGTTAAAGTTTCGCTAAAATGATGTATGTCAGAATTGTTCCCCTTTAAAAGTTCTAAAAAAAAGTCCGCGACAGTACATGTCTATCTTTTAAGGTTGGCTCACAATAACCTTTTTATGCTAACCAAATTTGTTCTAAAATTAAGCATTATTTGTGAGGATGTTTTCATAAAGATTATATTAATCCTTATCCAAGTAAATACGTTATTCATTACAAGAATTTAATTAAAAATAAATTTGTCGTTTACATCATTTGATTTCAATGAGTATTTTAGAAGATATCGCAGTAGGTAATAATATAATGGGGCGCGCGGCGGGCAGTCGCGGGCACTCGCGGGCAGGGAAGCGCTTCTCCTACAACGTAAATGAAGTCGCCGGAATATTTTAGCGATATCCCAAAGTAACTGTTCCACGCGGACGAAGTCGCGGGCAAAAGCTAGTATTGAATATAAACGCTAATTACGTGTCTTAATTCCGATAGCAATTAAACTATAATGGAGATGTAGTTTACAGCGAACGTTTATGGCTGTTTAAATAAAAAGAGGTGTTTTATTTTGTAGATGACATTTAGTGATACATTAATATTCTTGTTTTCGTAATTCAAGTCGTTAAATTAAATCAAAATGAAGTTTGTTCCCAATCGCACTGTTATTATAGCCATCATGGGCAAAACCTGTCAGGCTTGACGATTTGCCATTTTCTAACAACTATTAAAATCGTTTGATCCACGTATATTTTGGTGTACTATTTGAAGCATGATTTTGGTGTCAAACTTTCAGTCAAACCAAACCCAATTAATAAAATAGACATTGTTATCTACTAATTAACTATCAATAATAGTTAATTTTTTTTTCTCATTTACTTTTGAAAATCCGTATACTAAAACCGGAAGCACCCGAGCACAGGCGAGCGCACACGAGCGAGCACGAGCGCGCCCGAGCCCCGCCGGAAGGTGTAATGATGTTTGTCAAATGGAAAATGAGATAGGGAAATGTAGATGGGGGTGAATTGCGACCTTTTCGCTGACTCCGTAAATATAACCGTATAAATATGTTCCCAAATTCAAATCTCGGCCTTGCGGATGTTCTGAAATCTTCTTTTATAGGGTTCTATTATCTATAGTACTAGTTATTCCTCTTTCTTCTTCTAGACGTAAGAGTTATGTATTTCTCTATGTCCTCTGTTAGGTCCTTTAGCTCCCTATAACATAAACGCTAGACCGTATAATATTGTTATATAGACGAGGCATGTTGAGACGAAAAGTGTCTCCACTCTCCAGTTAAATGACCCCACTTTTAAGATTTTTGTGGCCATTTTGACATTTGAAGTATGGTGAAAACAAGATGGCGTAACTTTTTATTGTATGAAGATTTGTTCTGTTAAATGTACGTCATACGATATAAATAGTTTTAAAATATTTGCCCTAGACATGCATGATATTTTCCTCGGCCATGTCATTTTCCTCATTCATTTTCCCGGAACTACACGAAACCCTTTATAGTTTCGCTCTGTCCGTCCGTCTGTCTGTTCGCCTTGCTAACTTCTCTAATTATTTCAATCAAACCTCAACTCAAATAACTGCTAAGATTTCGTGCATTTTATCATTTTTAACAACGGATGAGTGGTATTTAGATTATGGATCCATATATTATACAGATATATATTAGTATGGGTCTTCGGTTACTAATATTCCAAACATATTTTTTAAATAATAATAATAATAATCTCTATGGACGCTTCATACCATGTCAATCTGATCCCGAACGGTTCTCTCGGTTCTCGGAGAACTTTAGAGGGACCAGACAACGGGAAGTATATTCAATACTTTTTGTACTATACATAATACATTTAAGATTGGTATTATATTACTCACATATTTAATACATATCCTTGACTTAGGAACTTTAGGAACATATCACCGAAAACTCTTTGTTCCCGCGACGGGAGTCGAATCCGTTACCTCCGGTTGGACACCAACACGTTGAACCACTAAGCCACAGACGTCTTATTTCTCTACAATCTAGACTCTAGACCTTCATTGCCACAAGTACTAGATAGTTGCATATCTATTTACACATTTAGCATCTAAGCCGGTGAATTGAGCAAACGTTTAGAAGCCTTATGAACATCAAAATGGCTGACTGCAGCTGACGTCAACGTTAGCTGACGTCATTGAACTGAAAATATTGTTTCCCTTTTGAGCCGTTATGGACGGTTTTTTTTGTTTCATTTTATAATTGGATGAAATTCTTTAATTTTTGCCTCCATTTTGAATAAGCAGGTAAAGATAATAATAGTTAAAATAACATAAATCTTGGGTTGCATGCAAATCTATACTTACTTAATATTATAAATGCGAGTTTGTCTGTTATCTTTGCACGCTTTAACCGCTGAACCGATTTTTATAAAATTTGGTATAGATATAATTTGGGTCCCGGGAAAGGACATAGGATATTTTTAAGTAGTATTCCCGCGGAATAATGTATTTAAGCGGGCGGGCAAAAGGCTAGTGTATAATGTATAATAATTTATAAATATCATATAATATTTTATCCACAATGGATACTTCACACCACGTCAGTCTGGTCCCGTGCTAAGTTCTCGAAGAACTTGTGCTACTGGTTACCAGACAACGGAAATATATTTTGTACTATACAGCGTGTCCCGACACCTACATCGGAGCCTTTAGTGGAAAAAATATGGAATTTTTTTATCGACAAATTGCCCCTTAAATTTTATTTTTCTCTCACGTTTGTGAAATGGCAGCCATTTTATTTTTTGGTAACCAAGACCCGGGCTCTCGTACTAATTCGACCAACGTACCAACAAATTGTCATAACTTCTAAACTATTGCACTGAGAGTAAAGGGGTTTGTAGTTTATTTTAGCGAACGTCCTTTTCTATCGTTTTAGAACAAAAAACAAGCAGGTTAATGGCCTAGATTTTTCACAAAAAGCAAATAATTTAAAAAATTCACCAAAAAAAAAACTATATATTTTTTTAAATTACCTTTTTTTGTTTTTCTGTTCAAAGAAAATTAAAACATTTTAACTGTGAATTATTGTCCACATATTTAGCTATCAAATGAGACCTTTTTTATGTTCCTAGGACATTTACATGAGTAGCGGTGGTCGAATTAGTACGAGAGGTCGGGTCTTGGTTACCAAAAAATAAAATGGCTGCCATTTCACAAACGTGAGAGAAAAATAAAATTTGAGGGGAATTTTGTCGATAAAAAAATCCATATTTTTTACCACTAAAGGCTCCGATATAGGTGTCGGGACACGCTGTATATATATATATTTAAGATAGTTCATACACGTTCATGACCCTTGAACATTTTTGATTTATTGGCGGGATTCAAACCCGCGACATTTCGAGCACCGACGCGTTCAAACACTTAGCCACAGAAGTCGTCAAAATTTTACAGATATACATGGTATTATTATCTATACTAAGGACATAGGCTCATATATCGCAACATATGTTCAAGGCGGCGGATCTCTTCATAAATAACGCGACTTTACAAGCAGATAAACGCATTAGCGGAGATAAAACTTTTAAATTATTTATCTCAAGTCTAATGAGTCGTCGTGTCCGCTGACATTCGAATGCACGAGATTTATTGTCAAATAAAATATTCATTACGGACCTCCAACGCCGAGAGAAAATAATAGAAGAAAGTTTTCGAAACATTCAAATTAATCAATACGGTGTAAAACAATTTTAACATGGCGGTAAAGTATGGCCATTGGCAGTGTCAAGTTAAAAGGCGGAAAAAAGGCGGCAAAAAGAATATTCAGTTATATTTTTATTAATGCCGTTTTTCAAAATCGTCAAGTCAATAATCTAGACAAAGTCCAAATAAATAGTCAGTGCAGACAATGAGTCAAGTCAGTCGATTCCGGATTCAGTAAAGTGGTAGACGCTTTACTGTAACGTCCTAGGGAGTTTTGGAGAGAACACAAAATAACACGCTTTTTGTAGTTGTACCACTTGCCCACACTTGTGCACGTAACGAATAATTATTATTGGTTAATATTCAACCAATATTACATAATTTAAGAACCGTAATTAAACAAATTCATGGAAGAAATACAAAATAACAACGTCACACATTTACATCCCGCCAAAACTTATTTAAAACAGTACTCTAAAAGTAATAAAAAAATCGAATGAGGCATGTGACGTCATGACAAAAAGGCCTGGGAAAGAGACGGTTACAAAGTAAAAGCAGACGTAAGTAAGACATTTGGGACACCTGCGTCCAAAGGCTTCGTTTAGCTGAAACTCGACCAAAAAGAAATACAAATAATAGGTCGAGTAATTTACGTGAAACAGAACGCGCGGGGTGCGGGGAGAGAGAGGGGACGGCACAAAAACTCAAAAGCTTTGACGGCCGAAAACAGAGCCCTTTCAGGGTTTCCGCGCGAATGCCGCGTCCTCATTTTTCAACCTTCCTCCATTTATATTATCTGTGCACCGCACACCCGTCTCTAGTGATGTCACCTAACAGAAATCCGACTGGGAATCGATTGGATTGGATAATTTTTATGATCGATGCCAGCCGCTAGGAATTGATGCTAGGTTAAGCTTGTCTGTAGTTACTACAAAATCAAAGGTTACGAAAAATAATTACCACTCACGGTGTTGAGAACTAAAATATTTAGTAAAATTGAGATTTATCAATTTTGACACCGATTCTTGTACTTCAATTTACTTTAAATTAATTATAAACAAATCGTCTTGATATCATAACTGATTTTGGAGTTTGGACCAATCAAAACGCGCGCGCGACGTTGGCTTGACGTTTATGAGAATACAATTTTGCTCTTTTGATTATCGAGACTGCATCGAAACTGTATTATTGTAAGATTTATTTAACAGAATGAACCTACTAGTAATAAAAATTTATGCGGTCGCCGTGTACCACTTTTAGAACTTATTACTAGCAATAAAATCGAAAAGTAGTACATCGGACAGTTCGGACTTGGATCTGTCTACAACTGTGCCTATTTCATTTACTTTTTTCCGAAAAAAAAAAAAACATTTCTCATTTTATTGCTTTTGTACTACTTTTTACTATAATATTATACCTATAGAGTTAAAGGAATTTACAATATAGAAGCGTTCTTAATAAATTAAAAACTAAAAAATCAATCTTACCGAATCGAAGTGAACGAATGAAGTAAATTAAGTGTGACATCACTAGAGAGGGTTCTCTGTTTCGTATTTCGAACATGAGCTGTTGAGACGGCAGATTTATTGGCGCCAGCCAGGAGCACAGTTTTAGATACATTCCCGTATTTCACTTATTTTTGCGAAAATTCGGAAGTTTGTATCTCTATCTAGTATAAATATCATTTATTTAGTAACAATTAAAGTAATACAACAAACATAAAATTAACAACAAAACTAGAAACAAAAAAAAAAACTAAAAATTAGTAATAATAAAAAGAAGACTTACTTAAAAATAAATAAATAAATCTAGTATTGGCTGATTTGATTTTTTGCGCAAAGTATGGACATTAACCCCCTTACTAATAAACGCTGTATAAGCTTTGAATAGTTATACAGTGTTTTGTCTTCTTCAATCGAATTAAAAATGTCACTTGTGTGACGGGAACAAAACACTGTATAACTATTCAAAGCTTACACAGCGTTTATTGGTAAGGGGGTTAGGGTATAATATTATGTTTACCTATTGTATCGTAAGCCATGCCTGACGGAAAAATAAAGATAGATATATTGCTCCCTACTTCGCTCATTATATTACAAAATAATTAGGTACTCAACCTTTATCTTGGTCCTCAACTTTTATCTCAGCCCAAGAAAGTAAAGAAAGAAAATATAAATAATAATTTTCTCATTTCATTAATATTACTCACCGCTCTATGGAATGCTGAATCGTACCGAGAAAGCCACTTACCTAAAACAAAAGAGGGAGTTTTAATTAAAAATACAATGAAAAAGTGCCCCGCTATAATTTATTTACACAAAAAGCCGGTTTAATTATAATTAATATTTACAAGACAGTCCGGGATCTTACGTGTACATCTCTACTCCGTGAGGCAGATCATTTTAATAAATGATTGAGAAGGCAGCACTACCTGACTTTAGTGTTTTGTTTGTGAAAGTACAAAATTCCTCTCTGGGACATAGTAATTTTATTGAAATCCAAAAGTACCATATAAGTTTAACATTCATATAACAGGTAAACAAAGATATTATTATTTTGTCATTATAGAGTCTTTCGAATTCGCGTCTTCAAGTAGGCGACAGCGGAGTGATGATGAGCTCGCGGTTACCGCGCATTACGGCTATCTGTCCCGGAATTCCGGGATAAAAGTTTAATGGGGATCGTTACATCGACCACTATCCAGGTAATTTACGACACACCTAACTCCACTATAAAACACATATAAAATATCTATACAGCGGAAAATACGGCCGGGAAACCCAATAAAAACCGCACTCAAACTTTAGAGGACGTAAAGCGACATCAAAGCTGTGTATTTACAATTTTAATGTCACTTAAGAGGTTTAAGTCAAATTTTCGACCATTTACGCGGTCATTGAGGTGCCCGCAGAACGTAAGTCGGATTTTACGGCGGAGGGCGGAGGGCGGGCGGCTCCGGGCGGCGAGAGGCTGCGAGGGAGCGGAGCTATCTCCCGAGCCGTCGTAAAATAAAACTTTAGTGGCCCGTAAAGAAAATTAAAATGAATTATTTTGACGAGTGAGGGGAGCCGCTAGGTGAATTGTTATTGTGTCGTAACGGTTAATCGCGCTGTTGTTTCATTCGGAGCTTGTTCTGCAGATCATAAACAATATGTTGCTTGTAATGATGCTCTGATATGAAGAAATATCAAGACGAGGGACAGTTAAGCGATAATATTAATTGACTTGATTGTGCATCCAATCTGCATTGCTTTGGTAGTAACGACACTGAGATTTCCCGAACTATCAGTTTGAGATTGTTTCTAATAGGTGATGCTGCTGGATTCCACTCTTGTAACTTTTACAAAGACCACGTTAGTTTTATTGTTAGATGCTTTTTCTATTCATTCGCTAAGTTATCTATACTAATATTATAAAGGGAAAGGTTTGTTTGTTTGCATTGATTAGGCTCCGAAACTACTAGACCGATTTTGATGAAAATTGTCACACATATAGATTAGACCACGGGGAAAGTCATAGGCATTTTATAGCGGCAAAAGGTACGGTTCCTACAGGATTTTCTTTTGCAACATCCAGTGTAAATATAAAATAGATGACGTAATGAACTCCGTGTTAAAGCTCCGAATGAATTGCCGTGACGCCACGTCTGCTCGGTGTACGGAGTCTGTTTAAAGTTAGATCGTCAATAGGTGATTTCAGTAATAGCGTCATGAAATGATTGCCTCATCCGAGCCGCCCCACTGCGATACCGATCGCGTAAAAATTCAACCTACGATTACTGAGAGGAAATGGGCGTTTTATCGCGATACGAGACTGGAGACACACGGGCCGGGAGTTCAATACCAATCGTCGCGTTTTTAACTTACTATACTCTGTTCACATCCAATATAATCTAAACGTAATCAAAGGGAATAATATAAACGTAAGAAAGAAAAAAAAACACACAAGTGTCACTTAGTATTTAACGAACTACAAAAACATATTAATATGGTCGAATTAAATATTTTTTGTTTACGTAACCAACCAACGTATTGGACTACCGATGTATCAAGTACCAAGGTACCAAGAAATTGCTATAACCATATTTGGAAATAAAGTTTTTGTTTAATCTGTATGTCATTATTATAATTTAAAATATTTAATAAGAATACAAATGAAGTTAAAATATGTTGAACAGTTATAAGTAACGAGTAGGTACGTATTAGATCTTACACACCTTATTATAACTAATTAGATTTTTATTTCAATTTGAATATAAAAAATGTTAAAGTAACGATAACTCGACAAAAATATTCCAAAATGTAAATAAATTGCTACGCTTACACAAACATTTAAGATGAATCATAATTATAATTAATCAGATCATACTTTAGTTAATTTTTGTAAGAAAATTAAAGATTCATGAGCACACTCGTAAAACAACACTTTAGATGTTATTAATGACTTACAAGTTATTTACTTTAAATAATTTATTCGTAAGCCCATGAAAATTAAAACATTGAGCAACATACGCTTCGTTTATTTAACTGTTTTCATATCTTTACAAGTTGTGGATAGTTTAAATCAATTTTATATTTGTGCTACCACTTATAATAATCGATAAAAACCAATAATGCAATTTGCAAACATGTAAACTCGAGAATATAATATTTAATAGCCCTGATGATTATTCATAAATATACATTTGGATATTTTGGAAGCTCCAAAAGTTTGCGCTGCGATCGCTGTAGCAATTTCATCCCGTGTGTTCGCTGAGAGAAAAGCCGCACGACATCGCAAAGGTGTAGTAAACGGAGGAGTGAAATTCGAAATAGTGTGTTTTTCTTTTATGGTATGGAGATCGCGGCGGGGATACGTGATTTGATTGTTGTTTCTGGCGGGAATGGATTCCAATGGCGGACGAATTTGAGAGCGAAGATGGGGCCGTATATTGGAGGGTTTTCAATGAAACCGCGGTGCGATTGTCTTATTCTTTTTATCACGTGGGTTTATTCCTTACATAATATTAAACATGTGATTTAAAAAAAATGGCACTTTTAGTAACTTGTTTTAATACAGTAACAGTTACGAAGAACGCCCGGCATTCAAATGCTTACAAAAATGTCTGTATCACTTAAATCCGACTTCCAGAAACTCATCTTGATGGCGATAAGTAATATTTAACACCTGATGACAAGAACATTTAAGACCCCAAAATAAACAGAGAAGATTAAATACTTTGCATTTTATTAGCGAGAAAAATAAAAAAGCCAAAGGTAATGCGCGAAGTTATCGCTAAAATCCCGACGTGGCTGAGTGCCGGAGGTTTACGGCGGGGGTCAGATCGACCTCTGATTGTTGATGGACAATTCGAGACTTTCCAATGTTGTCCCCTCAGGGCGCCCGGCGATATACTTTACGACCGTTTTTACGAATGTAAGGCTCCAGGTGTCCATTATGAGCACTCGTAAAGAGCGCTAAGTGGAAAGTGTTTGGATATACCGAAAAACATGCAGTTTCCCGTTTAATTTTTCGTAGAAGGGTCGGATAATAACAAACAGAAACGTTGAAAACAAAGCCGTTGTAACCAGGTTAACAGAAGCGGATAAAGATTGTCGCGCCAACAATGTTTTTCTCGCGCACAAAGCACAATGACATAGTGCTATCCAAAGTTAGTGGGCTGGTGAAACTCTTGACCGGCGCCGCATGTGAGCCTGGTATTTCATTCCATGTCACAGGTGAGCTCAGCTCGATAATTGCTGGAACCTTAGTGCGGGTGTTTTCAGCTAAAATTTACAAGGGAATACCGGTTTTTTGTGAAAATTTACCTCCGCTATTTTCATTTTCAAATCCTGCATTTAAAGGCAGTGCGATGCAGTTGTATTGAAATCAAGTACTTTATAAGTAACAGAATTTATTTGAATAATTTTCTATAAAGACATTACTTAATTTATAACATTCCTCTCCATTACCTGCTCTATACTATATACATATAACTCGTCATAACAAGTTGTATGTAGTCGTATTTATAGATACAAGCTGGCGAGGGATGTAAGCTCGTGTTAATAAATCACAAATCACCGGACATAATTATTATTAACAGGTTATCCCCACTTACAATCTATTGCCCACTAATCAAGTATAATACCAGTAAAGCCCGTAATCTAGCGCCGCGATGCGCCTGTCCCTAATCTAGGTTTGGCGTATGCGTCTATTGTTTGCCCATCAATAGGTATCCGATTTCTGCGAGCCATTGTTGCGCGCTCGTTACCGGGGATATATCCTCGACGAAGCCAATCTGTTAAAAGTGTACGGAAATTTCGTCTACACATCGACGCTATTGTTCCTCGAAAATTATTTTAAAACCTCAAAAATTACGATAAAACAAACAGTCGCGAAAAAGAAAAGGCCCAATTAAACGTAACCGAAATACAAAAGAGGACGGAAACAATGAGCCGGGAAGTTTCGGTATGTAACTCCCTGGAGGTATGAATGAAAAATAAAATTTGAATTTCAAATCGGGCCGCCTTATCAATTACATGTACCGGGCGCGCAACAATGCGCTAGCTGCTCCTATTCTTCGAATTTGCATCTTCATACAATACCAATTAGGGGCGGCCCCGTTAATTCGCCGGTCCCAGAGGCGATTGAATTCGTCGCGGATCCGGACCTGATGTCGTTATATCTTAGCTTACTTGAATACGTTCGACGTGAAAGCGGCAGAATTTTCCAGTTCTTTCTTTGTATTTTGATAATGGAGTGATGGTAGAGTTCAAGGAAATTCACAAGACCGATAGTCTGCTTTTACACTGTGCTCTTTATCTAGCATGATTGCAAATTTCAAGATTTTCTTAAGCAATCTTGTTCGTAACGTAACTCATTCCCTGTCCTAAATTGTTTTAGAGATCATTCAAGACTGCAGCAAAAACTAGATTTGATTTGATAGAGTTCCGACTTCCGTACCTATAGTGACTATTACCACAGAATAGATATTTGCTATTACTAAGGTTCCGGTTAAAGTTCGTCTGTCTGTCCGTCATCAGGCTGTATCTCAGGGACCGTGATAGCTAGACAGTTGAAATTTTTGCAGATGATGTATTTTTGTTACCGCTGTAACAAAAAATACCAACTAAAAACAGAATAAAATAAATATTTTAGTGGGGCTACTATACACTAAACATCTTTTTATTGCCATTTTGTACGGAATACTTCGTGTGCGATAACGACTCACACTTGGCCGGTTACTAAGCAAGGCGTTTCATTGTCAAAAACGGGCAAATGAGGATAATAACAGCTCTTCTGTGGAATAACAATTAGGAAATACAATGTAATACGTAAAGTTACACCCATCAAATATTTACGTTTGGTATTCTCTGGAGATGGCCTGAGTGCAATCTAGGGGCTCACCCACCTGTTCACACAAAGGGTTCAACCCTTCCCGCACCGACACTATTCCACCTCTCAAACGCCGAGGATTATCTCCGAAACGCGGTGTACTGCTTCTTTTATATGGCTCTATGATATCCTCGTAATAGATAATCAGCAATGGATCGGAGCCGATGCGTAGTAATTCGCTCGTGGAATGGAGATGTAATTTCAGATAAATGGTATTACAGTGAAATTGTTTTGGGAAGCGTCGGATGAGTGTTTTAAGAGCAATTAGTGATGAATTTAAGGTTTATTTAAAATTGAGAAGCTTATACTGTTTGTAATTATTTATTTAGATTCGGTAAAGTTGGAATTAGTGATTGTTATGGTGTTAATAAGTCCTGTAAAGATGAAACCTAAATTAAAGGTAAGTAAATGAAAAGCCTTCAAAACATACCGCACTAGAATGCTCGTGGTATTGTGAAAATAATTTACTTTAAAATGATCAAAACATAAAATAGAATATAGATAGTCGATAGTCGATAGATAAGTATTGCAAGTCGCAACGATAATCGCATATTTTGAAATACGCAGAACATAAATAAGCAAATAAAGCTGTAACATCCTCTTTTGGTATTAAATGGTCGATAAGTCGTATGCTAATGTCGGATCGCGTCGGGTTGCGACACGTCGATTCATCCGGCGTTTTACTGAGCCTACACACCCACGCCGTTATGCAACGTGCCGCGTGCGACGTAAGTTACGAAGTACTTCCATTTGGCCATATGGAAATACTTATCTAAGATGAGTAAGACCACGAGACTAACAAAACCTACGATATACAGCAAAAAGGATGCACCAGTACTTTAACTATACCAAATTGGAAAATAGAATCTAGTTGAAGTAAAAAATATGGAAGTAAACATGTGGAAAGAACCTAAACTAAGGAATTGATAGCTCTGTAACGTGCAGCATAATATTTACAGCTCTAACATGAGCAGAAGTTTTTCTCAAATCGTTACCAGACGAGGAGCTTAACTCTTAAAATCCTCAATTCAGATCAAAATATTATGATGATGATACATAATGTTGGTTCCTTAATTGATGACTTTTATTCAATGGGTCCTTTTTATTCAAATCGTCATGGTCTGCCTAACTCAATATGCATACACCTCAACGTGTAAATCAGAGATAGTCGTTAATAACCGCATTTATTGGCGTTGGGGCAGGAGCCATAAAGTGCAGTACTTTACGCCGGACGACGGAGATAATCATGATATTTCCATACGCACCTAACTGGACATCGGTTGAGGCGCATCACACTGGTATACAAGTAACGCGCGGTCTACGCGAAATATTTTGTTTAGCAGCTTGATCAAATTTACTAATACTAATAATTCTACATGGGTCTTGCGATGTGAGAAGGATTGGGCTGTATTATGCTTTGAAAGTTAATTTATAGTATTTTACTTTGAAATACTATAAAATTGAAATATCTTATAACTTAATTCACAATGAGCAAAAAAAAAAAAAGAATAAACTTTAAATTTATTAATTTGCAACACATACGTGTATACAGCTGTAGTTCACTTTGCATCACAATTTAATTTTTATTAAAGTTTTATTTTTTTATTACAATCGCGCGCCGCATTTAACATGAAGCGCTTAAATAATGTGCGCTGCAAACATAAGAGTTTTCTGTTACGTCTTTGCGTTGGCGACTGCAAGTTAAAATCACCTACAACTCCTATATTCGTACTCGTAGTACCTCTGATTAAATCTAGATTTTGTTAGCTTATCAACAAGAATATTCCTAACTAATCAATAATATTGATTCTATTAATTATAGTAGCATGTATGCAAGTAATTGTAAATAATTATCCACAGACAACCTTATCGAAATAAATGCCGTAGAGATATGAAAGTAGTTTTAGTATCTGCAATGTTATTTGACTCACTTTAATATAAGTTTATTATTTTGATATGTATTATTATAAAGCTAGGAAGGAATGCAGTGTAAATTCAATTCAATGAATCTCATGCAAAGGAAAATTATTAGGTATAATATAATAGGGGATCGGACTGATTTTTTTAATTGCATGAATGAATCGTATTCTTAAATAGTAAATTCTCAGAAGAAACAGTATATCAAAAGTCAATATTTTCAAAGGTACAGTGATTTGTATACAAAATTTCGCTAGTCTCGTAAAAACGCTCCATAGTTAAGTCGTACCCATGAGTGACGTCACTCGTGGGGTAAAGTGTTTGAAGTATACGGCCGCAGGAACGTATTTGTGAATATCTCCGATATTTATGCGTTTAAGTTCATACTTACGATAATTAATGTTTTTGTATAAGATGAAAGTAAACTAATGATGTAGGTTTTGTTTACTAATTTAGCAAAAAAATTAAACTTTTTTGTACTTTTTAGATCTATCTAATTACTAAACTACACATAAAATATTATATTTTTCTACATTTACCAAGTAGTAATGCCTCAATATTTCTGAGTATATTAATGAAACTAAATAGTTTCGATGTAGTCCGATTCCCTATTTCAGATTTGATACAGTTTGTACTTTAAAACATATCCAATATATTGCGGATGATTTCTTTAACAAAACTATTAATTTATCAGACGTTACTAAAACACAATAATTTATCGAAGACAAAGAGTAAAGCTTAGTCCCATCACCTAAACTAATTAGTAAAAAACAGAATCCACTCACCAATTATTAACCTGCAGTATCGTTAACCCTGTGTCCTGAGCCAATTGCTTCTTCTGGTCCTCCGACGGGTACGGGTGCTGCAACAAACATCAGTTCAATCTCATTGTCTAGCAATTCTGCTAATTAAAACCCCCGGACAAATTTAAATGAAATAACATTTAAAAAGGTCGAGTTTTTAGAGGATTACGTGGAATTAGTCTCAAGTACAGGGTTTGGCCTAAGCCCTAACATGTAGGGAAGATAAAGTGATATTTTAAGGGATAAGTAATTAATACAAAACGGTATTTTCTATTTTGATGTTATTCTAGAATTTATAGTAGAATGTACACAAGCAAGTAATAATTTTATAAACACAGCAAAATTAGTCTGCAATAGCGATGAGCTGGGTACTAACGTAACTTAAGATGAAGGGAATATAACCGAATTTAATACATAAAGGTATGATAAAGTTGGTACGAGCGGTGCCCCGGAGACCGCCCGACCGCGCGGAGTAAATTATTAACGGGTTCGAGTCCCGGTCGATACCGTGCTACTTACGATATTATTCTGTACCTGTAACATATGAACTTCCATGTGGTGTTTATGGAGAAGGGAAAGAGGCATAGGGATAAACCTGCTACCTGCTAAGCTTGCTGAAGTATGGCTGGATTTCTTGACATCATAAATAAAAAGACTGAAATAGTGGAAACAGAATGTAGCAGGAAAGAATAAGTTTACAGGTAGTAGGCGTTAATTGTAACAACTAGTTGTAATTATACCTAGTTCGGAGGATTTGCAGTCCTAAAACAGACAAACAGACAGATACACCTAGTTTAGGAACCTGCACCAGTCTCCCACAAACCTGTGTTACACATGTAGAAATGTAAAATATATTATGCAGGGGCGTGCGCTCCTTAAAGGCAGAAATGCAGTGCTTTACTTACCATGACTTTAATTAATAGTAAATAAATGAATACATAAAATATAATAACTTAAAAACGCCTAATATTTTATAATAGCACCTATTTGCATGAACATTATGTTTGCCAGGCGTATATTGGTGATGCGACTCATGAGTCATACCTTGTCGTCTCGCAGGAGATTTGTTCGCATGTGTGTAGTAATTTTAGTGTCCGTACACAGTTCGCAAACGCACACACCTATGAATATCCCAAGGCGCGACTCGTCCGCCTCCAGCGGCATGCTATCGACTTCGGCGAAGTTCGGCAGTTGTCGGGTCTCGGAAGTAATCGGGTATATTCGTGGCACGGTGGCCTATAATGCGACTAATTATAATTAACGTAAAATCTTTACTCATGTATGCACATGATGCAATTTTGTTTTAGTAAGGTTTTATTTGTTTAAATATCAGAAATGTGTTTCAATGAAGCCATTTTTTCATGTGAAAACGCATTGTTATTTTTCGTTTGCTATTATATTTAATATTTATAGTTTTCTTAAAAGATTTTTCATTTTAACATTTGAAAGTGTGTACATTTAACAGTTTATTACTGAAGTTCTATAAAATTGTAGTGATTTGCTTTTTAATTGATTTGATTTTTTTAAAATGTTATTTGAAAATGTTGTGTTGAAAATGTGTGTTTATTAAAAATTAAAAATAATAAGTTCTCACAATTGTCATTCAGTGAAAAGATTCAAATGGTGTCTAAAGGTAGGTGTGTACCCGAGTTACAACAATTAAATCAGCAAAAAGGGAATGTAACTCGAGAGTTTCATGTTAAAAGTTATGAAGTTCTGTTAGTTCTGTTGGCATGGTTTCCGACTTAGAGATCCGTCGCTTGGCGGTGGCTATGCTAAATATCTATAAAAAAAAGTTTTTGTGACCGACTACTCCGCCGCATACCCAGTGTCATAAAGCTGTGCACGCCGCTGATATTATGCTGTTCTTGTCGTGAGAAAATAAACGAGCTTTTATTATATTATTATTAAGTTTAAGGTTATAGGTAGGTTATTCTGTGGTAGAACAGCACAAGAGGATTCTACCTCTTTATTAATTTATTCTTAATTGAGGTCTCAGCCTAATGCATCGCGTTGTTTGATAATATAAGCTGTCACTAGTTGGGTTGTGTGCACACGATTTGAATTTTTTAAATTGTGTCTCAACTATAGTTCTATTTGTTTCTTTTGTCGGATTGTAGCATGGCTTATTAGAATTATTACATTTTTATTCATAATATTAAGGTTTCCATTAAAACACCTAAAATACACACCTAAAATATTTAAAAAGGTGACATTATTTAGTTGAAACTGGATGAAGGTTTGATGTTTTTTGTTACAATTTATTATTTAGGTACAATTTATGTGCCTGTTTCTGAAATATTTTTCAATGATATCTTTTGTTTAATATGTGATAGTAA
This sequence comes from Glaucopsyche alexis, assembly GCA_905404095.1. Lineage (NCBI taxonomy): Eukaryota > Metazoa > Arthropoda > Insecta > Lepidoptera > Lycaenidae > Glaucopsyche > Glaucopsyche alexis. Next base: position 30,241,603 of record FR990045.1, on the reverse strand, counting down.
TGCATGTATAGACAGAGTGGATCTGCAGTAATAATGGTCGCGGTGGGTCCGCTGTTTGTTGTTACAATATAATGTATTTGGCAGGCGGCAGATGACGGACATTGCAGGATGTTTATGCTATCCTGGTAAATGCTTCCCAATATTCTGTACACAAAACAAAAGCGCTTTCCTTATTGTAAACCAAATATTTGACTGTCAGTAATAATAATGACTGCTTTTTGAGCAACAAAAGCTAGGAACTCCATGATATCACAAAAATCTTACAAAGCATTTCTAAGTTTCAGTCACGATAAAAGTAAGTGCTAAAAACACTAATAAATAGAGCGTATAAAAAGTTTGGAGAATAAAACATAAGTGGTCACGTATTCTGTCAATGCTCCCAACTTGAAAATCGAAAAAACATTATCAAAAATTTATGATCCCTATTATGGCGTACACAAAAACAGGAAAATGATAAACTTGTCCCGCGTAACGGGACTCGTCAAATTTATACCGGCCGACTCGCGACCGTCAATTATTTTTAATTTCGTCAAACTCACCCGTGACCATCTTCGTGGGGTCGGATGCAAAAAATCACTGAATTTTATATTGTACTCGCTTTTTTCTTCGATTCCTCCTTCCTTTGTGGGGTGCTTGCGAAATTGCTTTTTAACTCGATATGGCACAATTAGAGACCTCACACTTTTTTGGTAAGAACAAGAGATTTTGAAAAGCAAATATTGCCTATTAAAAGAGAGTAATTTCAACTTAGAACAATCGCCTATAGATTACATTTTCATCACTTCGCGAGCTATTCTTGCCTTTTGTTTATAAATAGAACGTCAAACTGAAATTACACGAGAGTCTCACGAACGGTATGGAGATATCAAATATCGAAAAGCAATCCCGTGCCATCGATAAATCAGCGAGTGCATTAAAATCAGGATTATACCGGGCATAAGTTAGCCATAAATACATCGGGAGCGAGAGGCCCCCACGGTAAAAAAAGGCGCGAAATATTCGCCGGCGAACTATAAATTTCGTTTCACCATGGAGAAACAATCCATTTGTTGCTCAGGATCTATGGGCTGTGAAGACGGAGGGACAAAGCTTACGGGAATATTTTTGCTATGGGTAAACATGTGGCAGACCGGAGAGATATTTAAATTACTTACTTTTTTAAAAATTTTAGTTAAGATTTAAAAAGAGGCGCAAAGTCACACGCGAACCGCATTTTCGTGACAGCTATGCCGTTGTTTAGCTTTTGAGTCCCTTTTGCAATACGTTGTCGACAAAACTCAACGTTGGTGAAAATTGCCACAAGTCATGGAATCTGGTGGGTGGTATAGTCGTAAAAATAAATCATCTATGTTTTTACTTTTCTATATTTTATGTGATATCTATTTTGTTACTAATATTATGTTAGGATTGCATTAAATCGAGGTTTGTATTCTAAGAGTAGGCAATGGGATCCGACGCGACAGTGTGGTGTATGTGTGCAAGAAAATTACTTAGAAAATGTTGTTTGCTTCGCGAAAAAATATGAAAATATGTTTTATATTTTTTAGAGAATTTGTGTCGGGTTCATAATTCATGTCAGTTGTTGCGGCCATTCCCCGCAGACTCCGGAATCTACAATTACCACTTCCCATAACACTGATAATATATTCAGAATCCTGTGTCACGTCACGGGAGTGTCCCGCGGGACACGTGAACTTGACATCAAAATTGTTTCTAACGATTATATTTGAAAAAGTAAAAAAGTATGTCTCTAGAAAGTTTCAAAAATGTTTTTACAGGCAATCGTCTAAGAATAAGGAACGATTCTTTCGATATCAAAATTGGATCTGAAGGGTAAACAGCTAATAGAATCATATTTCAAGTCGACAGTCCAATTTTAAAATTTAAATCGTATATGCCTTTAACGTAAGTCGTTAAGGGCAAAGGGCGACCACAAATAGATGGCGAAAAACCGGAGTGGAGTGTAGCGGGTTATGTCCCACCAGGGACACATAAAGGTGTGGAAGTGGAGCTAACCCTATCGAAGATGTGACCGGCAGATGGATGGCACTATTACGACCCGCACTATTCCGCTGTTGCTCGTACATTGTTTATGTCAACCCCACTTTATGTGCGAAAGATGCTTTCCCTCGCGTTGTTGTTTGGAAATCTAAAATATGTTATGTTACTGCGCCAGAAAATGTTTCTATAATTTTTGATGGTTATCGAATAAATCTCCAGCATTATCTTTGCATTGTTTGCTTTTTTAATATGTTAGTCTGAGGCAAAATAAAACTTATTTCATTAAAACAGCATTGTGCCTTGACAAACTAATATTATAATCAAGGTAGCGGAAAAGATAGAAGAATAAAATTGGAAAATAGAGGAGCTCTTTTAATTCTATTTTCAAATTGGAATTGTCACATCTCCGAAAACTTAAATAACTCGTGTCAACCTGTCGGCGATATGTGACAGAATTAATCGCCATTTTACATTGTCAGTAGAACGCAGGTTTAATCAGAGCACACCTGCCAATAGCTGGACATTTTTACGGAGGATAAAAGATTCATCGTTCATTGCTGGCCGCCTGCGACAGGATCGCGCCTGAATTATGCAAACCAGTAATGGACTCGCCTGAACCGAATATAGTCTTTTTAAATCTATTCAAATTTGAATTTCATTTGCAAACCACAACATATATAGATTTCTATTTTATTCCATTTACAGCAAGCGACTCTGCAGACTTACTCTTCCATCATCTGAATATACATTTCGGCATTCAATACTCGAATACCATTCGTGCGTTTGTATCGCACAGACAATGGCGGGCGTCAAACGACGATACTAATCTGCGGAGCCGGAAGGCGTGACGGCTGCTCGGAAGCCGCAACTGGGCTAGGAAATGAGATAGGTGCTCGCAACTAGTTCTGTGCTTTTGCCTGTCCGATTTGATGGAATTGGGACGGAGGCGACACAAGGTTAGTCACATCACCCAATAACCGATACAACGGAACTGTTCGCACCAATTTCACTTGTGCTGTCTCCAATGGCTATTGCTTTGCATTGATGTTAGAAGCAGCTACTAGCTTCGAGCTAAGCTTTTATTTAATAGGGTAATTATATAATTTCTAAGGACTGACACTTTTTGACAGCCCTGCGTACTCGGTGATGGAAGTGCTCAATCACTGCATAATTTGCAAGCAAAACTGGAAAATGAACGCTACATATATTTTATTTCGAGCTAATTGGGTTATTAAATGCTAATGTTTCAAAGTACAGCTTTTCATTAAAATTGACTCTGGAAATGCAATTTAAAAAAAATTAAAAGATAACTTTCTACCCAGAAAACATTCCTGAAGAAAATGCATGTTTTAATTCGGGTTCGACATAAAACAGATATATTAATATATCTCTCTTAAAAACATTGATAGTAAGAAACCAATACATACATATACTACCTCCATCTAGATGGTTGTTTAATGAGAATTTAACGAACCCCTGTTTCACGTCGTTCGCGTTTTTGCTAACTTCGTTATATTTAAGATCAATTACATTGCGTTGAAAAACACAATAAACAAAATGGTCGGCGGGCTAAAAGGCGGTCTCTTGGAAGTTAGCATATTGATACATATCAAAAGCGCCGAGTACAGGTGCAGTGCGCGGGCGCAGGCCGCCGCCGACAAAACGAGCACGCGATAGAGGGCGCTGACGAAATGTAGGGCTGGGGAAATATTGTAACGACAATCTTATGAGAGTAAAATGCAACACAATCAGTAATTAATTACAAAGACCCTTTGTAATTAATTACTGATATTATACGCGGACGGAAAAAAATCATATCTACATGACAACACAATGCCATTTTAAATATTGGAAAAAAAAAAGACTAAAGTTGAAATAACTGTTGGTGTTAAAATATATCAGCATCTAAAAAGAGAGAGATATTTATCAGCATCTAAAGAGAGATGCTGACTTCTTAATATTATGTTGTTGAGATAACTGATAGTTTCTATTTTCCATCAAATAACGTCAAATAAGTAGGGTCTCATCTAACCATTAAGATTTGAAAAACAGCAGGATAAAGTAAAAGTGGCAACCCTGGAGTGTGAATTGAGCCCGTTTTGCATGCAACTCGATGCAATAAATAAAGCGGCGAGCTGAAAAACGGGACAAAAACCAGTCCATTGTGTCCCCGTCAACAGCGCGGCCGGGATGCGCAAATTGACAGAAATAGATACCCTACATTAAGTTTGCCAGATTTAAATATTTCGCGTCGCTGCTGCTTTCCAATTTAATCTCATGCCATTTTCAAATTGCATTTGGGGAACAGTAATTCTAGGACCTATGACAGACAGTTCCGAATCAAAACGTATATGTATAATGTACACAGCTAAAAGTATCTAAGCTAGTATTTAACTACAATATACCACAACGTCTTATGATTTCTGCATAGGTATCTGCACACGTCAGGCGGTTTTATAAAGATTCTTAGTTGTACGGCGAAAACCCTTTGAGTGATTAAGTCCTTTAAATACATACTTTGTTGAATATAATCAACGACAAGAAAATATTACAGTCAACAAATCCTACTAGATAATAAGCTAGAGCATAAGCTGATGAAAGAATAACATGTTAAGAAAACCTTGTGAGTAAAACTAGATAAAATTCAAATAGAGAACCAACGTAAGAAGTGAAAGCCTCATTGGCGTGTTTTCTGCCCATTTTTGATGACGTCATAACATGAAATAAAGCCGCGCGCACACAATACATCAGAGCGGACGGAGGGAGTGCGATGATTTACCGCGCGTCGATATCTGCCAGATGCGGAATTTGTCACACGCCGATAGCGGCTGTTTATGCGGGGCCGTGTCCCGACGACACGCCACGTTTCGTGCGCAATCATACACTAGTTGTTTGGATACCATAATAATGCAAAGTAAACAACAAAATTGATGTTCTACTGGACTTCAAAAATCATTTTGTAACAATATTATAGCTCAAATATCTCTAACTGAATAGCGAGCAATACGTCACGCGAAATTGCATCTGTTTCAAAATGTGCACAGAAAGACTTCCATTTCAAAAACAAATCGTACTTATTATTCATAACGTCCATCATATTCGCTAAAACTGCTCACGCCACGACAATACATTGATAGAACTCGAATGTATCGCGTATGGCGAATAAATTTGACATCCCTAACAAGTACAATCAATATTTATTTATCTGTGGACACAGCGAGCGAGCGAGGCGAGCGATGCGAGCGCTCCGGCGCGTGTAAACGCGTTAATTCCGACTGGATACCGATTCCAACTCGATTATTATTTATTCGCTCGCTCCTAATCAATGCTTGATGCTCGCGATTTATAGTAGGTTCAACTTAAGTACTTTATCGATTTTAAGTACCAATAATTTAATTATATTGTTCATTTAGTGGAGTCTATTTGCTCTTTCTACATATTCTGAGTTCAGCTAAAATCCTGAAACCAATCTACTGAAGGTAATTTAGTCCTAAATTTTAGATTATTATAGAATAATTGTTATAGTTCAGTATAATGATTACCATGGAATGAACGAATATAAACAATCATACGATTAAAAAAAAGTAAATTTCTTTCATTTTTCTGTAAATACTAAATAATCTAAGACCCATACAGAGATGGGAAATGCTCTAAACTTAAGGGTTGAAACGAGCATTTCCCATTATTTTGTATGTTAACAACACTAAATATAGGTACCTATATCAACATTCAATAAAAGTTTCATAACGAAGCAACTTTCGCTATTACTGACAATGCCCGGACGACCTCTCCCGAGTTGGCAGGGCAGTTGTCCGCCGCGTGCGAGGGCGGGCGGGGGCGGGCGCACAGTGTTCTATTTCACTCAAAAAATTTCCCTATGCTGTTTATTGCATAAATCGATGAAGAAATGCATTTTAAATGCAAGAGTAAAACACCCACGTGTCTCTTTCAAATACTTTTTTTATAAAAAAAAAATTTATGTTTCGTGACCTCGACGTAAAATAAAGATTTAATAAATTCTGTAAGCGTGTCTGATCAATATTTATTTTTTTTGATTAATATGGTTTGATGAAGGATCTTTAGGCGCATATTTTCCATGTTTTATTTTTTGAAGATCACTTCTGGTTACCGAGTTATTAATTTTTATTCAGTTTTTTGTTTTTAATTTTTTTCTCCCAAAAAACTCAAAAGTGCGACTTGTGACTGACACTTAAAGATTCATCTTAAATGCGTCTATCACTGATAAAAATATCAAGTTGCACTATGGAAGCGTTTGGGAGTTAGAATTTAGGGTTATCACTAAGATCAAACAATAGGCGATCGGACTTTTTATTTTTATTGTTTTAACGTATAGTACTCTTAAATATGAGTAATTTCTCAGAAGAAATAGTATTTCAAAAGTCAATATTTTCAAAGGTACAGCGATTTGTATATTACGTCACCGTAAAATTGTAAAATAACTCACGAGGATGTAAAAAATATGTCGAAAGATTCATAACTATAATCATAATTGTAAATCATATACAATTTTGTAGTTAAAGAAAAAATTTCATTAATTTGAGCAAAAATGAAAGGTCAAGTTGAATGACACCCCTAACACAATATTTTGAAATTCGATTACTCGTAAACGCTTCCATAGTGCAACTTGATTTTTTTATCAATGATAAACGCATTAAAGGTCAATCTTTCAGTGCTAATCACAAGTTGCACTTTTGAGTTTTTTGGGAGAAAAAAAATAAAAACAAAAATCTGAATAAAAATTAATAACTCGGTAGCCAGAAGTGATCTTCAAAAAATAAAGCATGGAAAATATGCGCCTAAAGGTCCTTCATCAAACCATATTAATCAAAAAAATATATATTGATCAGACACGCTTACAGAATTTATTAAGTGTTTTTTTTTACGTCGAGGTCACGAAACATAAATTATTTTTTATAAAAAAAAGTATTTGAAATATACACGCGGGTGTTTTACTCTTATATTTAAAATGTATTTCTTCATCTATGTATGCAATAAACAGCATAGGGAAATTTTTTGAGTCAAATAGAACACTGTGGGGCGCTCCGCCCCGGACCTCGGGCTGCGACACCTAGGACTCCCTGTGACATCTAGCTACATGATTTGATGTAATACGGTAATAATGTATCATTATACAATAGCTAAAGACAAGCATATCACTTACTCTGTGAGCAAAATGTTCACTTACACGTAAGTTTCAAATTCTCTAAAAATTATCGAATACCTGACCTTTAGTCAAGATACATTCGATAATTTTGACAAAGAAGTTTGAAATCAAAACTGTATGTGATTTGACGTCATTTAAGTCATCGCTAAGTGACATGTCGCTTGCAATGCCATACATTTTGTTTTCGAACTTCACCGTCGAAATTATCGAATGCATCTTGACTAAAGGCCCTGTTAAAGTGAGGTCAAGGCAAAGAGACTAAGCATGAATCGAAGGGTCAACTAAAGTCCTCAGTCTAAGATACTATGTACGCCAATTTATCAATGAAGGATAAGATTACCAGTCGACACACTTTCCACTCGATAGTCTTAGCGGCCTATCAAATATTATTTGAATAAAATTATTTTCAGAGCTAGCATCTATATATCTGTATTATCTATGGCTAGCATTATTTCTAAATAACAAGCCCTAGTTAGGTAAACGTACTTAACAAATTATCGTAATTAGGTACTATTATAATCACAATTGAATTTCAAAAGACACGACAACGATAATTGTGCAAAACTATTAGGGATGTTGCATTTTATTAACAGAACTAATTGCTATAATCATAACAGAGTCGTGGACGGTCGTAACTCCAAACTCTCCAATTACAAAGCACGAGCCGGCCAAAGATGTTTTTTCTAAGCTTCCCACGCGCTATGTTCGCAGATAATTATAGGTTCAACTCGGTAATAACACATCGCATCAATAAAATTGTATATCATTTGGTGCCTTTCCCCGCGAACGTCGCTCGATTAGGGCCGCCATCTTGGAGGCGGGAACACCCGAAGGCGACACGATCTCGATTCCATTTTCAAAAGCACTAATCGCCAAATCGAGCACGCGCGCATTTCCGAACGTGTGTTTTTCGAATTGAGAACGTCCTTTCCCTCTATTAATGGGCGGATTCGACTACTGTCACGTTTGACAGCCGTGATTGACAGTCATAAATACCCGGAGTCAAGTGCGAGCTTGTTACTGGCTCGGGAACATAAGAAATGCTATTACCAAGACCGAGGGCTTTCGATGTCACTTACTCCTCCCTAGGTGGAGCGGACGATTTGAGTCGTATACCTAAGGCTCTAAGGTAGACAGTCGCCGCCGCGAGTTTTCGGCATAATATTAATTAACTCCCGGCCTCGTGCGGTGTAGATGAGTGCATATTGAAACGTCAAAAATCAGTGTTTCTTTTGCTTCTCATTTTCGGTCCGTTCCAATATCCTCCACGTCAAGAGCGAGATAGACAGCATCGGCTGCCCGCATTTTTGAAGAATGAAATAGAAACGAGCCTGTTTTCCCAGGAAATAGACGTGAAATTGAAATGTTCAATTTCATTTTAGTTTAACATCAAGCATATACGTTGGCCGCATGGTAAAAAAGCTTTTTCAATTACATTTTTATAAAATGCCATATGCGATAGGCTTTTGTTTATTTCTAGAATAATTTATAGTTTGTGGCTCAGACGCAACCGGAATAACTTTATTTAGCCGGATTAGTTATTCTGAGCTGCCGAAGTAGGTACTTCATTTTAGCCAGAGTTATGTAACAATAATAGTATGTAATTACTACCACCATGTTGGTCGATCGCCAGAACGAGATATATGTGTTAATCTCTTCAATATTTTGGTTCAAATCCAATTTAACAATGAAGGTTATGATTACATCTTTGAGGTTTACGTTAAATTTAATGCAGTTCATTGATTGTCTTGCAATAATCATTTAATTTTCCTTATTAAAATATGAAACCTACAAATTGTTTTGGTAACCATAATTTTGAAATTATCTTGACATTGAACAATCTTCATAATTAACGATAAAACATAAACGTTAAAACTATATATAAGGCTTTTGAAAAACAAAACGTTTAAAACGGGCCTACTAGTAATTATGAATGTAAATAACAGAATAAATATACTCGGTTGCCAGTACTAGTTCTGAAGTCGTGAGTGGTCACTGTCGCCTGCCACCTGCGATCATACATATCAATCATAGGTCCATTCAACCTAATGATACCGATACATAAGCAGCCGGACACCAGCCGTTGGTACTGCGAACTATTAATTGTTAGGCATGCCGTGCTGGCCTTGCAGAATGTGGCTCATTAAAGCGAGAAACGAAAGGGGAAATCATTCGTATTCATAGCGGAACGGGAGGCTTTCACGAAAACGGCTCGGTGTCTAGGATGCATGAATATTAACACGGAGAGCTACCAGGGGCTCATAACTATATTAGATACCAGCGCCGGTGCCCCGCATTTGAAGTAGCGAGCAACGTTCAGAAATTTGACATTTTGACAGCTCCGACGTCTGCCTTGCCTCCCTGTCTCTCCCGGTGCATATTTCATCACCCTCTCTCCCTCGTCCCGAGGCTCCCGTTCTTGTTTGACTTACGATATGAAATGTTAATGCATTGATATAATTGATATAATTCTGGCTGCTATTTTCATTCGGAATATTATTTCGTTGTTCTGAGTACATAATATTAACAGTAAATATATGCCTTGACACCTGATCTGAAATGTCTGCTCTGGATATTTTTATCATTTTAAATATTCAACAGTAGTTTAAAAACGAATGCAAAAAGATCCTTAGGAATAAAGAAGTCCACCTGTACTGTGTATCTTAGCTGACAAGGTAAAAGGTGACTATTACAGTTTTCCAAATTCCCGATAAAATTGAACGTAAAAAAAGACGTGAGAGCCTATGCAGACTAATCTTTGTTCGGGCGTGGAGCAGTCAGCAGACAAAAGCAACACGACAGTGCTGTCAATCGTCCGCTGGATCGGCGTGTAGCATAAAGCTTAACACGCCGTGTAAAGACTTTTAAACTAAATTCACACTGCTTTCACTGTAGAGCCAACTTGAGTTACGAACTGTTGATTTTATCGCAAAACTTCGCATGATTTATGTTATTTATTACGTATTTTGCAAGCTAAACTTTTTAGCTAAACCCTTGATGTTACCAACTGATTAACCGATTATCAATATCGCGACTTCAAAGGACGTACAGATCAACAGTACTGAAGTCTTACGCTTTGCAGATGCTGAAAACGTTCCCGCCAAATCACGTTTTCCTTTGCTGTTGCCATTAGCTAAATATCAAACAATCGACAAGCAAAGAGTTATCAAAGGATCGGAGCGTTTGTATGTTACAAAGTGCGCCTTCAGGGCGTAGGAGCCAGACTGATCAAACGTAGCCTGTCCCACTTTGTAGTTCGTTTGAGCCTTTCCCGAGGCGCGGGGACTGCTGAGGTGACGAGTGCCGCCTCATGTCACTTAAATATTTAATTCTACGTCATAATATCGTGCTTCAGTACTGTGGTAACGTTTGATGTTGATCTCACCATAGATTTGTTATTCCATGATAGAATAGCTTATCAGTTCTTACTGTAGTTCTGTGAACACATCTCTATAGCAAACACAGCAAAAGATACAACCCCTGAAACAGTAACCGATCAATTAGGTGCGGAGAGTCCTCCAGCGTGTACGGTATCAGGTACCAGGGACAATGATAAACCCAATCAGAGAACAATGCATGAAGACGCAGACGCGTGGCGTAACTGAACAATACAGTGTTCTGATTTGGGGAACAAGCGAGGAGCTGTGGCGATCTCATAATATACAATCCTCCATCATATCACATGGAAAAAAAGCTATCGTTCTCGTTTACTAGGCGGAGACGCCGTTGTGATTTTAAAACTAATTTTGTGATGTTAAAACAGAAAGTCCCCTAACTAAAAAAAACCTTTTCAGTTTAACAGGAAAAACTATATAAGTACATATAATATGAGGAAAATTTTCAGCCAACAAGCGTAAACTGAATTACCCGTAAAATTATGTGAACAAAGATCATTTTAAGAAAATGCACAATGGTGCATTTCCTTAAAATGATCAGAAAATTTTCTTAAAATGATCAGAACAGAAGAACTCAGTAGGCTGTCAATGGACAGCCTACTGAGTTTCTTACGAATCTCTCTGACTTTCTCAAATAATCTATTTTAAATTCCCCCCAAAAACATCATTATTATAACGCCTGTATTTAGACCGCGCCCGCTACCCCCTGTGCCGAGCGATAACCCTGTCAGCGGTGACGGAGTACTATCGCTCTCGCCCATTGTTGTCCCTTCGACGTCTTCATGCTGTTGCTGTTTTTATACAACCTTCCGCCGACTATCTCGTACGATCGAGCCGATACATATAAAATATTCTTAAGTTCGATATGACCAGTTTGGTCATATCATTGGTCTTTGTCACACAGAATTTAACAACTTTGTGGCTGTTTAGTTTAAAATTCTTTACGCTCGACGCTCGTCTGCCAATTGAAACCTTTGTTTTTGGAATATAATGGTTGTAAGTCTATCATTCTACAGATGAGCAATAAGTAACTCTACAAACAACAAAGATACCATACACATTGTAAATACGTCATACAGCTATATTAAGATGTAATTGAGTCACAATCTATGTTTGTCCACTGTCAGATTATATCACCACATATTTGCTGAAGAAACATTTCATAAGATAACAAGCAAAGCCTTACTGTAAAACTAAACCCTAGATAAAGCCTAAGCGCTGATTGGCTAACCACGGGCCAAGTTTTGATTGGTGTAAACGACAAAATGGCGGACCCGTTGAAAAAATAAATCATTAAGGCTGTGTTAATGCGTAGGCGTAAAAATAACGTACACATTGTGTAGATGTTATCAGCTGTGTAATAATGCCTTGATGTATGAGTTATGACGTACATACAGACTTGGCATTTGTTGAATTCTACAACTGTTAATTGTGACTGAATTTAAATATTATAAAAAGTCAAGGTTTAACAAATGTGGATGAATGAGATCCTTAGTAAAGTAATTTTGAATTAAATGAATTAAAAGATACATGAAGTTTCATTCTATCGCCAAGTATTGTATTTTTGTAAATTTCAGGACACAGGGCATAATCTGTCAAGCCAAATTACATCGTGACGTACTGCTCCCGGTAGATCTGTGACCTTATAAAATAATATGAAATATAAAAAATATACCGTGTGCAAGCAAATATTAAATATTTGTGCCATTTTGGTACTGGCTAGATTTATTTACATACAGTCAGAAACAAAACTATAATCCAAACAAAGAGTACCTAATGAAATGAAAGTATTAACTTTAAAATAATGTTAAGTAAATTATTTGTATTTAATAGTATGAAGTTAAATAATTTTTGTTACTTAATTTAATCTTAGTATGTTTGATAAATTTAATGTTAAACAATTTTGACTTCACTACTATCGCATTAGGTTAATAGATAGAGAATTAGAGATAGTATGTGTATTAAAAAAAGGTTAGGCAACTTCAAGCATCTTAGTCCTACTAAATGTGAAAGTTTGTGAGGATGTATGGATGGATGGATGGATGTTTGTTACTCTTTTACGCAAAAACTACTGAACGGATTTTGATGAAATTTGAAATCTTAGTAGTTTAGGCTCTTAATTAAAACATAGGCTACTTTTTATTCCGAAAAAATACATTGTTCTCAAGGGATACTGTATTTACGCGGGCGGAGCCGCGGGCAACAGCTAGTGAGTTTATATTTACCAAGCAGTACGTTGGCAAGTCCAACCTGGAGTGGAGTAAATAAAGGGTTTTTTGCCATAACTCAGTGGCAATATGAGCTGCACCTGCGCTCGAAATCTTCGCGCGCAACAATTATTTAAAGTGTGAAGTTTAAGGAGGGGGTGTATAGGGGGGGGGGTGTAGTGCATTATGAAAATGGCTCCACTCCCAACCCCCAGCCATCAGACACACCCAGCTAAGTAATTGTTTCATATAAGCCGTCTAGCAGTTTTTGTTATTGCCTTACCATAGTTCCGTTTAAAAAAATTGCATTGTAAATATTTGAAAATTGCGAAGAAATCTTATATGGGCAAACGCAAAAAAAAGAAAAAGATACTTTGCTAAAAGCTTAAATTATAAAAAAGGATATAGGAAAGATGTACTAATGCCTAATTTTATAAACGTATGTTTTATAACTATAGGGCACATACTTTTGTAAGAGGAAGAAGAGATAGGTAGTTATAGGAGTGTTAAAGTTTGAAAAACCTTGAAATACTATTGGAATTGATCGATCCAATCGAACTGCACGAAGAAACTCCTTTTATAGATTACCTACTACATAAATTGAGCGGTTGTGGAATAAGATTTTATTTTAAAGAAACGCTAGAAATAATTTATCCCCCCCCCGCGCTGCTTCAGCTGACGTAAATCTGAAGTGACGTCACAGCGTCCAATCCGCTAATGGAGGCTTAAACTTTGCCTAAAGTTCATTTTATTTGCACATCGGAAAGAAACGTTTCAGTGGAGCTACTACATTATACAAACGCTTGTTCAGGTTATGAAAGTATACTTTACAATTTATTCTGAATTTGGGAAAGGCCGACTAGACGAAACCAGCATTAGGCCAGGTTATAAAGCACATTCCACCGTAAAATCTGCGAAGTTAAGCGCGTTCGGTTCCATTTCAATCTAGCCATTACTCTCAGTCGGTGCACTTCACTCCGGGCACGATATTTACTGCAATGGGATTAAACTTGGGAAAATTCCCGGGTAACTGATACCAGGCGGGCAGAGGTACGAGGCGGTCAGCGTGGCTAATCGCGCGGACGGCGTTATCGCGCCGCCCGTAATCGCCGCCCGCTGATTAGCTAAGCTCCTGCCGGCCCTGGCCCCCTGGTATTATGCAGGCTCGCGAGAGGGAAATGAGGGGTCACTTGGTCCTTCGAGCCGGACAGGGGATTAATTTCGGATGATTTACCGCAAACCTTTCAATGTTATTATCGATAACACTGGCCTGGTTCTAATGTTGTGACGTGAAACAGGACTGATCGCTTTTATCCTATCTTGGCTTTACGAAATTAGCTGACTCAATGCTACAAATACAAGAATAAGAATTCCAAATTTATTTTTTAATATTTTAAATGTAATGTACTTAATAATTTATTGTACAGTAGTAATTATTGTAATGTTATTTAGATTTAACCATTTGTGTGCTGTGTAAAATTATTGCAGCTGCTAACTTTGACATTTGAAGTCAATCAAACATTATAAAATTTGGAAACAAAGCGTTTCGCAAGAGTGTCTAAACTTATAACTTAACGAGTACAGTCAGTACCGAAAGTGTTTCAGTGTAGTTTAATCAGGGGCAAACATAATGAAAATCTTTTCCTTGGTTCTTGCAGACTCGCTTTGGACGGAGACGTAAATGAAAATTTTTTCAACCTTAGTTACCAAAGCGAACATAAATATTGACAACCATGAACAAGAACTTTATATTTTTACTATGTAATTAACTAATATATCGAAGAATGTAAACAGGAAAGGTCACGTTAAAATGATACAAAATATAGTAAAAAGTTTAACACGACTAATAAAAGTTTAAATTCAGTCAACAGTCATACATAACTTAACGCTAAAATGTCAACCGCCCAGTGGGCACCTGACGATAATTCAGGCGCGATGCAAATATTATCGGCCGCCGCAGCCCTCGCCTATGCAAATCTGTTTATTATAAAATTAAATAAATACGCCCCTGACAAACGCCCCGCACAGTGACGGACATAGGTTCATCAGATAATTATGAGCGATGGTATATTATATATTTTACATAATTTTTGAAGTTTGAACGGTTAGGAATTAATGCTGTTTTACCTGAAAGAATCCATATTTTGAGGAACACGTTAATTGAAAAGAACATTTTGGATAAAATACTATAATCATTAAACGAATGAAAGCTGTATAATTCTATCCGTAAAGCTATCGTAGCAAACAAAAGAATGGAAAAATCATACTTGCAAAACGAATAGAATTATAATCCAGGAACACGACGAATTTAAAACAAAGCGAGGTGTTGCATTACCGCTTCAAATACTTCTGAAAGCTTTTAAAAACTTTCACAATGCACTTTTTACTTATTAGATTTCCAGTAGTTTGTTTTGAAAACACTAGCCGGGTACAATGTAGATGTATGGGCCCGTTAAGATGCACATCTAAATAGCTCTGCTACCTAACTTTAGATTACTACAGCAACTTCCAACTCCGGGGGAAGTTCGCCGGGAAAAATTCCCAGGGAAAACTGAAACGTTCGGTAGAGTTAAAATTTACCGTCCAACTTGCGGGAACACACTAGGTAATCAGGAGTTTAGGGAAATTGCGTCTATTTTATTACATTATTAGGTGTAGGAATATGTTTTTTCATTTTAGCTTTTTTATATTTCAAACGCAAGAAGTTATCTGTATTTCATAAATATTTGAGAGGGTCAAAATTATCTATATGGTCATAAATCATTTTGCTCTGTGACAATAATATTTAGTTGTGGAACTCTTGTATCACGAAGTATAGAATACCAGGAGTCCGAACGGTATAGGCTTTTCCATAGTATTTATGTACACAATAATAAACCCAGATCTTAGTTTTCTTTTCTGCTACTGGCTGAGCTAGAATTTTGGACGTACCGATGCTATTGTGGCGAAACAATCAGCGCACAGTCCTGAATCGCGCTTGGTCAAGGAATTTGTAAGTATTAATACTTACAAATTCCTTGCGCTTGGTACTTCTTGAAAAATGGCGCGCTCTACCGGCAAAAAAACTGTCCCCTAAATTGGGACCATTATTTTACCATTACGTTCGGACTCCTGGTATCTATACTTCGTGTCTTGTATAAATATTGATTTTCGACCCTAAGTCGTAGTTAAACTGAAAACCTACTAACACAGTCGAGTCTACCATCACTTAATGTTTTTACTGTTTTTTTATTCACCCTCACAAAAGTTTAAAAAACCAAACCGATAGAAGGGTTCGTTTGGCATTAACAATTCATCGGCAAAACACTCTGCCCTATTAGGAGCGGTCTCCGTGGGTGTGGGAGGTACATATTTAAAATGGTCAATTGGAAACTACACTCGCTAGACTTCAATTTGGTTACAATTTTAGTTTGGAAATTGAAAAACAATCCCTATAGGTACGAGTTACTATTATATTTTTTTTACTTTTCCTTACAAAATATTGATGTTCAGGGGCTATCAAACATTTAGTTTTAGCTAAAATAAATGAGATAATGACGATGATGATTGAAACAAATAATTATTAAGCAGTTACGGTGGTTTTATATATCATTTTAATTATTATTTATCCCGGGATAGCGATAAATAAGAACAGGGACGACAGCAAAAGAATAATCTGCGCAGCACCAGGCGTAAGTTACGGACAGTAATATCTGAGCACAGCCTCTTTGATTAATGTATTCCGTGTCATGGTAATATCCTGGAATTTACTCCCGGGGTTCGGGTGTAAGGAGTATATTAAAAAGGGCGCGAAAACCGTCACCTGTGCTCGTATGGGCTTAATTCGGTTCCAATATTTATTCGCTGACAAAAATGTATTGTGCTCTTTTTGAATAAATTCTACGATATGCATGTTTTGAGTTGGTACCTATAACAGATTTACCATTTATTCCAGTCTGAGTGAACTGACTGAAAGTAATCAGCGATATGCATATTTTGAGCTGGCTCCAAAAATTTTACTCTGAAATCTATGTCCTTCAGCCTGACTTTCAAAAACTCTGTGGTTATATTCAAAAACTAAATTAACAGAGTCAAAGACATCCCCTACGAAGACATCACTGAAACAATAAGTATCAAAACACAGCATAACAAAAGTTCCATCTACGGCCCGACCGAAATGGTCCATATCTGATGGGGCCGGAGTGACCGGGGTGGGTCGTTTAGATAAGATATCGGCGGTCTCAGGTTACAGTGCAGGGGTACGGCTAGGGCCAGTTTGATCTATGTTTACTTATTCTATTTTAATGCGTAAGGGAAGCGGGCAGTATTATTGCCATGGGCAGTAGTTTAAATATTTTGCAAGAATGATAAAAACTGAGAAAGAATCATAATTTACCTCAATTATTGCAAATCTAAGCACTAATAAGCACTAATTTTGAATTATATATTTTTTAAATATTCATAATTCAAAATTAGTGCTTATTTCTTGAAATTTTAAACAAATAATTATTAATATTCATATTCATTTATTTGCATCAAAAGTGGTACATATGTTGTTACAGTTATAATCATATTATTATTCTAAATTTTGGATTAGAATATTTTAGGCTTCACTTTATATTTGCGTTTTTTTCACGCGTCCGAAGTTACTGTGAATATCTTATAATCATTAATTACGTAATATTATTCAAATATCAACATTCTTAAAAGTATTTGGTTAATTAATAGCGAGCACTCAGGGGTCAATTCGTCCGTTTGCTTAGCGATAGGGTTGAGACGAAACCTAATCCGTTTGGGTGAGAAGCTGGTTGCGTCCATTAGCAGATAATTCTGTTAAATAATAATAGATTATCGTATTCAACATCTCAAATATTTAAGTTACAATTAACTAAAGTGATGATGATAATGATGATATATTATCTAAGTTAGCTAAATTATCAATAAAAAATTGATGAAATTAATCATAACAACAGAAATATTAACTACAAATGCAAATTTCCAGATTTCTCGACTTTGAAAAAGCATTCGACTACACTCAGCATGGTTTTTAAAATTGCAAAGCAAACGACAATACATACAAGTTGGTAGCAATCTTCACGTACACACTCTATTTCCGGCGAATCCGAATTTCCTGTCCGTCGGAGGAGGAGACGCTAAACGTCACCGGGTAAAAAGTGGCCGGGTAGCCCCGCACGCGGAAATAGCGGGACCGCACATAAAATATTAACTTTATGCTTTTTATTTGGGGTCTTGTGGTATTATTAAACTAGTGTTGTCCTGCATCTTCATATCGCCAGATACTAGAAGGCTATTTGAGGGTTTCTACTACTTATGGAGTCATAAACTGTAGCACTAGTATATTATAGATATACTAATATAAAGAAGGTGAAAAGTTTGTTTGTATTAAATAGGCTCCGAAACTACTAGAAATTTGGCACAGATGTAAAGTAGACAACGAGGAAGGATATAGGCTCCTTTTTTCGCGAAAAATGTACGGTTTCTGCGAAATTAACTTTAGCGCGCACGAAGTCGCGGGCAACATCTGGTTTTTAATAATATCATTAGAATATTTAAAATTCCATAAAGCTGACAAGACCTGCATAACATAATATTATGATATCATCAATACTTTATTTAAACTACTAATTGAAATTAAGTTATTTAAAAGTGAAAAATATTTTACGTACCTATGTAAAACTTTTCAAAACTTCTTTCCATGCGGCGTAAATCACTTAATTAATGTTTAAACTTTAAAGTCAAAACTTTTTCTTATTTTGTCTGAACTTGAAAACCTATAATATAAACTTATTAAAAATGTTTTGGA
Source organism: Glaucopsyche alexis (assembly GCA_905404095.1). Lineage (NCBI taxonomy): Eukaryota > Metazoa > Arthropoda > Insecta > Lepidoptera > Lycaenidae > Glaucopsyche > Glaucopsyche alexis. The sequence continues at coordinate 30,223,012 of FR990045.1, read as the reverse complement.
AAACATTGAAAAGGTTTTATATCGGAATACAAGAAAAACTTTCGACAGCTTAATTCCTGGATACCCCGGCGTCTCCTTCCAATATTAATAAATTCTCATTTTCAGGATTCGTATGCAATTTACTCGGGGCTCCTTCAAGTAAAACTTACGGGCTCGCCCTTACCCTAAATAAAATACGAAAAAGCCGTTGTTGTGCGAAAACGAACAGTATTGAGCCATATTTTCCCAGTTCGCAACTTAATTGGTGAAAAATTGGGTAAATTATATTTGGATTGTTTGCATCGCAATTTTCAAAATCGAAATTACTACTTGATGTAAATTTTTACTTTACCTAGTACTTAATGTAAATTAATATTTTGCCTAAAATTATTTTGACGTTCGACACTGTCGATCCTTAATTCTCGTTCGGTTTCGCAGCTTTTGTTTACACGCCTAAAAATATACCTAAGATTTTAGACTCATGAGTCGTGTGGTTCTTTAACATGAGTTTACTTTCCACAAGTCCTTCTAAAAACTTTATAACATTTATTATACTTTATGTAATTGGTACGATTTCACCAACTTTGTATTAATATTTTTCAATAACGTCAAATATACCTATGCAATTCATATAATATACCTATGCAATTCGCAATGCGACCATAATTTTTCTTGTGATGCCCATAGCATTGCGACGGCTAATCACTTGCCGACTTTCCCATTAGGTTTAAAATAAGCAGTCCGGTCAACGATTCCATTAAAACCTTAAATATCCATAGACTGGCTGTATAATAATCGTAAAATACCAGGCGAACATAACATAGGAGACAGTGTACTAGCATAAATAAAGTATAAATTCTTTCGGGCGATTATTCCGCGATGCTTCCATTCCGGCGCGGTGCCTCTCAAAGGAACCCGATACGGACGTAACTCAACACCGCGCGTCTAGGAATTCCGTGTTTCGCTTATATCTCCCAGGTTATTATGTCCTGGTGCTTTATTATTATTATGTCATGCGAAATTATGATTTTGCGTTCGAGAGGCAACGTCGGGGAGGAAAATAAAATTGTCGACTAAAGTTACAAGATGGGATTATATCAGACCGTAGTGGCTGGCTCGTGGTTCAGTTAATATTCAGCAAATTTTTTTTTTCTCGAAGAATCGGAAAGTCTTGTGTTAATGCTAATGTTTTATACTTAATTGATGCTTCCGTATAATATTTCAGAAAAAATATTCAAAATATTTTGAATACCTTCTGAGTATTATAATCAAAGCAACTAATAAACTGGTAACAGAAACAAAATTAAATACAAAAGAAGTAGAATTGATTAAACATGTCTAATAAACAGTTGTGAACATTAACTTAAACCTAAAATGAAATGAAAATATGAAATGCATTAAAATGTTAGATAACACGACTATGCGGACAGACAAGACAGACGGAGCAACTTTAATAAAATTAGTAGTCATTAATTCTTAAGAAAGCAAAGATAATAAAGTGAAATAATGTTCTCGATCCGAAGACAATGGTGCACGGCGCGTCCCGCTGCGGGATTCTGTACCGGCATTACCGGGCCTTATAATTATTTTTAGCCCCCTGAAAGAGCTTAAGCTTCCGAGGTGGGATTTGGGCGTTATTCAATATAATTTCTTAGGAAATTCCGTGAGGGCGTCGCGTATGAGACATGGCCTAACGTTGCAGCCGCGAAGTAGATTGATGGTCCCGTGGATTAGTTCTGACATACCCTGTTAATCTCCTCATCCGCGTTACTTTTGTGCTGATACCGAACTTGTCAATGAACAGAGAAATGAGGATTTCGATCAAAAATAAACAGCAACGAAGCGTATGCGTGAGGTGAAGCAGGAATAAATTGTCGTAAATTAAAGTCGCATCTCTATGCTAAAAATGTTTTAGGTCTCGAATTGGAAATGTTTTATTCATATCGGTTTCTGCTTTTAAATGGCCCCACAAATTGAATATTTTACACTGATTGTGCTCGCTTTCGGCGGATAAGATAGTCGGGGTCAAATCAATTTGGATCGCGTGTTAGCGGCGACCGGACCGATGAAATTCACATGGATCGCAGAGTTTTAAAATTCATACCGTTAAGTCACGGACACTCGGATTGTTACCGATATTGCATGCGCTGCACTGAATGTAAATGGCGCGCGCTCCACAGGCATCGCCTTTTTCGGCCTCGAATACAGAATTAGCGATCGGGTCGATTCAATCAATCGAGCGGTGTTTAACCATCTAATACCGGTGTTCGATTTTGTTCGTGGAGCGGCTGAACGTCCGACATCGATTGCGTTCGTCCGGGCTCGGGCGGTCTGCGGCGCGGCGGTCGGCAGCGGTGGCTCGCTCGCGGTGAGCACAGGTGTCGGCGACGCGACGCTCCATTTCCCGCAGAGTAATCGAATGAATATTACAAACTGCCGCGTGCGCTTTTTGGCGGCAGTTTGAAGCATCGTCTATGTCCGACCGCACTTCCAACGCACCGATCATCCCGCGGCCGAAATATTTCGACCAAATTAAATTGCACCCCGACGCACCCGCTAAATAACGGCCGCCCGATTTTAGAGTAAACATTGACACGTCCTATACCGGAACCGTTTTACGGCGGCCGTAATGAAAGCACTTAGCGCTAAGCGAAGCAATTATAAGTAATTTGGAGCACCGTAATGGGCACGGACGGGGCGCGCAAAAACGCGCGAAACGGAACGCGCTAAAAGCTCCCTAATTCGATTGTCGATGGTGCCCACTTTTTAAAACTTCATACTTTCCATGCCGCCTAGTAAACGAAACCGATTCTACGAATAAATTCTCGGAAGCTCTTTCAGTGACAAGACGAGCAGTAAAAGCCTTTCCGCGGCGCCAATTAAAACTCGTTCGCGGGAAATTCGCGGAATTCATAGCCATAAAGTAAGTAGGATTCGGGTGGTCGGGAATGAAACAGAAATACCGGGCTCAGAGGACTCCGCGAGCGTCACCTGAACTGAAGCACTCCGAGCGCCTTCTTCGGCCCCGGTGATTTATGGGCGCGGATCCGGACCGGTAATGAAATTGCACCCCCGCATCCCCCGCATCGCCTCCCCCCGCCCGCGCGTCGAAACCATTCTAGAAATTACTACGCAACACGGATCGCACAGACGACACTCGCTAGATCTCAAACGATCTACTAATATATATTTTTTACCATCCATCACGAAGATAGAACGCAAAAGCGCCGTATCGAGGCGTCGAACGGGGCGAGTTTAATTGCTTTCGTAGAAATGCCTGCCCTTTGAGGAGTGTTCTTTGTCTACGCAATGAAAAATTTATTGCTTTTGCTGGAAAATTTTAATTGAAAACTCCGCAGCGGCCCCGCGCGCGGCCCAATTGTCTCGCGGCTTACATTCGCCGCGTGTTTCCAACTTTACGTGTGCCCCGGCCGACAGAGACGTCTGATTGTGTTTCGAGTGTATCGAAATTTCTGGAATTCTAATTTATTATCAAATAAAAATATCACTTTATCTCCGCTGGTTGCGCAAAGAGTTACAAAAGAATTCCGAATAAATGGAGTCGTAGGAAAACATGTAAAAGTTTGTCGTCGAGTTTGGATATGTTTTAGCATATTATTTTGAATATTTTCGTTTAGTTGAATCGTGTTCCGATGAGTAAGCAAATCGAGTCGCCACTTACCGTTAAATGCTGAAAAAGCCACGCCCGCAGAATATTCGTCGCTACTTTAGGGAATATCCCCCGTTTCTTTTGGTTCTTTTTGCCGTTTGTATCATCATCTTCTTCACCCGTGCCTTCTCCTGAACCGATACTCGCATTACTAGCATCCCCTGAAACAAATAAACACTAGGTGAATAAATATTACTTTATGAAATCAGTATTGATAATATATAAGCATTGTTTATGTTATTCATGCATAGGACGTTTAAAATATATATTTTCGTAATATTATGTAGTTGCTTAGAATTAGGTAATATTAATTTATTTAAGTGATATGAAAAGGTATGGACCATGGATCTAAACTTCTCAAATTATATGATAGCAGCGCATATTTATGTAACGATTATTATGACGTGCTAATCCCAACACCCAGCTCGCAGGAACCGCAGGAGATGTCTCTTATCACGCGTCTGGCATATTAATTACGAACTCCGACTAGTATTTATTTAATCACCTGCCACACCACTGATTTCTATCTTGAGTATATACGCTTAATTAATTCTTGGTGCGTCGCATCATACGCCATTCGTTATTGCGCGCGGCTTCGCTCGCGAAGTAATTGCTGTTGTTGGGTTACCGTTAGGAATATTTGATACGAGTGCTGCATTAGTATGTTATTCATATTTGTATTATCATCTTTGTATTTACTGATATCTACTTCTGCAATAAAGTTCATTAAGTTTAAATAAAGGGCAATAGACGTATGCTGTATTATAAAAATTTACGTAAGTATCCGTTTCCAAATACTAAATATTTTGTGAAGTTTACAGACTCAGACTACAGAAACCAAACATAAACCGAAGAACACAGATAAACAGCAGTTTAAAATAAGTAAATTTACGCCAGCGGTATCCTCGATAGTGAGGGAAGAGGTGTGTTATTGTGAATAATTAAAGAGAGATACACTTTGAGTGAGAGAGAGAACAAAAGCTCCACGATAAACAAATTAGTGTGCACTGAGCCGCATCAAAAATTCATCGGTACAGGAACAAATCGAATCACGGAGCGGGGTGTGAGTCTTATTTTTTGTTCTTACATTGTTCTTGATAAATAACATATTACATTGTTTGCGGCAGTTTTTTTCGTACGAAAATATTCCCTCTTGCGCGAAATCACACGCTTTTTGCGATTGAATATGCAATGTTTTTTTCAGGATCTTTCTCATCAGATAGTAATTAAAATACGATAGTGATTAATGCATTAATAATGGTGATAATGCTAAAGACTACTTAGTTAAATGTGTGGATATTACGTACTTCTGTGTGTTAAAAAAAATAAGAACAAAAATTTAAGAAACCCTTAAGTACAATATTGACCCATGCGCAACATGAGTTGCGCAGGGGTCAATCTTAGGTCCTATGCTGTTCTGAATGTATATTAATTAGCGATCATCAGTATCAGTGAATAATGATTTGGCTAAACTAAAATCGACTATTCGCTATTGTTACTGCAATAATTTTCACATACATTCGAAAGAATATATTCATGCAGCGAGCGACAATGATGGAACAGTATCCGTGTGTCTGCCGGTGGCGCATTGTGATGGTAATGGGGGCAAAGTAATAAAATTACTCTTACACCATTACTCGCTACCCCTACTACAACTGCTACAGGGTGTCCCCAATTAGACACGAATTAAATTATTTTAGTGGATAACCTCAGAAGGAGTAGAGTTTTATCAGTATTTTATGGTATTGAAATGGAAAATAATGTGTTGGAAATTTATTCTATGATGGAACGACTTTTTGCAGGATTAAATTCATTATTAATTATATATAATATTTTTATTGCTTATTTTAATTTCATACTCCTAATCTCAGCTCCTAATATGTTTAATAAAGAACTAATTTCTGTATGTCAATGTATATCTATACTTCTATAATATTATAAAGAGGAAAAGTTTGTTTGTTTGTTTGCATTGAATAGTCTCTGAAACTACTGGACCGATTTTGATGAAATTTGATCGGCACAGATATAGATTAGACCCCGGGGAAGGAAATAGACTACTTTTTATCGCGAAAAATGTACGGTTCCCGTACCGCGACGGATTACCTTTTTTGTGCGTACGAAATCGTAAAATAATTTATAAGTCAAGAACGGTTGAACCGATTTGGCTGAAAATTGGTGGGAAGGTTAAATCCAGTCGAAGGAAATATAATACTTTTTATCCTAATGAACTCAAAACTCGAGAACGGCTGGACAGATTTGGCTAATTTTGGTCTTGAAATAATTGTGGTAGTTTAGGGAAGGCCCAAGGTTTAAATAGTGAGAAATATTGGAAAAGGTGTATGTTGTAGGAGTAGGTGTAGTCATATTTATTCCAGTTCATATTTAAGATATAACAACGTGTGTCGGGAGTCAGGACAGCTAGTTTAATATAAATTTGTGTAGTTTTATTTATGTGTTTTTATCAACAGTATAATTTTACCTCCTTTTTCACACTACACCGACTGCTGCAAAAACCCAATATTGACATTTAATTATTCGGAAATTTAAAACTTTCAATAATTCAAAACTATAGCACCCCGTATATCTATCAGCGTGCAAAATCAGAGTGCAGTTGCATGATGCAGTAATTCCCTAATTCATCTCACGCACACATCCAGCCACCCCCGGGTACGGGGTAAGGGGTACGGGCACACCCCAAACGAGTGTGTACAAACAACCGGGAGCGCGTGCGAAAAGTCAAGAGAACGCCAGAATTAACTTAATGTAATACTATTGATATTATACATCGATACTGATGCTTTTGTCTGTTAATGAATACATGAATACATTGTTCAAATTATTAGCATACATTGTTCAAGCTCAACAGCTTGAACAATTGAAAAACAAAGTTTCGTGTCTTCTTAATAAAAGCTTTTATGGCAAAAAGATTAATTTATACAATAGTTACGATTTTGAAATAAAAGATATGGAAATTATTTTTTGTTAAATCTAAATTTGTTTGAATTGTGCAAAAGGAGGGGTATGAAATTTTTTGGGAAGGCTGGTGTGCAGAAAAGCAATTTTTCAAACAATGCTTAGAAACACACAACATTAGTAAAAATAACAACAGCACACACTCCCTCAGATTAAACTATATTAAACACGCACTACCGTTCATTTGATAGACTGTACAAAATATATATGGATGTAAACGTCAATGACAAACGTCAACGGGTTACAACGGGAGGCAAATGAACCGAACAACCTTAAAAGTTCAAGCTTATACGAATTTTATAGTCGAAATTCGACCACACAACAGATCGATCTTAATAATTTTTGTTAATAATCTTAATATTTAGGTATATTTCTTTAATGCGTATATATGTCACTGATCTCCTCCTAAACGGCTGGACCGATTTTGATAAAACTTTTTGTATGCGTTCATGTGGATTTGAGAATGGTTTAGATTTACAATCGGACCCGGTAGGTGGCGCTGCTGTCAGTGCGGCAACAAAATATTTAAATCTTACTTCTAAGGCGGTACGAAGTTTGCCGGGACAGCTAGTTATTAATATAATTATAGCTAAGATTTGAAATTTTCAAATGTTTCATAAATCACCTTTTTTTTTAGTTTCAGGGAGAGCGGAGACACAAACACACGTGAAGGCAGCTTTTAAAGCTGGTTTGTGTTTTAGCCAAAAGTGTGTTAATGGCCTTATTTCAAGGAGCTAGGTGGAACATGGTAAAAACTTCAAGGAATGATTTAAATTTAGTTTAAACGTTCATAAAAGTCAGCGTGAACGCGAACAGATGGGCTTTTACTACTTTTTGATTGATTTCACGCGGCTAAGGCTTTCTTCTAAGAATTGATAGAACAGGTGGATCTCTCCAGGTCACCCTAATGTTGCACAAATTACATTTTATTATTTTTTTTTTCATTTTTTTATAATATAGTGTTTTGTAAAAAAAAATAACATAGGCATTATATATATTATTAGATAGACATAAACATAGTTAAGGAAATTTTTTGCTCTATCTATAATAAAAAATAGAAATTTTAAAGTATTTTCACCGACCTTAAATTATGTGTAATAATGAATAAGCGCAAAAATTGGCAAAAAAATACCCTCATTATTGAGTCCCTAAAATATTTGGAGAGGTTTGGTGGCGAGGGTCGCGGGTTCGGTGTCGGGTTTCGGCAATCGGCTTACGCGCCTCGAGCTACGCGGGCCCTAATGAACGCTCATGAGAAAAAGCTATTGTAATGACTTTATCTAATTACATTTATTTTTCATAGAATGGGTGGACGGGGATAAAAGTCATGTTCACATTGTAAGTATGTAGCTTAATTGTTACTGAGAAAGGATTACAGGGCCGATACATAAGAACTGTAATCACAACTAGTGGAAGAAGTAAATTTTGTAACGCATTAGTTTTCGACTTTTTGTAGTAAATTAAAAATGAATTTTATAATAAGAAGGATATTCTAGCATAATAATTTATCAAATAAAAGTCCATAAAATGATGTGTTAGTTTTAAGGACACCAAGGTCGATATCGACAAGCGATTCATCGACAACCCCATCACTAGAACGAGTGCTATCGAGTTACGCCAATCAACTTGCAGCGCTCCCTCTAGTGATGTTGTTATTAAACATATTATTCATAATGAACGGTTTGCGAAAATTATCCTTGATGATAATACTATTGCGCAATTTTGTTACATAACAGTTGCTGAATTGGCAACCATTAATAATAATAATTGGCAACAAAGAAGCTTGGTCTTAGATTGGTTGTCTTAAAATTGTATGTATTCAGAAAATATGACGATATTTTTATGCAATGAGCCGTAGTGTTTGCAAAGAAGAATTTTCCTTCAAGAAGGAAGAAGTAAATAATATGCGAAAAAAATATTTCAAGACAATTACTGACAAGAGAATGTTTGATGTAGTATTGATTTAGGGGAAAAAATATTTCAGTTGAATTTCTTGGCATAAGTAAAAATCCTTCATACGTCATAAATATTTTATCGACTCGCAACACCGACAACACTAGATCACGACAAGCACGGTGTCGTAATGCGTACACCGATTTGATGGATTGGCTTTTTCGCAAGCCCTGCTATTCGCAAACACCCTTAAGGACGACGCAGGGGGAGGGGGCTACTGATAGAGGGGAGGGCTAATTAAAATTGGCGTCCATAACGGGAGATCTATTCCAGAAGCTGGCTGCGTATGCATTAGCTTCTATTGTCCAGACGTTAAAGTTGTTTTTTCTCCAGCAGACGTCTGGGGTCGTTGCATCGGCTTTTGTGAGCTTATTGGGTGACGTAATGACGTTCTGGTGTGAGAGGATCGCTAGATGTACCTCGTATTGGGTGTCCGGGTATTGTTCGCAAAATATCCATTCCCGAGCGAAATTCTTTCCCTACCTTTTGTTTACTGCTCTGAGTTCTCATAGACATTTTAAAAAGTTCTTGAAGTATCGCGTTCATAATAATTATAATGTATTAAAACTATAAGTGTTGTTGGCAAAAATTTGATCTAATGTACACTACGGCCGCTGTATCTTGACGGGTCTGAACATAGGCTCTGCGAACTTTAGCGCATGTTACAACTCGTGAAGAAAACTGTTATTGTATTATTTTTATATACCTATGTACTAATAAAGTTTCCCTAATACAGTTGACCAATTAGTACAAATAAAATAAATACGAAAACACTTAGAAACAGTTATTGCGCAACCTTCTGCGCGAAGTTCAGACTCGCCAAGATATATTGGCCGCATTGTAATGTGTTATATAAAAATCTATTAGGTACTATAACTACTAACAGCTTCCGTGGTCTAGTGATTAGAATGATTGGCTCTCGACTCGGAGGTCGTGGGTTCGATTCCCGCATTGGAACAACAAAAAAGTTGTTTCTATGTTTGGTTAGGACAATGAAGGCTGATCACCTGATTGTCTGAAAAGAAAGATGATCCATGCGTCGGATGGGCATATAAAAAGTCGGACCTGAGCCTGATCTCTCGTCAGTCGTGTCGGTTATCCGTCTCACTGGATTATGAGAGTAAAGGAAGAGAGAGAGAGTGCTATTGTGTACTGCGCACACACTTGGGCATTATAAAATTACTCCTGCGTAACTGGCCTGGTTTCAATGGAACCGGCCACCGTCACCGAGATCGGTGAGGGGATTTTCCTCTTTATTATATTATTATAGATTTCAGTTATGATATTTAAACTTATAATCGAATAAAAAATTAAAAATATTCTGCTACGGCATACGCTGTGGTCACGTCACCACACTCGCACATAGCGCATGTTATCCGAAAATATAGAATATATTTTATGAAATATCGATAGTATTTTCCAGCTCTAGCCATTAGGGCCCGTCCGCACGGCGCGCGGCGCGGCGGCCGGCGCGGGCGGGAAGAGCCGCGTCCGCTTAATCACCGCAGAACTGTCGACGCAGCGCCGCCTCTGCTCCGCCAGGACTTCTGACGTATACGATCGATTTATGGGGAGTTTGAGGACCCATTAGTGAACCTAAAACTTTTAGTTAGATCTTTGTTCTCGTATGCAAACTGTTGGATACTCAAAAGCATGATTTTTGATATAGGTATTATTTGTTCGAATGTGTGGATAGAGTCATACTGTTTGATTTTTGTAGAGTTATCCTAAATGTGTCACTTAAGACTTAGAAATATATCTATTACATGTTAATGTAGATGTTTATCTCAATTTTAAATAAGAACTTGTAATCATTTGAAAACTAAATACTTGTTTTCAACTTACTTATCAGCTCGTTATCAGTTTGTTAAATGTGTGATACACTTTCTAAAACACCTCCTGAGCCCTCATTATATACCTCTAATGATATACTTTAAGTGGCTGGGAATAAAAAAATAACCTCATTAATATTAGAAACACTCGAGCCAAATAACACTTTTGAGTCAGAAAATAATATAAAATGTCCCATAAAGGCTCAATAAATCTTTATGTTTAATTTACTAAAACAAAAACAATTTATAATTATGCTATGTTATATAATGTACATATAAAAATTAATTAAAAACCGCAATAAAAGACGCTGGATACGGATCAACCCTTACAGCGAGCTGCGCGTCTGCACGATTACACGCCATTGAAAATTAGTTTAATATCTCGAATTGACGATTCCGCCCGGAACGGCCAATTAAGAGGGAATAACACTTTGAATGATCCACTGATAGCCGAGTTATGGGGTGCCTTTATAGCCCATTACCCGCCGGGAGACAGTTTCCCTACATGGATCCGTCTTTGATAATGAGAAATTTGCAGATTAGTTTTTAATGCTGTCTTATTTGTATGAAATGGTAGAAGGACCAAATACTTCTTTAAACTGACATAAATGTGTAAATATCATACATAATCTTTATTACCTACATTTAAAAAGTAAAGTTATAAATATATATTAAATAAAGTACATTACAGACGTTACTCGTCGGTATTTTTGTCAAAATGCGTATTTTAAATCTAAGGTGTGACTTAACGGATCATCATTATTTATGGTGGGATTAAAACTTGTCACAAAACAGGTGTTCCAACAGATGTACAATTTTTAAAACGAGCATAATTATCGTTGTGCTGATTAATTGCCCTGCGACTCAAAAACATTAAGCCTTTTACAAAACAACAAATGCCAGAAATAAATAACAAGATAAACTAACATAATTTCACGATAAAATTAAAACAGGTAATAAGGACAAAATAAAAGACAACGACGATCGACCGGAGCTAACAGATAATCAAAAGTCCAGGAATATCGTAGCACATTCCATTAGCAATATAAAATATAATAAAGAATATCGCTTTAAACCATAATAAAAAACATTTATGGATTTAATCTTGACTCACTATCGGTCAGACTAGCAACCTGGTGAATTTAAAGTTAATAAACGGCAATAAAATCTGTAGTTTTTCCAATCCCAGCCGAGCCGTCCCCGCGTTACGTCGCTAAACGCATATTATGGGATTAAGAATTTGCCAAACACCAGCGCCTCCCCCGTTCATCCGCGCATTGATTTCAATTTGAATTTTAATTGCATAATATAACATTACTTAATATTCACCCCGGCCGCTGATTTTTGCATATTTTTAACCCTGTCCTTTTGGGGACCGATAAAACTCGTATACATTAACCGAGAGGGACAGATTCGCGATAACAGGTTCTGCTTTTAAATGACTCCTCTAATGGCGTATTTATGGAATTTATTTTAAGTGACAGGTGATTATTGCTCATTTGGAATCGCCATTTGTCAAATATAATGATTTAATACGAGATGTTTTGGCCCAAAAAAACTTTGCAAGAAACTGCTAAATGATTGCGGTAGAAGTTTCAATTTTGATAAAGGTAACAAGTAGATAGATGATGGATGGCTTAATCCAAAACCGTAAAAGTGGTTTAGGTTCATCATCTCCTTAATTTCTAGCTAGATTTGACTATTTAGACATGGGTGATATAATTGCTGTACATTACCATAATAAAGAAAATAAAGTAGATGATGATGATGAGTTATTAACAATATTTACCATAAAACGCAGTCAAGTTATAATGAAAAATTATGTTAAAATGTAACCTCATAAATAAACATTTTAACCCTTGTAACAGTCTCCGGGTGACATAACGAGATGTGACTGAATCTAATGGTGTGATTTGCATGTTAATGACGCGTCGGGAATCGAACGCCGGACCGTCGGTAATCACTTTCCTCCCTGACTAACTTTTAATAGACTTCAAAAGAACTTATGCTGAGGGACATTCTTTCGTTTAATTGTAATTTGACAGTCTTCGATAAATTGAATTAGTATACTGCAAAGTTTACTGGGCCATATTGTTAGCAAAAGTTGCAAAATGTTATAGGTAAGCACCTAATTATCTTAGATTAGATCTAAGAAATAGTGGTAAAGAAGTTAGAACTCGTTTTGTGACTATAGAAATGTATTCAATAGAAATTAATTGATACCTAGTATTCCCAAATGAAAAATTTCCATGAGCGTGTTCTGATCTTCTCCGGCTTAGATTATTTACCAGACAATACTTAATAAATTTTGCCTCCAGTTGCGTGGCATATCTTCATGATCGAGAAAGAAATTCATAAAGCACTAATCGTCGCCTGGGCGGCGGGCGGCGGGCGGCGGGCGGCCGCCTACGCCTGGTAGCGGCGACCGGTCCCGCCAGCTCCGCATTAATCCCGCAGCGTGTGCGGCCGCTCATATCGCGTATTTATGGCCCCGGCTCACTCCTGCGAGCCTGGTACACGGCCGTAACATTATACCTACTTGTCGTGTGATTAATCCACTGTTTTGTCCGTCTGTGCGCCTGACGCGGCCATCTCTCACGTATTCAATCGCACCTTCTAATATTCGGTTACCCACGCGGATCGACGATATATCTTCCCGCTTCGCTTTATCTCTTTGTCATACGATCCACTCTCGAGACGAGCGGTAGGCGAGATTTTTTATTTCGAGCAAAATAATTATAGTTTTTACGACTCGGCTCAGAATTTCTTGCCAGCGGGGGTCCTAAGGTATAAACTGCAGATATAAGTGAAAAAAATTTGCAAAAAAACGTGAAGCACGACCGCAGTCGTATCATCTTTGTATCGCGAAGCGAAAATTAATACTAAAAACAAAAAGGTAAGTTTATCGAAAATGGAGCCGATGTCATCGTCCTAGCGGCACACGGCGATCCCTCGATACAGACGGGTGTACCCCACGCTGATACCATCGTACATACCTTATTTTCTGCCGCATTACGAGTCAATAGCGACCTTATTCTGTATTACATAAAGATTAGGTGCGGCCGAGTAAATATTTTGAAATGAAATCCATAGGTATGTGAAAACGAGTCTTTTAATTAAAGGCGCTCAGCGACCAATCACTCAAGATACGGACCGTCAGCGCCGGAGCGGCGCGCATGACGTGATGCCGGGGCCGATGTGCCCTCATGATCATCATCATAATCAGGACCTCCACATGTATAATTCATACTTGTTTTATAGCTGGTGTAATATAAAAAACAACCTCCGTGGTCCAGTGGTTTTGAGCTTGGCTCTCGACTCGGAGGTGGTGGGGTCGATTCCCGCATTGGAACAACAAAAAATGTTTCCAAGTTTAGTTAGGACAATGCAGGCTTGTTTGATAAGAATGATAATCCATGCGTCGGATGGGCATGTAAAAAGTTAGACCTGCGCCTGATCTCTCACCAGTCGTATCGATTATCCGTCCCACTAGGTTTCGAGAGTAAAGGAGGAGAGAGTGCTCTTGTGTACTGCGCATACACTTATGCACTATAATATTATTCCTGCGTAACTGGCCTGATTTTAATGAAACTGGCCACCGTCCACGTGTCGGGGAGTTATTAAATTATTATTTATGTGAAAATTAAGCCACATTACTTTTAAGTCTGAATTTAGACACAGGCGGTGGCCCGTGGCACCGACATCACAAGTGGTGTTTATAAATGCGATACACAAGGTCTAGACATCCTAGAGACGTAGGTGGTACAAGTTCCGCTAGAGTGCTTCTTATTCCAGTCTCGATCACTGTGCTGCTAATTGGTATTGGAATAACAACGTGACTAAATTGCTAGTAGGTAGGTACTACCGCTGCTAGTGGACACTCGCTTGTCGAATGTTAACATTTTGCTACTGTGTCTTACTCTTGACCGCTACTCGGTCCACGTAGACTTATAGAGAAGGAATTATGTTAAGAAGTTATTGACACTAATTTAAAATTATGTGACTGCACGAGGATTTAAAATATAGAAACGGACGAGCTGCAAATGGCACTCGTAAATGTCATCCGCTGTGATTTTTGTGCATTTAATATTAAGGCCGAATGGCAGTAAAAGCTGACTGCAAATTTCTATATGTACTTGTGAACTATTTTTCACCGAGTAGACCGCGTTCTAGAAAACTAAAACTGGGCAACATTTTTTGTCGTCGGACCAAACGTTTATTATTAACACAAAAGAGAATTTTAAACGAGTAGAAGAAAAATAAATTACAAAGAAGTGAATTTTTGGCAAGCACCGCGGTGCACTTTAGGTGCACGTCAATTGCGATGACACACAAACATCCCGGAGATATCCACGGGAAATAGGGATTTGGCACAATAAAGACCAGAGGAAACAGTACCGCGACGCCACAGCGCGCGGTTGCCAAGTTTTTTAGCGAGATTGTCGTCCACGGACCATGTACGGGAGATAAACAATTAATTTTAATTGTTACGCCTAATGCGGTGAGTCGTAAACATGGCGGTTTATGCGGCAGGGTGTGAATAAATCAGGCGCAGCACAAATATTACTGTCAGGGTCCCAGCTCCGCGGCCGTCATAAGCGCGCAATTATTTTCAACTGAAATAGCTGCGCACGCGTCGCTTCGTAAAATGCAGTTCGTTCATTTTGCAAATAATCCGCGGATTAGCACTGGATTGATGTCGGCGCGCGTTTTCAGTGCGTCTCGCGCATAAATAAGCGAATATATTTGCCGCATAATAAGCTGGCGCTGTATAGTATTCGCTCGTTCTGCTTTCCTGGTACTTGTGTTCGGACTTAATTAAGACCGTCCGTTATTTATAATCCCGAACCCGCCGTAAACAGACCATCAAAAGTTTTGTCTACTAAGCGAGATTAATCCGCGTTCGCGACATAATCTAGGAAATCGTAAATATCCGTGCAATGGAAATAACAACTTTAATGTAATATGCCATCCGGCTCGAAGGACCAATTCTAAAATCACATGTGTTACGGACGTCGATAGTTAGTGTGATGCAATGGGATATATTATGATGTTAAGTAAAATCAATTACAGAAAATTTAAATACATGATTTACTGCTAAGGGGTCGTCCATTAATCACGTGATGCCTAAAGGGGGAGGGGGGGTCCGAAAAAAAATCACCAAGTATCACCAAGGGGAGGAGGCGGTATAAGGAGACATCACGTGTATTAATTTTCGAATCTAGCCTATGCATACCGAAATTATTATCGGTTGTAGATTCGTAGTGTTGTTTAAATACTTACAAGACAAATGACTCGTATAGTTTTTAATTGCTTAAATTATTCGATTAAATTGTTTTTTAAGTTAAAATTTTTCTTCAAACATGACCTGCTTACTATGTAAAAAAAAATACACGTGATCTTAGGTGGGGGAGGGAGGGTAGTATAAAACCTCACCACGTAGCACCAGGGGGGGGGAGGGGTCTAAAAAGTTGTTAAAAACATCACGTGATTAATGGACGGCCCCTAAGTAAGACGTTAGACCGTGGAGAATCAAATAGACAGATAAAAAATATAATTTTTAAACACGAAAAAAAATCTAGTACTGAAACAAAATATGCACCGCAAATCTAATTCAAACCCCTTTTTTTACTAAAAACTTACGTTTAACAAAGTTTTTTTTACTGAATTTTGCATCATCGATGATGCAAAGTTTTTACATGGTAATGTTTTCATAAAAAACCGGCGTGAAATATTGCATGCGTTGTGTTTCGTCAAGTAGGTACCTGAGTGAATCAGGGGATTGGGAGTATTAAAATCCAAATTTTGAAGAAGATTGAAGATTGTATCCAAGTGCGGCAGTAATCGCTTACTATAAGGCAAAGCGTCTGCTCCTTTAGCGGTCATATTCGTAGCTCGCAACATTCTAACAAAATGTCATTTTTTGTTATTAGCGGCCAATACTGGCGGTCCGCGGTTCTTTTGTTCTAATTTTATGGAGTGCTAAATGTTCCTGAGACGCGACGCCACCCGTTAACATCTGAATTTATGTGAAATCTCACAGATTTATGGTCAAGTGAGCAGCTTCGCAGAACTGACGGGATGACTAAAGTGTACCGCAAACATTGCTTTAATTAACTCATTGATGATTTCTTGTGACATTTTAAATTATTAATTAAAAGAGGGAAAATATTGCAAAGCATCCTCAGACCTACTGTGCCACATCATAGTGAATAATTAACATCCTAAATCAAATATAGCAAATGAAAATATACCTAAGCTTTCGAAACTTGAAGATCAACAAAATGCATTTCGTGACGGCTAAAATGAATGCAGTCAATTTTTGTTAAAACAAAACTGTAACGAAATTGTTAATATTTTGTCAAGAACTCTACTACTTTATTCGCATTAAGAACTGTCAGTAACTGTCAAAACATCACGCATATTTAATATGTCACAATGGGTTACTATGATTGGATAATGTGAACACAGTTTATGTGTTATTGGGCAATTAGAATTTTTTCGAGATTTTACTGTCTTCTTAACTTGAATAAAGTATAGTATTATTTTAAAAAATCATTTTCATCCTTTTTGGATGATTGATATACAGTATTATTCTCCGAGTGAAGTAACCACTCTTGAAATACTGCAGTGCCTGGGACAGTAGGTTTTTAAATGTCGTATGGTTGCCCAAGCACATACGGCATTCTCACAACATATTCTGCCTACTCCAGAGGAATGAACTGGCCAATACGTCTGGGGCTAAACATGTGCGGTTTTCCTTCACCGTTAGAGCGTCCGTATAATGTACTTGAGATCTGAAAAAGTCTCATTGGTACACGCCACAACCTGGGATTCGAACCTGCTCGAGGGAGCACGATCCGTGGCCTAGTGGGTAGACCGTTTGATTCGCACTCGAGAGGTCGAGTGCGAATCAAACGGTCTACCCACTAGGCCACGGAGCGCACTTGAGCTCACATTATTACTTATTAGACGTCTAGATAATAATATTATTATGTAGATACTTAGATAGCCAGGATTAGGCCTATATAGACTATGTATGTCACGTTTTGTTATTCAGTGGCTGATGTACGATAAACAGGTCCGTGATATAAACAATACGCGTGCACCTGTGCCAGAGTACCAGGCTAGTATAAATATTAAAGAGCTTGAATTTGCATGCGATGTTCAATTACAGCGGAATATGGAATCTGTTACGGTCTGGGGTGATCGCTTCCGCGTCTCATGTTTTTATATTAAACCATATACACCATTTTTAATGTGAAATAATTTCGGCGTGTTTATTCGCGCATTTTCAGTGCATAAGAGATATTTTTTAAATTGTTACGGAGAAAACTAAATAACATATTGTTAACAATAAATCATATGACATTACCTATTAAGAAACGCAATGAATTATCTATAATATAAACAGTCAATAAATAATTTTTATTATATGTCTATAATTTACCGAGCAGCGCCATCTAACAGCGAGTAGCGGTACTCGGCAGCGAAAATCGATTAAGGAAATTAATTCAATTACCCATAACTCGTATGTATTCTCGAAAGCCACATATTAGCGCCCAGGGCTAGGCAATTTAAATAAAGTGTTATGTTCCCGGGGCCAGCTCTCTCCCGCGGCGTGGTTATGGCCCGGTCCTGGGTCAGGGCCTGCGGTTGTGGCACTGGCGTGGTCTAGCGCGTCATTATGCCCAGTCTCGTTAGAACCTATTTATGACACTCGTTTGTCAATTTTTTGCCCGGCGCGTCCTCGTTACCGCTAGCCTGCGGTTTCCCCACAACAATCACATGTAAATACTTTTAAATTATCGGCGGCGTTCAGGCTACAAATCGGTCGACTTCTTTAATCAAGAGGATCAGTTAAACAGCCACATAGTAATCTCACGATTCGATTGAACTACGCATACGGTGAATGTATGCCTGTCCACAAATCGCCTATCGCGTACGCGGCAATAGTGAAAAATCCGGTTAAGTTTATGGAAGTGACGTCAGAATTTTTAAACTTCGTGTATGAGTTTTTATATCATGTGAGATTGAGGTGTGTGCTAGTTGCTACTGATTGGTGTTGGTTATCATGACGACAAATAACAAATTTTTGATAATATAATGTTTAATATTTGTCTAATGAAAATTAAAATGATTAAACAAAAAATGGATAATACCCATACATGTATAATAAAAAAAGAGGGTTATACATATGTATTATTCCATATATATGAAAATATCTCTTATTTTACCTGCACTAAGGATAATACAATGAAAGATAATATTGAATTTTCTAGCAGGTGTCTTGCTTTATTGTTATAAGAGCGTCTATGGACTAGTGAATAGTGAGTGACGGTGCAGGTTTGATTCCGGATTGTCGTGTGCACCAATTAGACTTTATCAATAACCGTACACTGACGCATCTTCGGTGACAACCCTGACAAATTTTGGGTCGTTCTATGAGAGCTGTTCCTCTGTACGTAAGTATAAATTATTTACTCTGTGGTTCAGGCCCCGAGCGCACAATAGTATTGATTAAACGGCTATATGACGCATGTCTACGTATTCCGACTGATTATTTCGAATCACCTCCACATTACATTAGAGGTAATCTCTAATAATGGCGCAGTGATCGCCGGCCGGTGTTGCCAGTAATGGCTGGTGAATCGCCTGAAATGGTGGGAAATTGTTGATCACATTGTTCGCAAATTACCTTTATTAAGTTAGGTATAATAAGGCTTGTCCGGTATTCCGCGTTTACAGTTAAAGGTACTGTAGAATGAACCAATACAGCTTAATAGTTACCTTGCTATATGATGCAAAAGCTTAGCATCATATAGCGTTTCTGAGGTTAATTAAATTTTTGGTCCTTCGAGCCGGACAGTTTGTAATAACCACTTGTTTAACCATAGATAACTTTATAAATGGCCATTAGTTCCAAAATAGAAATGAGATAATAATTCCGATAAAAATAAAAAATAATAAAATAAAACGGAATATGTATTAAGGTGAGTTAATACGAGTATTGCAATAAACTACAGCGCACTAATGCCACATAACTTATGATGCATGAATGAAATCTTTTACCGTTTAATAAGCAATAAAAAACGTTGCCGTATCGAAAAACCAATAAGACGCACGTCAAAAATAACTTGAATTACAATTTTAATCTTGTCAAATCCGAGTTTTTATTGTGGCCGAGCGGGCCGCGCACGGGGGACATAATTTTCCTTTTCAAAGTTTATATTTAATAAGGAGTGTTCATAAGAAATCATATTATACCCGGAGAGGACCGGGCCACGTATAAATTCGCAATTTTTATATCCTCATCGTTATTATTTTGCGAAATAAAACGACCGCTTATGAATAAAAAGCCCGGCTCTATATCGATGCAAAAATATTGGAAGACAAAAAGTTTGTGAGTTGCAATAAAAACGACTTACGGTCGTAACCACGACACCGGATTGCACCGTAAAATTATGAATTTTAATAAACTCATTATGTAATTCCTCGGAGGATCTCATTGTCCGCTGAGTTTGTTTCGCCATGTAAGTCAGGACAAGCGGCACAATGGAAAGTGGGTCAAGTTCATTTGGACATCTTATTAATTAGTCTCAAGTCGTAGAAGCTCTTGAAACGAATACAAAAATAATTGATACAACGCATTATTATATTTCTGGTCATTGTTTATATTTAGAAGCCGTAACCACGCTAAAGGATAGCGCTCGCCACGACCTAATACATCAAAGATTTATTGTCTATGAGCCGTCAGGTTGTCTGCCGCTATGGCCGCTATAAAGAAGGGCGATGAAGAAATCCCAATTGTCTAATCGGTAATAATAACATTCCTAACATACTCTATTACGATATGTTTTTCTAACGATTTTTTCGGGCAGCGTTTATTTTAAGTAGATGGGTATTTTATAAAATTACTATAATTTTGGTCAAACAAACTCGAAGCTGTCAGGAATGACGTCGGTAAATCATCGACTTGACCCTTTTTTGTAGCTCTAATAATTTCGTTAAGGGCTTTTTAAACGGGCTGCATATTTGGAATGCCGCGTACGTTATGGGCTGAATCATTTTGATTGGAATTTAAATATCGAATTATGTGTACGTTTAGTGAATCTATCTCGGAACGTAAAATTAAACTGCATAATAATATGAGACCATCATGAGACCTTACGGAAGATATACAGTTTTCAATGACATGTAAAATATGTTTTCTACTTGAAGTTAATAGTTTTAAAGAAAAGCTATACTGATGGATCGAAAGCGAATCTTTAAACGCGTGGGGCTATAAAGTGACGTAATAGATGTAGGAAAACAAACATGACGGATCAAGATAGTGGTGAAGGCGGGAACTGTAGCAAGCGCCGAGTTCCGTCGAAGCGCGAGCGATGGCGAGCATTCATCATCCCCGCGCATTATTCATATCTCAACAAAGAGCAGCATAAATTACGCGCCCCGAAAATATCTAAATCCTAATCCATTCGCCTCGCCTGTCCCCGGACGAATCCGATTTTAAAATATTTATGAAAAGGCAAACAAAAAAACGCACAAGACCAGAGACAGAATTAAAAATAATAACAAAAAGGCGCGCCTCGAGAGCGAACGCCGGAAAAAAGTTAAAATGATCGTAGGGCATCTCGACGTGTTGTTTTTTATTCTCGATGTATACCCCAGTTTCATTAGATTCGTTTCAATTCGGATTAGTTGGAGAGAGGACTTTTGATAAAAGGCACTGTTGATTTATAAGGACCGTTTTTGGGCCGTCGGCGTAATGAATCTCAGCGTCTATCTGCTTTTTACAGGTGACTTTTAAATTTAATGGGACTAAATTGTCGATGTTTTTCGTAAACAAGACTAAGCAGACTTAAATTAACTGTGAGAAAGTGATTTTTTTTGCTAAACTGTTGTCGATGGAGTTTCGTTTGTTCTCCATTTGAAGCCGCTTTAGAAATAAAATGTGATTGTTCGAAGGTAAATAAAATAGTCTTGAGAGATGGTTGCCAAAGTTTTTTAGCAAATAAAAAATATTTGAAGCTAAATACTTTGTCGGTCAGTGCCGTTTAATGTTTTGAGAGGGACTGGTTTTAGTTTCTGGAAAGAGTAACTCTGCAGTCTGCAACCCTTAAGAATGAAAGTAATGTAGAAATGAAATTGTATAGAATTACAGCTTACTTTAGTTATTTAGATTCTAGAAGTACACGATATTATCATCTACTTAAATTTTAAACTATTTTAATGAAGGCCAAAACACGTAAGAGAAGTCACAGAAATAACATTATTTATAATTTTATATTTCGAAATGGACTTTAAGTCGTGGGAAGATGGCAGTTCTCGAAGCGTGTTTGGGTGGGTTCCACGTGTATGGGCCCTGCGTTTGACAGCCACCGAAATTAGTCACGTGGCTGTTAATAGCCCCACGGGGTGGCGGACGGCCGCGGCTTTTTTCCTCAACTCCCGTCCTCTTGTTTACAACAGTTGGTGGTTATCGATCGGAGCAGACATAAGCGAAATGTTTGTTTGAGGGGCGTTTTCCGGGCCGTTTTGGATCGATTTTCCACAGGTCCGCGGTAGGTACGTTACATATCTCGGGAAAGGCTCTCGATGCGCTTTTACGTATCGGCTCTCATCTCGGTACGCCTGTGCGGGTACACGCGCGTGTGTGCGTCCGGCTCTCGGGGCGCACTGCTCGATTAGCGCGGCCGGCACCGCCACGCCGCCTGATTGGGCCATCCATCACCGCCGCCGGCCCCCGCGCCCCGCGTACGCCACCCTCCGGCCCTCCGCGCAGAATCAAGACACGAGACGAAAATGTGCCATAACTTCACACGAGTTAGATCGAAAGCCGCATGTACGGCGCGGACTCGGTTCCACCGGCGCGTTAATGCCGCGACGCGCGCAACAGAGATCGAGGCGTATTTTTAAGACGGATACTTAGTGCGTTACATTATTATAGTTTTGTTGTTTTTTTTCGTCGCGGCCGTGTAACTCACACGGCGGTGTTTTCGTATGGCGGCCGGGTCGACGCACCGCTCCGGTTATGATACCGAATGCCTTAAGATTTTTGATTGAGGTTTTATTTTATTTGGCGCGACGTTCGCCCCGATTACATTTCTCGTATTCGTTTACCGCTCGGCCGGTTTTTGTTTCGACGCATTTCATTGTTCATAACGAGATCGATTTTAACGATAAGCGTGTGCTTTTAATGAAGATGTGGGTGTGCCTGGGCCGAACCTCCCTCCGCAACTCTTTGCCCTCGTAGGTCACTCCGGCAAGTCCAGTGCGCGCTCTAGCCGGGGCACCTCGCGCTGCGCTACACTTTGCCTACAACCTGTTTTCATTCGATCGGCTAACGTCTAGACCAATTCTTTTTGGGTAAATAAACACAGTGTTTAATGGCCGCGATGAAGTTCAATACGACATGTCTTAGATAAACTTTATAGTCGCTTTTGCATTAAATGCTTTAATAATATTTAAACCTTCTGAGGCTTTTCTTGCTTTATAGGTTTATATAATGTGACTTTCTAATCAATTTACTTCAACTTCTCTAGTAATGTATGCACTAACTTGCAATTTTGTAATCTTTATTAACTTTATTTTATTCTTACAATTAACTTATATCATATTCACACTACTATCAGCGACGGTAGTCTGAAAGGTATAAAATATTCCAGATCATTTATCGATTCTGTCTCATGATAAAATATCAAAATTGTTTCATAGTAGGGGTAAGAGATGAAACAATGGCAACTCGAAATTATCTCATCGTTTTTCCAATAATCCCTGTTACAATCTGTACGTTCCGTTTTACGTAAATGGAGTCTTATTCTCGTATTAGCATATAATCGGTCTCTCGCATACCTCCGGGTGAAAGGTCAGGGCAGCGCGCCAGTGAAACGAAACGTACAAATTGCACTCTCACGCACCAGACCACCGGGTGACTACATTAAAAATGGAGATACAACAGCAATTTGTACACCTCATCAATTAATAGCATATCGAGTCGACACAATCGTAAACCGATATATCACCGCTACATTCGAAGATATCGCAAATGGATCCTCATTATTAATACTCGAGGCTGTTTTACTGTCGCGACACACACTTCCGTGAGGCTCGGCTTCACCATTGTGAGCTTTGCTGTTTAGGCAGACGTTACGACGTTTTGTTTAATGTTCAAACTCGGAACATGTGATACTATTGTTTTAGATATGTTAAGTTTGTGCTAGTATCTTGAGATATATAGTCGGAATACTTCAACGATAGACGATGTTACCCTTATCGAAGTACAATACGCATGTGTTCAACTAGATATGTATTCACATAATTATTAAAATTCATCTCAACAGCCATTATTAAGAAACTAAACCTGCCATCAAAGTTACGTTAATAATTAAAAAAAAGTGTAAACAAAGTGGACCGGTAGTGAAGGCCATATCGGGTCTCGATCAATACAAAGTAAGGTCCAAACGATATCATGGCACCAGACCAGACGTAACCTGAGCAAGCAGAACCCGTTTCCATCGCAATACTTAATAAGAACGATTAAGCTTATGTTAAAAACAGGATGACTCGACGTTGATACGCTGAAAAAGTTCACAATATCAACAAGAACAATGACAATAACAACGATGGTTTTACTGTAATTATGGTTTTGTTAATGTTTTTTGAATAAATATTTAAAAAAAAATTGCCGTGTAATAATAGATGTCTAAAGTCTAAACTGAGCAGAAAAGACTATTTATTACGAGTGCAAATAGAGTTGATTTGATCATTTTAGAAATATTAATTTAAAAAAATCAGAATGCAATGCATTTTTTGTATTACAAAAAAAAGACTGATAAAAACCTAGATTCCTTCTTGATCTCACAAATATTATCTTTATTTTTAAACATGGCTATGTTATACATATTTAAAAAGAATACCTATATAAACCTACATCATTATTATATATTTTCTTTTATATTTTTGACAAAAATTCAACGTTAGATAATATCGAGCAAACTTAAGCTGAAATTGTTAAAGGATCCGACGGCAAAGACCTTGCCCACATGATTAAAACTGAACCTATCGAATGACTGTGGACCTAATTACAATTTAGTAAAAAGTATTTTGGCCTGGCCTGGAAGGCTGTAGTACATACATTAAAGAACGAAACCTAATTTGTGGGCACGAAGCGATCGATCTTATTGTATTTTTAAAGGTACCCGAAGGCGTCTTATGAGCAGAGCAAATTGAGCAATTTCGTGCTCGCCCGCTTTCGCTCACATATCGCCCTCTAGCTATCTCTATCCAATTTTATTTTCTGGACTAATCTGAATACCTTTAGGTATCCCGCAAGGTTCAATCATTATTGATTTTTAATTAACTTTGATGTTATTTTTAGATATCTCATTAACATTCGTGATGTATTAAGTTTCTTACTTGCAATATTTTATATTCACGCCTCGTAAGTAATCTATTCTTGTTGTGTAATATTGCTGACAATAATACATAATTATTATACTTGTTGAACCCGTGGTAGGTCAATTTTAATAGTAATGCAAACATTAAAATAAATTGTAAGAATTCGAAAAAATTGTTCGTTAAAGTAATATTTTATTGAAATTCTCTTGCGTGGGTGTTGATGTATGAGTCCACTTCGCTAATGATAAATATTAATGTCCGATCGTCTCCACGTCCACCGTCACGTGTCTAATGAGCTTAACGTCATTTGCATTCATCATCATCACTCCCATCACTGTTACATTGTCTATGAACCATGTGCTACAATCATCATTCAACTTATTACCAATAGTAACAGTGGGTAAGGTACATCAGGACTTTAAGAGTAATAAGCTCTATAGTCACTGTCTATGTTAGTTTCATGAATTTCAACGCTTCTAACAATATTATATTCGTCTTAATCATCCTTACTATGCTGTAGAATACGTATGTATTATAATCATGATGATGATACATAGAATGTTGTCCATTTAACTACACATCATTTGATTTATTCGTCAATCATTAGATTTACATAATCACCGTCATTTACAATCATTGGATTTGAATAGCCAAAGCCCTAAGGCAAACGCTTTTTATCGAGCCGATGCATAAGTTTTTCACCTTGGAATTTAAAAAAGAAAGATACCTTATAACAAAACCGATTCAAATATTTATTTATTTATATTATAAACTACTATTTTATAAACAAAACACGTACCTATCAATAATGAAATGATTACTAAAGAAATTAATGCGCTTGTTGGAACTGAACTCGCAAAACGTTTAATGGCGACACTAGAAGAGGCATGTTTAAGAACATAAA
This sequence comes from Glaucopsyche alexis, assembly GCA_905404095.1. Taxonomy (NCBI): domain Eukaryota; kingdom Metazoa; phylum Arthropoda; class Insecta; order Lepidoptera; family Lycaenidae; genus Glaucopsyche; species Glaucopsyche alexis. Next base: position 30,197,301 of record FR990045.1, on the reverse strand, counting down.
TTTTCATTAAGGTAGGGCTTGTTTTAAACAACTTGATAAAGAATTAACTGATAAAAATAATTGTTACAATGGAGCTCTGATCGAATACATCAAACCATACATTCAATTAAACATTGAAGTAAACTAATTAAAACATTTCAACGTTATATTCAAATTAGAGATTTAAAGGCAAACAAAACTTGACGCAGAGGAATGTCGCTCAGGAACAAAATTATGAATATTTATGAAAATCCACAACAATAAAATTTTACGACTCCACATTCGCAAAATTAGTATTTATTTACATAGAAAACACTTTAAAGCAAAAAATAACTCGGAAGTCTGTAGTCTAATTATATTAAAAGTATTTTTTAAATTTATGTTATTTATGGTAGGTAAATATTATTTTAGCTGGCAACTCTGAATCATTTCTGAATTCTCAAAAAGCGTAGCCCGTCACCATAGTAACGGCCGCGACACGCTCAGCTCGACTCGCCGACGTCATTTAATCAAAAAACGGCCTTATTTTTGCGCAATTAAGAGCATTATCGCGTCAACGGCGAAATAAAGATATAACGTTTCGTTTTGAACGACCTCAATCATCAATATACAATCATAACAATCAAACTGCGACCTTAACTTTAGAAAGTAAAGTGCCATTTTCAGTACACGAATAACTCAAGAATAGCAACGTAAGGAAATGTTTTTTTCTCTTTCACACGTCGTAAAGACGGGATCACGCGCGCTCTTTTGCCGCTCAATCCTTTCACGTCGAGGACGGAATCGATTTCTTTGCAGTGTCCCGCTCTACCGCAGTTTTTGTCTGCTCGCCGTCGACCCGATCCACTGTAATCCGTCTTCGGCGGTATTCATTCGAGACGTTAGATAAAAATCGGATTCGTAACGAAGCTCCGAATAAATCGACTGCGTCTCTCCCGATTCCCTTTCCGATTTGAGCGCTTTATTATTTTATCTAAAATATCGTGGAAAACATTGGGAATACTCTAATGGGAACCTCGGCGAAGCGACTCATTCTCGTATGACCGTCAAACGAACAACGGTCGGTAATTGATTTAGTGTAATGGAAACGGGCAATGGGGCTGACGTATTATTATATGTAAGAAACAGATATATGTCACACACACGTGCGCGAATGAAATAGGTGATGTGAATCTGGCGTGATGTTATAACAGTGCAAGTGCACATCGGCGTTATCGTAATTGTATCTCTGTGTCGCGGGCATAAAGTTTGATTTGGCGCGGCGATACGGCGCTCGTTCATTATTATGAATGGCCCGATAGATGGCGCTGCCGTATTGATGTCATTATATTTGACAGATGAGAGAGTAATGTTGGATTTTGAATTAAGACTATAGAGTATCTTTAAGCACTTTGTAAACGGATCGGTACAAAAATGGCCCCTTATTAGACTTATTCCTCATGCCTTTTTACTGAGAGGTGAAATTAGATTTTTCAATATTTCTACTAAATTACTCCAGAAGCATACCTAAGGTGTCATTACAAAACAAATAAAAGAGGAGCTGCAGCATCCCGTGGTGCGGAGATAAAATTTGTCGCTAGTTTTCAGCACGTCATTAGGGGATCTATAAAGCTGTCATCGGGAGAATTTCCGTGTGCTACTTCTGACTCTTAACTATAAGAACATATTCGTTTGTGATGAAACTCCGGAATAACTCACATTTTTTGTTTTTTCATCACTAAAATACACGGGGAACATGTTATGAATATTCTTAGAGACATTTTATTATTAAGAAACATGCAACACGGCAATAAAATTATTAAAAAAAACAACAAAAAGAAAAAACGTGTCAAGAAAAATATTATATTTCATGTGTACAATAAATGTTTAAACTTTCAATTTGAATATTTGAGAAAAATGCTGCGCTTTCAAAACTATGATAATCAAAAGCACAAAAAGAAAATATTTTCGATAATTTGAACTATGATCAAAAACAAAAACCATAAATATTTTCAAATTTCGAATTATACTATAAAAAATAAATCTTAAAAGTATTTAAAACCTCTTGTTTTGAAAATCACGAGTTGCCATGTAAAAAAACATTTAAAATTGCAATGCAATTCGATTTTTTTGTCCTGCTAAGAGATAGAGACTATGGTAAGATAAGACTAAACATGCATAGACAATTGTGATAATAGTGCGGCCGATATTACCTGGGTACTCACCGGGGCTGCCCAGGAACACGGAGGAGTACACCCGCCGCGCTACGTCCGGGGGGGACGACCACTCGCGCCGCGACGGACACCATTTTCCTGGAAATAAAAAAAATACTTAATATTATAATTTACCAAAGAAAAAGGAAGGATTACTTCTTTAAATGCCTATACATTTTTTTTATATAAACAACAAAACAAACTTGTATTATTTATTTACTAAATAATTTTTACTAAGCTACTGAGTGTTGCTAGCTCAACAGTTTTGGGCATAAACACTAAACCCTACACGACATGTTCTGTAACCATGACAATATATTTTATCTAGTTTACACAATTTTAGGATAGGCGTATCGGCTACAAGGAAACTAACTTTACTAGCATTAGGATTTATTATACCAGTAGCTATTCGCTATGTTTCAAAGATTTATGGCGTTTTTGGAATTCTTTCTATCCTTTTAACAACACTGACCATAATAGCATATTTGGGGTATAAGTATTAGAAATCAACACACAATTATATTAGGTATTTATATCATTATTGCACAAGTATCAAGTAATAAAATATTCTAATCATTTCGTTATCTTTTCGGTAGATTCAAACGCTATAATTACTAATTTGAATTTTAAATATTATTTGCGAAAATGATCACTAAAAGTACACATGTGTGTCCATTCAAATACTAAGCTTGTTTTATTACAGTATCGGTAATATGAAGGTCAGGTATAATTTGATCGACATTTTAATGTTATAATAAAGTTTAACGTTAAAGGCTGGTTAGGTCACGAGTAAGTACAAAATAATTTATTTAATTTAAATATTACTTGATTAACATAAGTAATGGCGACCTGTCTATTGGTTAAAGGTAACTTAGAGCCAAGTAGTTGAAAGCTATTAGTTTCTAGATATGTAGTAATAAAGTAGTTAGATATGTATCGCCCGATATCAGATAGATATTTGTCTTTATTAGCAAGCACTGTTATCTATAACTACTAGGTGAAATTACTGAAATGAGAAATAAATTAATATTAAGGATTATGCAACTGACTGAAAACTTGTTTACGTAGTAAATTCACAAAAATCTTTTAATCTTGAAGTACCATTCCCCAGTCTGTAAACATGTAAGAATTGGGGACATAATGTTTTTATTTCGGCACTAAATTGGCAACACCGTCCCCACGCCCCGGCTCCGCCATTACAATTTCTGCTAATGTTCGCCAACGACACATGCGATGTTCTCCGACCGATTTCGAAAAAACTGTTACATTAAGTTCTTCCCGCCTTTCTAATGGATTCCTCCAACTCTCCCAGGACCTCGGCGTCATTACGCAAAAAACATCCAGCGAAAAAACTCGACTAAAAACACCTCATGGGAGCGCCAAGGTGCTGCCACCCCAGTCTTTTCTTACCCCAGACAAGGGGAGGCAATATCATACACCATTAGCATTTTTTCTACTTTTTTAACGGTGTCACACTGCATAAGTATATTATTTGCGACATCGGAGGCGCAGAATCATCTCGATTACGTTATGATGAATGGCCTAAAGTGTAACCATAATTACCTGTATTATAAATATTTAAATTTTATCAGTAAAAATGTTGAAATTGTGTTGTTTAATCCTAGCAACACTTTACAGAGACAACGATGAAAATTTGAATTTGGAAAAGAACGCGCCGCCATAATTTCTCGCGCGCCGTATACGTTTTTGAAATTCGTAATTGGAACAAAAGCGCGCGACGCAATGGTGCATGCATGATTGATAGCGCGGCGATGACGCTCGCTCGCGCCAAATGAACATTCGTTTTCGATGAAAAATAAAAGCCCTTGACCTGCACTGTCTTTGTTGCCCTTATCGCCCTCCAGATAGCCAATTTGCGCTCCGTAAACGAGTAGCGCAGATAAAAATAACGCCGAGACGCCGAAAATTGCCCCATCGTCGCCATAAACAAATACTAAGAATCTTGTAACCGAAATAAGGCGGCACTCTAAATAAGAATTAAATGTAAAATTGCTGAGGTGTGACCCCCCCGAGCCGGGGTGTTCTGCGACGATATTCATAAGGCGAAAAATTGTAATAACCCCGTGAATAGCAGAATGGGGCGAGCTGCCATGTTATTTACAGGAGGGCCGTATTTGTTAAGGAAATTGTCTAAATATGCCGCAGCCGGTCGCGCGTGTACTGCGTGTGTCGTTACAACAGCAGTAACGACATAGTCTGATGATGTTTTCCATACAGAAATGTTTGCTAGTTCATACGTATAACGTAGGCTGACTTTACCATTAGAAGGCCTGCACTTAGACTTATGGACGTGCCGCAGTAAGGTCCGCATCTAAAATTTCTGGACGATTGAAATTGCCATACTTTTTGCTGGCAAATTGGGCTACATTCGTAATTCCGTTTGCTTCCCCCGCTGATCTCCTTCCAGAGTGAGCTAATATTTCTCGTGGAACGTTTATTACATCATTATATTTGATGCGACGATAAAGTTGACACTAAATGTAACGTTGGGGTCATTAAAACAAATATACTGTCACTTGATTTATCTATACACACATAATAGTGCTTTACTGCCAGACAAAAATGTCGTTATTGCTGTAATTGAAAACTGTGTCAAGAAGACGGAAGAAAGCTGATCATGTATCCATTTAAATTAAAATAAAATAAAAGGTAGTGTAGGGGTGTTTCCCTACAGGAATGTTGATGTTGATGTTGAATGTTCTTAAGTCCAAAATAAATCTGAACTCAAGGAATGACGACAGCAATGACCCGTTCAAAGTGTTTATTGTCATTAAAATATAGTAATGTTTACACAGTTTTATAACGTTTGAAAAGTGTACGGTCAGCGGTTATACTAAACAAGCGTTAATGTACGACTCCGCTCGTACATGCTGCCGAAACACAAAAAAAAGAGAAAAAATTAACAATGTAAATAAAATATGTTAAAGGTTATTAAGTTAAAAATATTTGTAAATAAAGTTAATATAAGTAAAAAGTATAAAGTTAAATAAAAGTAAAAAGTTTAAAATTAAATAGTTAAATGTCCTATAAGTTTGTAGTAGAGAACTACGGCGATGTTTGCCTGTTGACCATGCGTCGCGACCGCTGCGCCGCTGCCCGCGCCGCCGGGGACCCGTCCTCGGTAATGGGGTTCCGCACGCTCGCGCTCTGCATCTCCACGTTCTGCCGTTGGTCTGCGACTCTGTTCCCATGGAGACGCTTTTTTACTCCACGGTACAAGCAGACTAGGCCCAGAATTGTGCTGAGTAGGCCTATACATCCATAACTGGTATAATGGTGCATGTAGTGCGATAAGTTGTGGATGTTCATGTTCTCCTGACTTTTCTTCACTGCCTCGATTTGACTCTGCAGACTGTTGTAGTTGTAGGTATGTTTCTCAGGAGTAAAAGTAAAGTTCATGCTCTTCAGCAAGATGTTCGTCTCCGATTCTGGTATTTGCAAAACCATTTCTTAGATCAATAATACAGCAAAATACTCAGTATCCAGCTCTTAGTAAAAAAAACAATAATATTTCACTTATTCTATCAATAAAGCAGAAAAACCAAATATAGTGCGATTCAAATGAGAATAGGATCGAGTCGGCGCCATATTGTTTCGAATTTAGACTGATAAGATAGTTAAATTTATGTTTAGTTAATTGATTACTATTTAATGTTTTTATTAATTAATTTCGATGCAAGACTATTAATGTAATTATATACACGAACGTTTTTCTGAAAATCGCACTTTTCAAGTGATATTTGACAGAAAAAGGTTTTGACGTTCCTATTCTCATTTGAAACACGGTATACCAAAAGGTACTATCAAGGCTAAAGCCAATAACATTTGTGCTACACAGTTTATATGTGGAAGAACCAATTGTGGAGAATATATATTTATATAATTTACAGAAACAGCCCAAAACAGTATTTACTCGCGCCCGCCGCCCGCCTCCTCGAACCAACAATTACAGCTGATTAGACGTTTCTTTCATATCCCAAATTTATACAATTCCGTTCAGATCAGATCGCTGTAATAACAGCCTCGGCTCTAGCTGGCGGCAATTATTCACAATTAAATTGTTATTAATTATAGCTGTTTTTTAATCGTTTCATTGTTTTTGGGAATTCGGATGTTTTGTACGAAAGGTTCTGTTTTACATAGAGAGCACGTAATTGGCTATTGGGGAGTCAAGATTACAAGGTATTATAACAATTTTCTCCGATGTAAAACAAAACAATGATAGGTTCTTTCGAGTCATTGGCTGAGTTCGGCGGAAAAAAACGCCTGTTAGCGCTGAAAAAAACCAGATTATTTTTTATTTAATACCATTAATATAATCCCCTATTTTGCTTAAGGCTTAGTGATCGCCATTTTTCTTACGTTTTTTTGTTAGCGCTATTTTCCGCGGACCACAGCCATAGCTTTCAAGTTTCATGTAGAGTTCTTGAAAATTCATTTTTGAGTAAAATATTTTAATCCAAAAGAATTTATTAAAATTATGTCAGTCTTACAATTATAATTTAAATGTAACAATAGTTTTTTTTTGTACCTATAAGAAAACAAAAAAGTTTTGTTATAAAGTTGTACCAAGCACGCATCACCTGCTGGAATATACCTGTGCCTGCACCGAATATAAAGGCACGCGAAGATGTCCCTCTTCTCACGATAAATCACTCTTTTTTTACTCCAGGGACACCCCAAGCTTTAGGCCCCGTGACTGCCGGCTCCTTTCCAGTTTCTTTTTATTTTATTTATTGCGACGACTATTTCATAATATTTTTTTTCTTGTACATTTTGTGGGCACAAAAAATTATTTGCCTAAAATACCCGTATATCACAGGTGAGCCCGTATATTTTAGTAGAAATTATCTAAACAAAACATAGACCATGGGAGAGTTATGACTGTAACGTAAGAGTACTGGAGGTCCAATGGGGGTGGGGATACAAGACCTGAGACGCACTTGTAACAGCTGCGGTGTGGTGGGTGGTGGTAATCACTGACCATCGGGAAATGCTTCCTACTACTATTATTAACGTAAAAGTTTGTGAGGGTGGATGGATGTATGTATCGATGGATGTTTGTAACTCTTTCCCTCTAAAACTACAGAACAGATTTTGATGAAATTTGGTATGGTAGTAGTTTAGGCTCTGCATTTAAAAACTTAAACAAACTTTTTATCTAGAAAAAGTACAGTGTTCCCGTGGGATACAGTATTTAGTCACTAGTCTACTATCTCTATTTTCATCAAATCTCATTCCATAAAAATACCGAATAGATATTTTGAAGAAGAAGTATAATCTACCACAGGAACATGGCAGTATTTTTACAAAACGAAAACAATTCGACACTAAAATGTCAGTATCCTTACTAATATTATAAATGCGAAAGTGTGTCTGTCTGTCTGTCTGTCTGTCTGTCTGTCTGTCTGTTACCTCTTCACGCCCAAACCGCTGAACCGATTTTGATGAAATTTGGTATAGGGATACTTTGAGACCCGAGAAAGGACATAGGATACTTTTTATCCCGGAAAAATGTACGTTCCGCGCGATAAACGAATTTTGGCGCAACGGAGTTGCGGGCGTCATCTAGTCAATTATAAATGTCAACTAACAGTAATAAAACATTTCTTTTTTAATTTACGGCACACAAGGAGCCAATATCCTTAGGCCTATAAAGCAATTTCCTTAATGGCGTGTGTGGCTCTCGCTGGCTGATCCTCTATCGATCCGGGTATACATCAAATCTTGTCTATGGTTCCGGGTTCTTGTCTGTGGTATCGGAACTCTTGTCGTTGGTAGAGGAAGTTTCCAAGAATTGAGGCCAGAAATTAATATTGCGTAGGTGTAATTAATTTAGCATTAATCGTCTAAAAATTGGAATCTTTCAGTTCTTCAATAGGGAATCAGCAAAATTCTTATATTTTGCGGAAAACACCATGATTATGGACCAAAAATGCAAAACGTACTGAACCAATATAGTTGTTAAATTAAAAAGTTACAGGAATAAAAAGGACTAAAAAATGACTACTGTTCAAATCCTTATGTTACTTTTTTGTGAAATTTGTTGTTATGACAATGATATAGGTACCTACATAAACGCAGTATTTACATTAAAAAAATGGATTTTTTATTAATCTTCATACATTTTCAACTGCTGTGACTTCACTCGTGTATATATTTTTTTGTATAGAGCGTTTTCATCACACTTTTGTGATGACTGTATTTTGTCAACGGTTGATCGTAGATATGATATTGTAAAAATAATATTTCCTGGCTTAAGTACTTTTCGAAAAGGCAATAAAAAAACTGAGCTTGTTCCCCATTGTACTTTTGAACACGATTGTTTATTTCTGAAAAAAAAAATGTACTACCCATAGGAAAATGCTGAAATCTCTACATTAATTAAATAATGCAGTTAGTTTCCCTTGACTCGTTAGTAATGTTGTTGTTAACTTAGGTTCTTCATTCGTTATTGGCTTCACTCACTCGGCGAAACACAACGCAAGCGTTATTTCACGCCGGTTTTGTGTGGGGTCGTGGTGTTTGTCCGGTCGAGCCGGCCCATTCCTGCCGAAGCGTGGATCTCCCACAGATGATTTATACAGTACTCCCTGAGCGAAGAAACCACACTTGAAATACTGTAATACTTGGAATAGGCGTTTTAAATGTCGTATAGTTGTCCAAGCTCATACGGCATTCTCACAAAATAGTCAGCCTAGTCCGGACGAATGACTGGTCAAAACGTGTAGAGCCAACCGCGTGTGCGTTTTTGACGATATTTTCCTTCACCGTTAGAGCGTCCGTAAATGTACATTGTACTTGAGATCTGAAAAAGGATCATTGGTACACACCACAACCTAGAAATCGAACCTCTCGGGTTTGGGAAATGCGAATCAATCGGTCTACCCACTAGACCACGAAGCGCTCGATGTTATTATTACAGAATACATGATAATACGTACAGCAGGCACGTTACACTAACATACCTCGTGATAGGCATTCTGTTATTCAACGGTGAATTATTGCAATTGGCGCACATTCTCCACCACAATTATCTTGATATTGTCTGTATTAAATGCCTTAATAATTATTACTCTACGTATTGTATTTTACTATACTAACTGGTAACCGCGACTTTGCTTGGGACTAACGTAAACGAAACCCTGTTTTGTTTAACATAACACTAAGATAAAGTAGCTTATAACATCACCTATCTGTCAGTGAAAGTCCCACAAAAATCGGTCCAGCCTTTTCAGAGATTAGCCGGAACAAACAGACAGACAGAAAATTTTTATTTTTTATTTTAAGTAGGTACCGTATAAACTCTCATGAAATTTACACTGTATTGCATTAAGTGAAGAGCTGTTAATTTTAAATTACAAACAGACTTCAATTTAATTTAATTGTAAAAGATGTAATACATAATAGATGTAAGTAATGATAATAGACTAGGTTTACAAATTACTACCAATACTTTTTTCGGTACTTTATTGTTTTTCAGACAGTCCTATATTATAACATCAAGGAAATGATGGCAATCGAGCGAAGGGCAACCTAGACGCGGTATAATGAAGTCTAATCACAAGTCACAACTGGCCACGATTACGGAAAATGAGAAATATAAGTGAAAAATGCATTTTTAAAACCAAAGTAAGTTGCCTAATTGCCCCCGCCCAAGGTGGGGCGGGCCGCCCGCCCATCGCCACCTTACTCCGATACCAATAAAGGCCATTACAGCATACGCTGGACACGTCTTTTACTGTCTTATCGAAAACCGACTCGACGCGGCAGACACGGAATCGTCATAAGAAAAACCTTTCCCGACAGAGGAAAATGGATCTTGTCGCGAGGGGGTAGAGTGGGGTTCGGCGCGGGCGGCGGCAGGGTCGATGCCTCGCCCGGGGGGACGTAGGTATACGATCAGTAGGTACGACCAGATCGATAGCGGGTACTTACGCCGTGTTAGCTGTTTGTTTTTAGCCGGTGTCAAAACCGCTTAGCCGGCTAAGTGCGGTGGCTAGGTGTGCCGAAAATAGCCGGCAGCTGGATCTCCAGCGGCAGGTCGCCATGATTAAACATGATTTATCCGCGGCGTATTTACGTCCGCGGTGTAACCAGTATAAACATGACGGATTTTTAGAATTCCACGCTGAACGGTGATATATCTTGACTTATGATTTATTTTGTTAAATATTTGTGTGACAGATTTAATTTCTTCAAAGGTTCAAATAGCTCTAGTGAGAGTAATAATAATCATATATATAGATAGCAGTAGTAATAATCGAAAATGTGATAATATTGTTTTATTTGACACGGTTTAGTATTTGAGACACCGCAAGGCTTTAGCAAAGTATGAGCGTATAGGAAACCCAGTATGTATCTAATATCTATGTTATAAAAGCTCCCCACACCGATTTCGGTGACGGTGGCCTGTTTCATTTAAAGCAGGCCAGCTACGCAGGAATTATTGTATAGTGCCCAAGTGTGTGCGCAGTACAGAAGAGCACTCTCTCTCCTCCCAAGACCGAACACCTCCGAAGAGACCCATACGACTGGCGAGAGATCTGATGCAGGACCGACTTTACATGCCCATCCGACGCATGGATCATGTTTCTTGTCAGACAATCAGGTGATCAGCCTGCATTGTCCCAACCAAAATTGGAAACAACAGTTTTTTTGTTGTTCCAACGCGGGAATCGAACCAACGACCTCCGAGTCGAGAGCCAAGCTCTAAACCATTGGACCAGCTCCGACGCTCCTAGGTTTGACTAGTCAGTCACTCAAGTCTGACTTGACGTCTTAGTCAAGGCCAGCCAGTCGCTTCTAAAATCGACTAGACAAAGCCTGAAACAAATACATTTTTGACGCTTGGCTGTAAAGTTAGGAACTTCTAGGTTTGACTAAAAATACTTTAGACAAAGGCCGACATTGGGATTTATTTCGGGGTTTGTCCGAAGGCTTTGGTCTGAAGAGACTGCATATCGACTTTTGACTGTAACATCCCTGCACTAGAAACAAATAACATATATTTGTTTCTAGTAAGACGTACCTATACTTAATAAATTATTATCAAACAACAATGCACTTTTATCTGAATAAAGTATAGTAATATATTGTTAAAAGAAACGTCAGATTCCGCTATTGATTAAAACTTTTCTCACAGAATCTTCAACACATTATTGGCCGAAAGTAAAAGATAGCGGGGTCAAAACTTCAACTCTCTTAGTATTTGTCGCGCTGCCCATGTCACCGAATTAGAAACGCCACATTCGTTATTTACTTTGATAAGTTATTTATTTAGAATATATCTTATCCTCCTAATCCGTTATTAATAAACCTTCAACAGAATTTCACGGCGGGACATCCATTCCGCCGACGACTGCGTCTTGACAGCCACTTTTTCTCCAGTGAAATTCTATTAAATTAACTGTTATTCGTTAGCATTATGCCCGGCGATAAATAATACTCTCAGATATGACATCAATAGGTCAACATACTAATCGACGACAAAAAAAGACTCGCTCTCTCCGAATAAAATTCTGTCGCGCTCGAAAAATTTTTTTAATCTGACGGCACTTAGCGTTAATCTCACGTGTGAATAGACAAAAAGTTCTTTCGAAAAAATCTACCACAATATGATCGCAGCTAAAAAATATCGACCGCGAGGTTCGTTGGCCCCTAAACAACATGGCTGCCTGACACGGCCAGCGGAAGGCTATCCATTACGCCCTGACAGCACCGCGTTTTTCAGACTGCTCCGACAGCGCCCGTCTGGGAGGTTTGACAGCTGTCAAATTCGACCTTGACACTGTCAAATCGACTGCACGCTATCGATCATCGGTAAACTGGAGCAATGTACGTCACTATTTGTTGTATAATTGCGTTGAGGTCAGCGGAGCGGCATAATGCATGTAAAATAACTTCTCCGCTCCCGTCGGGCCCGTCGTCGCTCGCAACATTGTACGCGTGGAAATTGTCCAGCACCATTCACATAGAATGCTCTCGCTCCGTTTTTGCGGGGAGCCCGGACGATATCTTGTTCACTTTGTCCAAAAAACTGATCGTCATTCCAATCATCATACATGCTCCCATCATAAAGACAAAACCTTAATTGATGCGGTATGCGTAACCTAAATAACCTTAGCGTTTTGCGACACATTATGTTAATTCGGTAGTTTTTTCGCAAAATGCGATACAGTGCCCTCCGCACTTGTCCGAATGAATATAAAAGCTAGAGAATAGGGAGGGTGTGTTGTAGTAACGAGGTTTTGATGGCGACGGCCCGGCCGGTGCGCGCCGACCTGCCTGTAATGTGATTGACAATGAACTCGACAATTGATAGGGATGTGCCGCTCGTATCGATGTACCTTATCAGGCACTTTGATTCTCGTGGGCGAATAAAGTTTTTTCTTTATTTTGTATGCGCTGGCCGGCGACTTGTAGATGACATTTATATTTCATCAAAAAGCTTGATTATCTTTTTAGCTTTTATTTTTGTTTCATTCATTTTGATCACTGAATTAATTAGTAGCTTTACAATCGCGACGTAGGAACCCGGCGCTCGGCGGTCGTATTGGGTCTAAGTTACGGTCTACGGAGCACAATGTCTTCTAATTTGGGTACAACGTATGCTCGTACATTGTCTGCATATTGGGTCCTGGGCAGCCGAGGTCAAAAATGCTTAATAATTTCCACTCAGCACACAACCTACCCTCGGATTACGGTACGTAATAAAAAGGCAAAAATATACTTCAAAGCGGAATTGTGCCAGTCACGGCCCGGCCGCTCGCAAACCTCGAACCCCCGACCCCGCACTTAAATGTACACTTTATGTCCGTAAATACACGGCTCCATTTCTGTCCGCCTATCGAAAAAAACTTAGGCGTTTTTTTACAAAACGACGCTCGAATAACTGCGGAACTGAAGAATGTGATTACTCATGGCGACTCGAGAAAAATGACGGTACGAGTTACGACGCGCGACGCGGGGCCGGGGTCGACCAGACCTAGCCTCCGACTTTCTAGGTCGACGACCCCCAAAAAGTTCGCGTGACTTTTCCAATTAAATTCACAAAACGCATCCGTAATTTCTTTGTGAATCAAAAAGGAGAAAATGAGGCTCATATGTATGGGCGATGTTTAAATTTGAAATTATAACTGCCCCGAGCTGCCGCGGTGTCCAAAACGTTTATGTAAAACAAACATTTAACATTTTTGTCGTGGGGTGGGAGTGGCGAAGTCATTGATGGTGGTAGGTCGTGACAAGTCAGACTTCATACATATGATACTTGAATTTAATTCATGATTCAATTAAATCATCTAGATACTTAGGAGATAGTTGTCATAGAAGGTAATGTTACAAGTAATTTTTTACTTGAAACTGTCATTACCATGCTAAATTCTAATCAGAGATGACCATATTGATGTTCGAGCGTCTATAATTTCCATCCGTCTTCCGCGGAACATGTTCTAAATTACCAGGTTTGCATAACAGCCAGGAGGTGTCTGTAATTAGTGTGACGTAGATCAGAGACGCGTGCTACTGACGGCGCTGCGGGGGTCGGATACATCAGAACTAATTCTGAACCATTTAAATGGTAGAGAATCGATACAATCCAGAGTACACAATTAGTGGCTGCTAATGATTGAGATCAAGTAAGGGATATAATATAAACTTCAAATGTAAGCATCTAACAAGAATCTAACGAGCTGCAAATTATAAAATTGAAGACAAACGGCGCCTTTATTGACCCCAATTTTATAACATCCCAAATATCGATTAGACAGAAATAGCAAAAGGATAATAAATACAAAAACAGCATTAAATTAACGGTGCTACGGTATACAGACATTAACGAAATTTGTGCCAACTTTCCGAACCTTATTTGGGAGCGCCTCAAAAACTTGCCACAAGCGGGCGGGGGCGCGGCGCGGGCGGGGGGACCCTCTGTAACTAAATTTTGAACTGTCACGTAGATTAATGATGCTAGGCCCGTGCGATACGCGCTAATGCCTGTAGATAGCTGTGGATAAGTCCCTCGCCCAACAGTCGAATCTATTAGCTGAAAGCCTCGCGATAAAAACTGGAATATTTAAATTAACCTTATCGAATAACTTATTGAACATGAACAAGTGTATGTTACAAACGTGTATGGTGTGTCGTGTTCGTGTATAGGACAGGCAGGAAGATGTGCAAGTATAGCCAACAGAGTTGATACTGTAAAAAACAGTCTCCGATTCATACATTTACCTAAAATAATAATTCTACTAATATTATAAATGTGAAAGTTTGTGAGGATGTATGGATGGATGTTTCGATGGATGGATGTTTGTTACTCTTTCACGGAAAAACTACTCAATGAATTTGGTGTCTTAGTAGCTTAGGCTCTGGTTTAAAACATAGGCTTACATACTTTTTATCCCGAAAAAAAAACAGTGTTCCCGAGGGATACTGTATTTATGCGGGCGGAGCCGCGGACAACATCTAGTATTATTATAAATTTTGCAAAATAAAAATACAATGTGAAAGTTACTTTGAATGCAACAACTTACTTAAACATCAACATTATTTTTTTATTAACTAGCATTTGCTCGCGACATCGCTCGCGTGAAATTAGGTTTTAAACTTTCACCCCCTATTTCATCCTCCTAGGGGCTGAATTTTAGAAAATACTGAAAATCGTAATTCATTATATTTCATTCGAAATGTCATGCAAATATGTCCAAGGAATGTTTATTCCTTCATTCAAACTTTTATTTCCTATCTTACCTAGTTGGGGGTTGAATAATGAAAAATCTTTCCTTAGTGGATACCTAAGTACGTCACATGAGAAATACGTGTGCAAGGTTTCAAATTAATAATAATGTTTATTTCATCTCCACAAATTACAGTTGATCTTAATTTTAATCATAAACAGTTTACACAAAAAATTGTAACTTGTGGGAGATCTGGAGTCTAAACTAAGCCAGGCCTGTAATATAGATCTCCAGGCCCCCCATACATATTGCTAGTATAGTTAACATTAACAGTATGCAAGTGTGTTTCTGAACTGAAGCGATGAAGAAACGATTGTGTGTGAGAAATGGGATTTGTGTGTGTGTGTGTGTGTGTGTGTGTGTGTGTGTGTGTGTGTGCGTGTGTGTGTGTGTGTGTGTGTGTGTGTGTGTGTGTGTGTGTGTGTGTGTGTGTGTGTGTGTGTGTGTGTGTGTGTGTGTGTGCGCGTGTGTGTGTGTGAATTAGAACATTTTAACATATTAAACTACTTTCTTGTTTCTAGTAATTTTTCTGTGTCTTCGTAATTAAGTTTAAGTAACCATTTAAGAATTTTATTTTTACATTTACTTCTGGTACAATTTGATAAGGACAATTTTTTATTTAATTTATTATACAGAATGCCTCCTACATATGGAACAAACCTCTGTGCAAATGAGGTGTTTACAGCTTTAGGCTCACAAACCGCATAACTTCGTCTCGATTGGGCTACGTGTGTTCTTCTGTCTTCTGAAGGGAAAATATTATTATGTGTATGTAGTATAGTATGCATTAAATAAAGTTGCCGAACGGTAGGAACTTGAGCATCCTCGTAAAGTTTAGTTGTAGGGTAAAAACAGGGCTTAGCAAGGCTAACTTTTAGTATCATTCTCTGGGCTCTTTCAAGCGTTAGCAATTTAGTTTTAGAGGCTCCGCCCCAGGTGGTGATACAGTAAACTATTATGGATTGTACCAATGCTTCATAGACTGACTTAACAATCTGCTTATCTGCTACATCCCGTAATGTTTTAAATATGTAAGATAGTTTTCGAATTCTGTTACTTAAAGAATTTATATGATTTTCAAAAGTTAAATTAGAATCTATTTCCACGCCAAGATATTTTATATTATTAACACGAGAGATTATAGAACAGTTACATGATGAATAAGAGGGAAAATTGCATTTGTGAGCATAAATTTTGTTTATATCATTAACTATTTCCCTACGGTTTTGGATTGAGAACACAATGTATTTAGTTTTATCTTCATTTAAGGTAAGGGAGTGGAACATTAACCAGTGGCAGATTTTGTTAAATCCCTCTTGAGCAAAATTAAAAACTTCTTTAATTGAGTCTCCATAAAAGGTAAGAGCTGTGTCGTCTGCATACGCAGAGACACGGCAGTTTTTAATATTAAGTGCACAGAGTTCGTTTACGTAGCAGAGAAAGAGTGTTGGGCCTAGTATGCTACCCTGTGGCACTCCAAATGTAATCGGCAATTCATCACTAACTTTGTCACCAATTTTCACGCATTGAGTTCTATTACGGAGATAATCAGATAACAATGCCAGTGAGGTTCCTCTGATACCGTGAGCTTCTAGTTTATCCACAAGACAGGGGACAGAAACAGTGTCAAAGGCTTTAGCGAGGTCGAGAAATATGGTTACACATTTCTTTTTACTGTCCAAGTTATGAACTATAAAGTTAACAAGATCTAGTACTGCATTATTTGTTGAACGGCCTGGTCTAAAACCATATTGTGAGTTTGAAAGAAGATTGTTTTCTTCTAAGTATTTAACAAGTCTCGTATTAATGAGGCGTTCAAATAATTTTGAAATAGTAGTTAAAATTGCAATCGGTCTATAGTTGTTGACACTGCTCCTATCACCCGCCTTGTAAATCGGATGCACTACAGCTCTTTTAAGTTCGTCAGGGAAGATACCAGCAGCAAAGCAGCGATTAATTAAATCAGTGAGAACTGGCGTTACCGACGGAGATATTTTTTTGAGGATGTCGGCACTTATTTGATCTATACCTGGTGCACAGTCGCTTTTTAGCGATTGTATTGTTCTCATAACTTCATCATTGTCGGTAGGTAAGAGGACAAAAGATTTTGTTGGTGGGGTAATAGCTTTTTTAATGGCTGGAACAGCAAAGTGCCGAAATTTATCTGCTAATTGTTTTCCAATATTAGAAAAGTATTTGTTTATTTGATTAATTGCATCTACAGGGTCTTTGTTTATTGTTAAAAGTTGTGATGGCAAATCAGTATTTTTAGTGTTGTTAGTTAAGGATTTTATTTTATGCCAAAGCTTCTTAGAATTGTTTTTTGCCATTTTAATTTGAAATTAGCCTTAATGTTTTGGCCTGTGTGTTGATACGTCAGTCAATCAGCTTTGCCTTTTTTATAAATATATAGATAAGTATACCAAATATTTTCAGTACAGTTTTACGAGAATTCTGCAACCACAGGAGTATGAAATTTAGCCGGTGAATTAAAGTTTATGTAGAGAAGCTTTTTTTTTTAATTAATGCTTAGAAATACATGGAACTAATACAAATAACAACACACCAAAACACACACTACCGTGAGTGTAATAGACAGAATTTTGTTAAACGTTGACGTTTGTCAATCTGTCACAACATATACATTTTTTTCTATCTAAGAGACAAAAGAACCCTATTAAGTTCAAAATAGAGAGTTTTACCTTACAATAAAACTTACCTATTATTTTTCCTGAGATATCCGGAATCCATCTTGAGTCAAGCACCCGTCTTTCTGTCGATTTCCGGCTACTTACCTCCTTCCACGTACGGCAGATGGCGCTAGTGTCGCGGATTTGAGACGGTTGCGCGCCTAACTGACTTTCTTCATTATGAAGCTCGAGATGTACCAGGTAGGGATTACCTGGATTCCGGATATCTCAGGAAAAATAATAGGTAAGTTTTATTGTAAGGTAAAACTCTCTATTATTTGTTCCGTCTTCGATATCCGGAATCCATCTTGAGTGATGTGTTTGTTATCTCCTGGTATACATACTGCAAATTTAAAGAATTTGAAAATGATGCCATAATGTGTTATTTGAATACATCATTTAATATTAATTAGACTTAATTACATCAATTCAAAATTTTTATTTAGGTCCAAAATAATTAAAAATAAGAAAGAAAAAGCCTTTATCACATTGCTCAATATTGGATTACATCAATCCACCCGAGATCAGCCAGGCCTCCAGGTTGATTGATTCTACTGCAGGAGGGCGCTTGCCTGTGACCGTGTCGATCAGTACATTGCGTAGATTCGGGATTGAGTGTGGTATCTGTAACGCTCGACGTTGTAAGTCGCCTCGCCAAAAAACTTTGTTCCACTTGGGTACTATGAGAATGTATCGACCAATTTGCGTGTTCAAGTGAGCTAATACTTGCGGAATTAGGTTTGGTGGTGGAAACAGCCACGCTAGATCGAACCTCCACTGGCGACTCAAGGCATTGTAGAACTGTGCTCGGGGGTCCCGTAGATCTAGTGTCGCATAGCTCGGAACTACGTGGGCTGTCGCGGACGCAAAGAGATCGATTTGTGGCATCCCCCACATATGAAAGAGCATCGAAGTCGCTGCTTCTGTCAAATGCCATTCTGGGCATTTCTTCCCTCGAGACACCGCGTCTACGTCTCCGTTAAATCTTCCCGGGAAGTACTGTGCTGTCAAAGATACATTAAACTCGTCCAGTAGCGAAAGAAGTTGTTGTGTCAGTTGCAGTAACTTTTTGGATTTCGTACCACCTTCCTTGTTAATGTAGGCAACTACAGTGCAATAGGGTATTATCCTATGATGAAAATATACATCAGATTGTTGATATTTTATCGCTAAACATTAATTTAAACCACTTTAACCAACTTTTTATAAAAAAATATGTATGATTTTTATAAAATATCAAAAATAAAATTATGAATTTTTCACGTTTGACCACGTGACTAAAAACGCACGAGATTATTCCAATCTGACGTCATATTCTTGTACTTCTTCTTTTTTTTTTTTTTTTTTTTTTTTTAATGGCTTCCCGATTTCCATATAGAATGGCCAGCATCAGAATCATTAACGTCATGCGTCAGCGAGTAATAGCCACTTTTTCCCATTTCAGTGTTCTTTGGTATGGTTACAGAGATTTTCCCCGGTGTTTTAATAGACGTATTAGTGCACTTTGGCACTGCGCACCATTTATAAGGCATTTTTTAAAGGGCTTAAAACATTTATTTACAACGTAAACAGTAGGTATTTGGCATGACACTTGACAGTTACAATGTTACAAGAATGTGACGTCATGACACAGTAATAAAGCGTTTTCGCGCCTATGATATTAATTTAAACTTTTAGGCTAATTTGCAAGGAAAAGAAAGAAATTCACGAAGAATGGTTCAAACTGCCAATGTATTTTAGTATTAGGAACGATTTGACATACCTTTTAAAAACTTGGAAAATACCCTATTGTCCGTCTGTAATAATACCTGTGCATTCTGTAGTTGATGGCTCTCCTGGGCGACCGCTGCGTGAACGGCGTACAGCTCTTTCAGGTTTACGTGCCAATCTTTTTGTTCCTGCTTCCACCTTCCTGCCATCTTCTTTTCTCCAAGCTGCGCACCCCAACCGATGTTGGACGCGTCGGTCGTTAGGAAGTGAGTTATCGGGTTTGGGTGTATCGGTAATGTCCCGTCTGCTTCCTTTATCCACCAAACCATCTCCTGTAGCGCAGGGTCAGGTATAGAAGATTTTCGGTATGGATGTTTGTTGGACAGATGTCGACTGTAGTACTGCAGTGTTCGACAGTGTAGACAACCTCGGCGAACGACGAATGTGGCGAAGTTGAGTCTTCCCATTAGGGACTGGGCCTGTCTGAGAGACCAACTGCCAACCGAAATTTGGTGCTGAAGTGCCCTGCGTAGCGTTAGGCACTTGGGCTCCGACAAGGACCTCGTGTTGTGAGTGGTGTCCCAGGTGACGCCCAGAAATTCTAGGCGTTGCGTCGGAGCCAGCACACTTTTCTCCCAGTTCACCATCCAACCGAGTAGCTTCATCGTGGCGATGGTAAAAGCTACTTGCTCGGTCAAATGGTCGACGGACTGATGGGCTAGGAGGAAGTCGTCCAGATAGACCACACACCTGATGCCGTGAGACCTGAGGTATTCGGCGACCCAATTGGTTAAGGTAGCAAACGTTCGTGGTGCTGACGCCAGACCAAAGGGTAGGCAGGTCATTTGGAGCAGTTCGCCTTCGTAGCTCATCCTCAGGAACCGACGGTGCTTCTCGGAAATGCTCAGATGAAAGTACGCTTGGCTTAGGTCTAGCTTCGCCATCCAGTCTCCTTTCTGCAAGAAACTCGGTACTCTAAAGTGGTTGAAAAGTTGAAAGGGCTTTATTTCCAGAAATTGGTTGAGCGTTTTCAGATTGAAAATCGGCCGAAAGCTGTTGTCCGGTTTAGGCACTAGAAAGAAGGTCGAGATATAGCTGGGAGTGACCTCGGCCCTCTCTAAGATTCCTTGTTTCAGCATGCTCTGAATTTGTTGTGACATATCGAAGCTCTTTTTGGTCTCGTATGCTTTCAAAACCGTCTTTCCCGGATAAATTAAAGGTGGTTTTCGAATGAACGGTATTAAAACCCCTTTCAAAAGTTGACAAATGTGATCCGGTGCTCCTAACCTTTTCCAAACACGCTGATATTTCACGAGACAGCCTCCTCGAAATTTCGGCCAGTCATTAGTGATATCGGTTACTTGGTGAACTTGCTTTTGTTCGCGGTTTATTTCTGCTATCGCGCTTGTTTTTATAGTTTGATGCATATATAGCTCGTTTATTAGATGGTTGTTCCGATTTTCGATTGTTTGGTTTTGATTTGTTGTACGATCGAAAAAACGTGTCGGACTGCTTATGATTAGCAGAGCTAGTAGCAGAATAATGGGCAGGTGCAGCGCGTCCCGTGTAACGGTTTTGTGTGGACGGACCTGCCATGGGAGCGAGCTTATCGCCCCCCCCCCCCCCATTTTTTTTTTTTTTTTTTTTTTTGGAGGTACGACGATAAAATGTCTTTATCGAATAAAAATTGTCCATCTGGAGGAATTTTTTGTAACGCACTGCTGTGATATTCTTCAGGTATTGTCTCAACACTGCTTCTCTACGCGCGTTAATATCATCGGCCCGTCGGCCGCATACAATTTGTAAAATATCGTCCGAAACTTTTGTGTAACCGGATTCCTTATTAAACAATTGTTCAATTTTATCAAACAAAGATGTAGGAGTTAAATTTTTATCATTATCCGTAGCCCAATTTATCAACGACTGTAAATTACTACGTAACTCGTCCTTTTGCTTTAAAATAGCATTTGAAATCGAAGCAAAACTACGTTCGGTTAAATAGAGGCGCAATGACCTTTCGTCCGTAGCCGATGGGGCGAAACGCCTAAGTTCGTCGTTAACGTTCATCTCGATAAAGCCCGGAACAGTAGCATATTTCTTTTGAGCGTCCGAAAAACGAATACAATTCCAGTCGCTACTCTTAAATTTTTGTAAATCAAAAATTCTCTTATAATGTTCGTCATTCGATTTTGGAAACAAAGGATCTTTCACTGTAGTGGATAGACAAATTTTAAAATACCTAAGCGCAGTCGTGCGGTCAACATTCAATTAAATGACTAACTAGTGATTTCACTTCTGGGTTCTGAGTTAATGATGAAAGGTCAATTGTGTATTTAGATCATATTTTAAGTAATTCAGGGTCAAAATACTGCAAGACCAACACTTGCGCAGGCTTTTGCGGCGGCTGCCACTCGAGAGTATTGTTCGAAACCGCGGCGGGAATATTTATCGAACTACCGCCCGTAACTTTATGTCCGACGCATGCACTCGCGTATCACTATAACTACACGCGATTAAGTTAGTCAAATACGAAACTTGTTGCGATAAATGTTCAAATTCTTCATTACTCACATGGCGGGAACGTTTACTTACGGTGCGGAAACGTTTGTTTCCGCGTGGGTCCGAATCGACCCCATGCTCCAAAGACGACGATGACGATGAATTGTCCGTAGATTCTCTCGAACGGGAAGACTTCCTCTTACGCGGAGTGGAATCCTTTGACTCGCTCATGATTTCGTCTTCCAGTGGAAGGAGATGCTACATTTATCGCGAAGTAAAATTACGAACACGTGTTCGGCAAAGAAAATCTTTAATCGCGAAAATTTATTGTTAAGTACTAAATATGATTTCACTTTTATTATTTAACATTACTTTCAAATTAAATGATATTAAATTGTAGCAATTAGCAAAATTTACGTAACAAAAATTTTTTTTTTTTTTGCCGATATTCACGACATGAAAAACGACGCCATAATGAAGAAAGTCAGTTAGGCGCGCAACCGTCTCAAATCCGCGACACTAGCGCCATCTGCCGTACGTGGAAGGAGGTAAGTAACCGGAAATCGACAGAAAGACGGGTGCTTGACTCAAGATGGATTCCGGATATCGAAGACGGAACAAATAATTTAAAATTATATGAACTATTATGGGCGAACTTTGACCACAGGCCACAGGGCGACGTCTATTCATAATAATAAGGATATTGTCGACAGTAAATCAGCTCAGAAGAGATAACAATAAAAAATCAGAAAAATAACAAATTTGATGACACTTAATGTATATGTACATGCAAACGTATATGCAACAAGAATAAACGAGAGTTTTGTTCAATGAATACACATACAGGCCATAGCGAACAATAATACGAAAATAAAAGAGAAAAGATCGGAGTCATATCCACGTTATTCACGCCGTTGGTGCGGGGGCACAGAATGGATTTCGGAAATCGATTGCCTCCAAAAATATTTACAGGGACCACGTGCGAGCGCCGCCTAGTTTTAAATAGAACGCTGTATTATTTAAACAAAGCCACATACATGATGGTGTTTTGGATTCGAAAATATATTCTGTAAGCCTTTGAGGATTGGAATTATACAATTTTAAACTAAATCAAAGTATTTTTCAAAGGATTCTTACATGAGTAAGAAAGAGAAAATGGATAATGATAATGCATATTTTAAAAATTAGTACCTACACACATGTTGAATGAAACAGACAATAGATGGCATTACTGGTAAAAGCTTCTACATACCATTATAAGATTTGGCAATTAAAATTTCAAGCGCAAGCAAATCTGTTAGTAGTAAATTGATGGTACATAACAAGAGGTATGTATAATATGTTTATGTGTAATAATAATTATCTAAATGTTTTATGAAACTAAATATTGGAGAGGACAAAATTTTACTCTTAAAAAGTATACAATCGCCTCATTGTGTCTACTTCAATAAAGTTATGTTAATTTAATACGGCTCCAAGACATTGCAATACTTTGTTTCTATTACTTAATATGAGTTTCAGACATTTCAATAAAAGGCAAAAGTATAATAAAGAAGAGGCATTAAACTTTACATAACGTAAGGCTCTTATAGTTAAGCTTTTATAGTCGAACGAAATTAACACAAAATGCCTATGACGTAGACTTCGTTATTAATATTGCTAATAAGGATGTTGATACGAATTTGACTACTATAGATACGAGAATTAGATAAATATTCGGCAATATAAATAAACCGCGACCTAGCCAACTCGAATAAAAACACAAAACCACTATAATATAAATTATGAAAACATAACACATAGCCACACGCGCAGTAAACGTCATGACGATCAGCTGATCAAATATATTGCTACTATAAAAAGTGAAAACGCAAACTACTCGCCCCCGATCCTCCGTCCCTTTCGAGACACTGCGCGAGCGGTACACGCGAAAGAGACGAAGACAAGTAGCCCACGCCGTCGCGTAAAATGATATATTAATGTCAGCTGCGTTTAGGACCTCGTGAGTCTACAAAATAATAGATGGTCACAAATAAATTACTTCGCGAGTGCATTTCTGAACGAAATTCGGGCGGGCGTCGACCTCGACCGTGGCGCGTAAATCACGATTGATATACGGCTTGCGAAGGTCGCCATCTTAAATGTTGCGTTCGAAATTTGAATCTTTGTTCGATACGACCGTTTCGGGACGTGTCAACGTTGCGTTTAGCGATTTTTCGTGACTTCGACAAGCTGTTAACAATAACAATAAAATAAAGTGGCTTTTGTAAAGGAGACGTCTGAATCAAAAGTGGTTTTATAACAAGTATTCAATATCGCAATTCTACCTTGAGTGTTTTTGATACCATAACCATAAGTATCAAGTTGTGTAAGATTTTACCTTTTTTCTTCAGGATATCCAATCGGCCAGATTCTGCACATCTAATTTATTGTAGACTAGATGTTTCCGCGACTTCGTGCGCGCAAAAGTTAATTTCGAAGAAACTGTACATTTTTCCGCGATAAAAAGTAGCATATTCCCTTCCCTTCCCTTCCCCGTGGTCTCTGTCAGTCTACTGATCAGTCCAATAGTTTCGGAGCCTATTCAATGTAAACAAGCAAATAAACAAACAAACGTCTCTTCTTTATTATAATATTAATATAGAAGTATAGATGAAAGTAGATTAGAACTCAATTCAGTTTGGTTCTGTGTAGCAAATATAAATTTGAAAGATAGAAAGTGAACTGAAAATTATAGCAAATAATGAAAAGCAAACTAGATTCTGCAAAAGTGCGAGTAACTATAATTATTATGTACCCAAACGAATGTCCAGTGCACACTTGAATATTGGCACATAAGCTGTTCATCACAGCTTTATTACGTTAATTGTGCTATCGTTTGACGAGCAAACAGCGCATATCATCCGTCAATCTGCGTATCGCGCCATCTTGCAATTACCACTAGCAACAATTACATAAATCGTTGATTGCTAAACATGCAATTTGTTATTTAACTAATGGGCTTGTTATCCACTTTTTACTATAATTTGTATCATGTTTCATGCTAATTACGTGCACCATGTTTTGTTTTCGTGCTGATATTTTTTTACAAAATTCTTAAATTATGAAAGTTAGTGACAAATGAGTAACCTCTTCGTGCTGGTTTCTTAAACCTCCTACGGATTTGTGCCGAATAAAACTCGTATCGGAATTGGAATTTTGAATTTGAAGCTCGCGCCGATCGATTGGGGCATAATGAAGTAACACAAGTCGGATTGCCTAATGTATCCACGTGTGGGCCGGCTGAATCATTAATCACTTTCAGAGCTCTGTGGGCAGTGATTACACGAGACAATTGTACACACGTTCGAATTTCCAGCTTAATTATACCAGCCGAAATAAATGAATTTGGCATTCACTTGAAAACTATTGTTAACTAAACTAGTGGAGGAATCGACTAAAGCAACATATAAAAACATACTAATATTTTCAATTCTAACTTAAATTATTTTTAATAATTAGCATAAGATTCAACCAAATTCAAGCATTGTTATATCTATTCATCAAAGGAATTTATTTAAATTATGAAATTGACGTAACAATAAAGCAAAAAATAGATTTTATTCTTATTATGATATAATACTGTCGTAAACTAAGCTCGTAAATATATTTAAGTAAGTGGCTGGAACGACGAATAAAGTGCAATTAAAATATAATGTAAAAACTAAACATATTTTTCAAAAAATAATTGTAATTTTAATAAGTCCTAAAATAAAAAATATGTCTGAACACATTAAAAGTATTAAATATAATTATTCAAATCTTGTGTTTTATTTAGAAATACAAAGATTGATATCGAGGATCAAGAACCCGAAGCTCATTATGCCAGTAATTAATATTGTAGCGATACCAACACGAACAAATCAATGTACAGACGGACAACTCGATAACACGATTTCAAATAAAGAAAAAAAGCACATCCATCTGTCTCCGACATGCTACTTACGAGAGAAAGAGATGCGATGTTTTGAGCGCAATGTCCATATTTTATGATAAATAGCAAAACGAAAAACGCTGAGAGTATTTTCGTGTACGATTGATATTGAGTTTTTGTTTTGCGAGGTGATAACAAAAAGTTGCCACTAATGCATTTCGACGTGTAAAAACATTAATGAGGGGTTTTATAGTATCAGCCGATCAGAAAGTTCCTGCAATACCATCCAGAAAAGGTTTAATATCCCCGATAACCCAATATCTACGTAATTCAAAATTACTCAATGTATTATTTTTAAATATACTTTTATATTATAGAAGCCTGAAATTTCTAAACCATCAAATATTTCTTTTTATTTTATAAATTTATGGATATTTGATGAAAACGGTAGTTAATTTAGGTATCACTTTAATAAAATTTCACACTTCTAAAACCCACAACACTATTGTACGCTTTTCCAATAATATTTAAATTACGAACGCTCGTAGTCAATAACTAAGGTGATACAAAAGGGAAATGTTTTAAACGCCATAAAATCCGGCGGGCCACGCGAGGGATTGTGGATTGTAAGTGGACGGGAGACGGCCGCTTTTCGTTCATCAGGAGGAACGGTCTGCACGCTAATAAATTAACATTCTTTAATGACCTAATCAAAGTTTATGACGCGAGCCGAATCCTCGACTCCTAGTGTTGCACGATTAACTTATTTGCGTGTAAAAAACACCGAGGTAATTATTTTCCGAGCTTTATGGAGATTGGAAATTTTTGTTAGCTCGATCTTTACTACCTTTCAGTTGATTTATGGGGCTTCCTTGTTGTCTGGACTTACCCATGGTATCTGGAACAATACAGATCTCAGGTTAATACTTTGCCAATATTATTTATGTTTGTACGAACAATTCATCTCGTAATGAATACATAGGTAATTTAAAATTAAAGTGGTTTTACTTTTAGTGCATGTTTATTTCTTTTTCTTTTATTGTACGAGTCATATACTGTATAGCAAATTATACAGTTCTCATAAAGACTATCGCTTTTGCCTAAATGTACAAATTTTATTAGTTACTCGAATTGCTGAACGTAATAAAAATTAAACCTTCGGAAATTTTGAGTGCAATGATGTATTATTTATTAAGTGAAAAACAAAATATATGTTAGGTTATCTTATCTCGGTTATCGCGCCATCGAAAAGAATTTGACAGGTTGACAGCTCCTTGACAGCCTGACAGGTGATCGAGCATAGAGCCGTTATGGAAAGAGATAATTTTATAATATTATATTTTAATATTTAGCGCCAAGAAATTATAAATAGTTTTAACGGCATTTTAGTTTTTGTCAAATACAACAGTATTGATGACATATTGCGATTTGTATCGTAAATTGATAAAATATTAAAAAGAAAAAAATGGCTCATAACAATTTACATTTAGTATTGGAATATGTGACCCTATCTCATTAGCAGAGAATCTAACAATACAACAGCCATAACATGTGATATGAAAACCCGTGGGAAGCCTCGTTCTTCAAGAGGAAATAAAGAAAGCACTCGATTTCAATCAGCAAAAACGTTGTCTATGTTGATTTAACACGATACTGGAGCATCAAGTGAAATAATCGAAGCGGATCCGAGGAGCGCTGCTAAATAAATAATTAAAGGAACTTTTCCCGTCTCGGGCCGCGCCGGAGCTCCGAGGCG
Organism: Glaucopsyche alexis; assembly: GCA_905404095.1. Lineage (NCBI taxonomy): Eukaryota > Metazoa > Arthropoda > Insecta > Lepidoptera > Lycaenidae > Glaucopsyche > Glaucopsyche alexis. The sequence goes on along the minus strand of FR990045.1, from coordinate 30,169,804 downwards.
GTTGTTGGCCGTTTTAATCCTATTTACATTCCTCGCCGGGTACAACAGGCCGGTTACATCGTGAGCGGTTTGCTAAAGCTTTTTAATGAAAAAACGAGCAAAAGTGGTCATTCTTGGACCGGGAGATAAGGAAACGGCAGATCAGCTTTAATTAGATTAGATGGTAGTTTTATTTTATAGATATTACTTTTTAAAAAGATTTTATTGTATTGTTCTACTTTGCTGATTTCATACTTTCCTGGTAATGGTAATCGTCAAACGATCCTGGTTTATATTAATTAATCTATCGTGTAATATTCCAATTTAGATTAATAATTATTACAATTATTATGTTACTCGAATTTATTGTTAATCAATGATCATCTTTACAATAATATTATTTTATATAATATATTTAAATAAATTAGGTACATAATATTATCATTTACTAAGAAATACATTTATTATATTTTTACAATTTCTCTGTTTATATTTTATTCAGATAATAAATAATATTAAAGATGGGCAACTGATCAAATAACTTGCATAATAGATAAACTCTAAATCACTTGATTCCTAAACTACAATAGTAAGTCACAATAAGTGGGAAACGTCCTACATCACAGATACAGTCTTTGCAGATGACAATCAAAGTAAAACGATGACATAACAGTTACCTACGACTAGAATAAAATCTTCTAATTTTAAAAAAAATCTAACAGATTCAGATATTTTTTTATGTTTTGATAAGCAATTACTATGTAAAAGTCTTATGATAATATCATAAAACTTTGACATAATAAACACATGCGTATGCTATAATTGGGAAGTTACGAATGAGTAATTTTATTCTGTTTTTTCTAAAACAAGAATATATTTAGCTAGTAGTATTAGAAGTGTATTTAGGTAGTAGATTTTGACGCTATAACATTTCTCTGGGTAGGCAGTTTTCAATTAAATTTAAAATTTCTTTGATAACTATAGACGTTAACAGTTGATGACGATGATGTACTATTATACCTATTAGTTTTTTCTCAGTCCCATTCAGAACCTGTAGTTACAGTTACAGTAATAATGGTTGTATTGTAATTGATATATTTGTTGTCGTTAGAGCCTGTTCGTGGCACCAGGCCGCCTGTGACGCAGCCATACTTGGAAATGTACGTATAATTCCACTTACTGCCCAGCGCGAGGTTCACATGATGCTACACATTTACGCACGGGATAACGTGGGACTCAATGAAGTTAGATTATTATTATGGTAAATGTTTTTAAGGAATCGCCACATTATGATTAAGGATAATTAGATCATAAAACTAAAAAATTATCACAGCAATTGAAGATTATATTCAAGGTCTAGATTATGTTAAAGAAAGAAATTGCAAATTTTATCAAAAGTCTTAAAGATCTAGATGGATGGAATAAATAAGGAAGTGTAAATTTTAACAATTACCATAATATACTGCAGGAGATTCATTTTGATATTAATGACGATGAGAATTAAATTTTAATAAAAGTTCATAATTGATGCGGTCGTTATGTGAGCCGACCTTACTTGTATTGCGTGCTTCGCCTGCGAGTGGGAGTCGGTCTTAATAAGCGGCTTATATACTATAATAGCGACTCTCGACGGACGACTTTGGACCCTGTGTGTTCGTCTGCACGGGCCAGCTCGGGAACTAGTTATACCCTGACCCCGGAGGTTGCTGACAACTCCAACGGTATTCAGGTGGAATGTCTCATAGCGGAAACTTATGTATATAGTATGTACTATGTAGATGCCAGATATTCAACCACCAAATCCAAGGATACACACCTGTTTGGACTCGCAGGTGCCTCTAACTCACCTGTGTCTGTAATTTTATTTTTAAACGGAATCTAATAATTGTTATGGTAATTTTACCACAGCTAGATCTCACTTTCAATGTTATGTAAATAATATTATACAATGTATTGGAACTAGCAAGGATGATTAGAAATAAGTTGATAACTGGGTCTTTACATATTGTAACCATAAAGCTGTCATTGTTTTACATTCCAGTGGTTGTTTATTTAACACTAAAATCAGCATTAGTGTTAGAGAAAGTAACGAGGGTTTTCTAGCAAGTGATAAGTATATTATGGTAACTCACTGTTATGTCAAGAATACAATGTCAATTGGATTAATGGAAATGTAAATGAGAGTGAGCGACGGTAATTAAAAGTCGAGTAAACAGTAGTTGCGGCCATTAGAGCTATTTTTAATGATGGCCTCACTATCAATCCAGTGAGGTACTAGGCCCGCATGGCCGCGGAGGTGTCCAATAAATTATCGAGAGGCGACAACGCTAATGCAGCGAGCGACGCTGAATGATAGCGCCGCAGCGACGTGATATGTAAGTGACGACTAAGTGCGATCGCTTGTACCGCTGATACGGCCTACGCGCGGTTCATGCGAGCCCGGTGCAGTGACACGACTCGTTCATTACTTTCCTTATGGGATTTGAGTCCCGTGACGTATGGGGACTATTTTTGACGCGCCTCGTTTATGAAGTCCCGATAGCAGATGCGGGAAAGATCTTTATTGAGCCCTAACTAAATAATCAACACGCGAGCCGACATAAATCTCGGAAAGAGTTTAAGTAAATTCTTTGATCTGTCCTCTTACGTCGGAGTTTCCAGTTGAATTTAATTTTATGTAGGATTTGAATTTTCTCGACTTCTTAAAACGTACTAACGAAAACAAAATGTTGTGACATGTTCCGATGGATTTACGATTGAGACAAAAATATCTGCTTCACAACGTAGACCGTTTGTTTGGTAAAATAAAATATTATTATCTAAACAAACCGAGTGTAAAATTTTCATAATTTGTACTCTAACTTCTTTTCTTTTCTATCATTATTATCTAAGTGTAAGATAAAACCAAAAGCTATGAAAGTTTAAACTGCATTATCTATGGTCACTTTTGTCAGTATATTTTTAGCGTCTTCTACTCCGAGTATCCATTTTTTACACGATCGCACGGAATCAGAAGATCCACATTATCCGTCTGTTCCACCGTATCCGGGATATCTTTTATCATCACTGGGCGATCCCGAAGCAAATCCCTCTATCCCGGGCTTGCCGGGAGCCGGTAATCCCGGTTAATAACGCTCGGTGTCCCGGCGCCGTTTCAACGTTTGATAATGGAGCATTTGATAGTTATAATTGTCGTACAATTTTGATGGTTGTAGGAAGGCGTTAATTTTGCTGATGGTGTTCTGAGTCGTTAGACCGGCCATTATATGTTGCGAACTTTGAATCAAACAGTTCGAAATTATTATTATTATCCTTTATGGTCAAGTCAACTCCGCAGGATGACTCTGGACTATTTGGGTACTTTCTAATTTTGCTGATTTTGTGGCCCTAAACTATCAGTGTTGTTGATTGCGAGTTTTTGTCACTACTCTCTGTGAAGAAGTTAACTACAATTTGTAAGGCATCGAAACAACGCCCCTAGTGGCAAACAAAAGTAACTAATTCGGGGCCATACAAATTATAGTTAACTTCTTCACGGCGAATAGTGACAAAACCTCGCACACAGCACACGGGATCCAAAGCCTGAAGGACGAACAAAAAACGATAATTAAATTAATATTAAGCATCTTTAGTCACATAATAATAATATAACTGGATGATGGAGTAACAAAATAGACCATTCCAATTTTTCTGATTCAAAAGTCGCAAAACAGTCAACGGTTCGGTATGTTCACCGATACTTTATCTTTTTTTTACTAATAGTTTATCGAATAAATCCCATTTGTACGCTACAGTCGGAGCTATTTTGATATTTTTTATACATTTTATTATGAAAACAAAATCCCGGATGAAAAGTCGCAAATAGTTTTCCCATAGGTACCAGAGATATAACGGATTCGGCGGCTAATGATTCCGCGAGGGCAACAAATCCTTCCTATATGGAGGGAAAATACCTCGAAAATACGGATGTAATTTTCCGCCCCTTATATGTGTAACGAAATAGAAAATACCGTGCAAGCCTCCGGCTGAAGGCTGCGCTAAATATATTGGTGTGTTTATTAAAAATAGCTCTTTGTTAGTTCGGCATGTCACGTCGACGTGAGGTGTATCTATTTTGGGAGAAGCTTTCCAGGTAGGCAATTTTTGTAATTTATGTGAAATACTTTAGATAATTAAAAAATCACCATAGTTTTATTATCTGCGTCAAATAAATAATTAAGAATAGCCCTTTGCCAAAGAATATATATTACTAACGTACCTTTGCCACGTTATTACATTTAGCAAAGTGATTAAAAAATTAATGAGTTAACACATCGCTGTCATTTAACTCATCAATTAAGTTTACGTACAAATTAAAGTTTTTTAGCAATTAATATAATTTAATTGGAAAAAGCAATTAAATAGCAGGATATCATGAGCGTTGTGGATTACTCGATGTTGGTTTTATGGCTGCAACTCTTTTGATGTGGTCGCATCTGGTGGCGTTTCGTCGTAAGGGTGACCACACACGCGCGTTTACGTCTCGCGCCGGCTCAGACAAACAAACATACAGTTCTCAGCAATGATGTACTAAACGTTTTGTATCAAAGGCGCCACCACAGTTCCCAGTAGACGTAAAAGCGAAATTAAGTAACCAACAAAATGTTGTTTATGTGGAGTTTGTGGGACAAACCTACATAAACGAAACTTGTGGAATATCAGAATCAAATACCGGCCCATTTATTATAAGATTTCTTGATACTAATAGCGAATATGGTTCAATTAAGATTTGAAGAAGTCACTTCTGCGTATATCAGTCCAGAAAATTATCTCCCTGTAAAGATGAGTAGTAAAGCTGATGTGTAGTAACGGTATGTCAGACACATAATATCTATGTTACCACACATGTAAACTTTTTTAAATAGTCTTATATATTTTTAGTTTAGCATCGGAGACGTGAAAACAAAATAAGTGGTTGCATATTTTTAATTGTAGGTAACAACTTTAACTAAATAAGTAACAACTTTCGATTTTCTATCATCACAATAAAACTTTCCAAATCTACTGAAGATTGAATGTAACGGGTGTGGGTGTTATTTTTAACGTTTCCTATTATTGAGCGCACGAGAAAGACAAAGGCGTTCTGAGAACCCGCTCTTTGATATCGCTACAATAACAAACAGACGATGTTTCCGACGAACTTTACAGCAGAGGTGAGGTGTCATCCTCGTCTACTCTACTATATATATATATATATTTCTTTAGGTGGTAATGGTTTGAAAGAATAAGAAATGTGCAATAGATATATTTTGCATTTCTTCAATCATCAGTACAATCTAAATCAAAGTACTCTCTTGTAAGAATAATAGTCAAATCTGCTAGTTATCTTCAGCTCGACTGTCCAATAAACGCTTTGTAGCAGAAATAAGTGCGGGCAATAAAGTTTTATCATTCCATTTAATTTTATTGTTCGTTTGATTCGTTTATATGAACATATCGTACATCGTTTCAATTAACTAAAAACATAAATGAAAAGATTTGGGAATATCTAAATAGCTCAATTTGAAGTAGCTCAGTAATTATTATTACAACATCTTAGGCGTACATTATCTGAAGATTAGCTCAGTTCTGATAACGCCTATTTATGTTCCATAAAACGTGTACCTTGCTCCCGTATCTACATGCTATAGAATTTATTCCTAACGTGGCGTGGTGATAACGAATAATTAAGAGTTATAAAAGATGAAAGAGGCGCAAACACTTGATAAAACTCATAAATGTGATTATGTAAATTCGGAAGTCTCTATTAGTTTAGTCGCTTTTAGAACACCGAAGAGTATTCCTTGCTTCGAAATGTCTAACAACGTTATAAAACTACTGAGTCCTCTTTACTAATATGTACACAATATGTAGATTTTGTCGAAGGTTGCAGCGATTACCGATCAAGCTCTACCTGTTCCTTGCTAACAAACGTCGAAACTTGACGTCTTGACATTTGATTCAATCGTAAAGGGCACGGTTGAAGGTGGCATCAGCTGATCATAAATACTCAAATGAGCATCTGTCAATTATATTTAACGGCGAAACCACTTGAGGTGCTGGGTGCACATGAGATTTAGAGGTTTGAAGATCGTACGATCACATAGATCATGAAAGTAACTTCTGGTACATAATTTCTAATACCAGGATCCTATAAGTCAGCAGCTGTTAATAAAGACGCTTGCATCGCATGTCCGCGCGGTAAAACGCTGGGCGGTGCAGCTCCGCCCCGGCGGCTTTTAGCGGCGCGAACTCGGACTTAACTGCCTTCACAATTTTACGACTCCGTATATTGTTGCGTTCGAAATTAGTTTTGTAGACAATCGCGTGTCGGTTACTGGGAACCCTCGGTGCGACTGCGAACCGACGTTCAGGTGGTCTATTCAGGTGGCAACGTTACGGCTTCAGTGGAATAGAGTTATAAACATTTTAACCGTTATTTCTCTGCACTTTCTACCGTATTCGCAGACACTTGTATTATTGTAAGAAGAGCTTCTGTTTGGAATTGTTAAGTTTAAGATCATGGCTTAAGTTGTGATCTAAGCGTTTAATAAAATTTATTGCACAAAGGTTTTGCCAAATCATATGAATATGATTAGCTATAGCTCGACAATACACGCAACAGAAGAACTGGCAAATGTATGAACATTTGCCAGTTCTTCTGTTGCGTGTATTGTCGAGCAGCAATCCTCTCGACCCTTAAACATTTATCTTAAATACCTTCGTGCTCACGTGGTCCAAGACAAATCGCCTGCAGATCGGAGTTAATACAAGAATAATGAAACAATTACGAGCGCTGACGTTTGCGTGCGCTTGCGTATTTTCCGTTTGGGGTGCAGCGAAAAAATTCGACCCCAAACGAAAAATAATTTTGATAGACACTTCGCGTGCAATAACCAATTAGTCGATAATTGGTATTTGGCGCATTACTGGAGACAGGAGGAGTTCACACCCCATTGTTTTCATCTCATTATAATGTAGTTTTCGTACCCATTTGCCGATAATGAGTCTATGCTTCCGTTTTAAATTATTAGTTGCAGGGTTTTTTGTCTCTCGCTCTGGGTGAAATAATTTTATCATTTTCACACTTTTGAGCATTTAAACTAGCTCAACTTCCTGCCCTAATTTAGTTTTTATTTACCTTTGTACTTTTTACTTTTAGTTTACTTATTTTTGATTTTATAATTTTTATTCAGTTTCACTACTGTTGTAGTTAATAAGAAAACTAGGTAAGCTTTATTTCTTTACATTACGTAGATTTGCTAGAGATGCAAAGGTAGTTCGTTCCACATGACGTATTCAATCACATGCTGCAATGTCACCAGTGTGCTGGTAATGTAAATATTGTTCACGGCGCGTCGACATGTCCAAACATTTTAACCTGGTTGTGTTTGAGCTGGGTGGATGGAGTTTTATCAGGCTGTGAGCAAATGTTGTCGAGCCTGATCTCAAAAGCAACATCCGCCCTATCTTATCTACGGTCAGTGTTTGTTGAGATACCGAGATACGCGCTATTGTCGATAGGTAAGGCACATACTAGAAATCATCCTGTTCTTCTACACTTTTACTATATCTCATAGCAGTGTCACTAGCAACTTTAAAGTCACAATAATTGAACGTGATGAGCTATGTGTAATTAGATTTTTGGTACCTACGTGTCTTTAATTTAATTTTGATAATTACACTTATGGATACATAAATTAATAGATGCCGAAGATATTTTTAGTATCCAAACTGTGCAGCAATTGAAGTCTATGCCTGGCCTTATTTTTTAGATAAGCTCAAGGAAAATAAACCATAGACCAATAGTGGAAGATCTAAAATTGTATGACATTGTACTAAATATACTAGATAGATCAAGTTACTCAATATTGGTTATAGATAGCCCTGGCGCCATAGACGTTGCCTCGGACAAGTTGGCAACTGTCTCCATCACTATCAGCCTAGTTATTGAGTCAATGTCAAAGTTGAAGTCATTAGTTCAGTTGGACGATCAATGATGAAGTGCACTCGCCTACGAGTTACAGCCAGATGCATCGATTTACAGGCACTATTTGAGAGAACGAAGATGATTCTTTCAATTAATAAAATCCTCTGTTGGCCTATGGACATAGGAGATTTTGGAAAGGTGCCATCTCACTCTGTTGTTTAAGAAGGTGTAAGTCACAGGCTGTTGGTGACAGTTGTAGATAAACATGTGCTGGAGATAATTTATGTTTTACGTTTCAGGTAGCCAAACCCTGGACGGAAACGATAAAAACTCTTAATCTTTTCCAAACAGGCGTACATTATTTGGCTGGCACAAGGGCACACAAGGGCCCCTGTTCTTGTGGTGTTTGTTTAAAACCACTCGAACGCTCGAAGGGCCTCCCGGGCGTAGTAATCTGTCGTACGTAAACATCATATTGAAGTGTAGACAAATATGTAAGAATAATCATTAGGATCATGATCCAGCGTTGGTTTTTTAAAACAAACATTTTTTGCTAGCTGCTCCCACCGATTTTTATCGGTGTATTGCTTGCTTGCTTGTATGACAAAGGTAGCTTGTATAAAATTTCAATCGCAATGCGAGATACTACAATAATCATGTTTAATATTTAGTTTAATTTATATGATTAATTTAAAAATATATATCATTAACAAAACATACATCATTAGTTTACTTACATGAACATCATATTATACAAAAACATTAATGTTTGTGGTAAGTATGCACATAAACGCACAAAAATCGGAGATATCAACAAACATGTGGTATATTTCATACAACTTGCAAAAGCGTGACGTTATGGTTTTAGTGACTTGTGTATGGAGCGTTTTCACAACCTTTGAAAATATTGATTTTTAGTGAGTTATTTCTAATGAGAATTTACTCATATTTTAGAGCCTTATACGAACAATTCTTGTATCAATATATCCCACCAAAACATTTTCATGTAAAGTGATGCCAAGACGATACCATATAACTCGCACTGACAAAAAGCTATTAGATCTCATATGAAACCAAGCTTCTGACTCTACCAAACTTCTAACTCTCCACGCCTTAACTCTACAAGCCTAACTCCACAAACTCTACACCTTAGTCAAAATATGTGGCCGGCCATTTCGATACATTCGCTTAGGCGTAAGGTGAAAAATTTACGGACTGTTTTTCTGTTATACTATTCTTGTACGAACGAAATGGCCAAGCTACATTATTTGACTAAAGTATAGAATTTGTGGAGTTAGGCTTGTAGAGTAAAGGCGTGTAGAGTTAGAAGTTTGGTAGAGTCAGAATCTTGGTTTCATATGAGATCTAATAGCTTTTTGTCAGTGCGAGTTATATGGTATCAATTTTTAGACCTCTAAAGTAAATATTTACATAGGTAAGTCTTTTACAAATTTTGATCTTCTAGTTTAAGGGGTTGGAAGATAAAAGTTCCAAGTTTGTCAATTTTTATGTTGGTTATGTGCTAAAACTAGCTTACATACCAAATTTCAGCTTTCTATGACATCCAGAAGTACCTTATAATTTTGTTGATCATCAATGAGTCAGTGACGAAAACAGGGGTTTTTAGATATCAATAAAATCTAAATTATTAGACCGATATAATCAAAACTTTACATGTTTCTTTAGTCCGCTACTGGGAACATATCCTGAAAATGTTGTGTATCTGGTATAATCCAAACCCAAGTTATGAGGGTTCCAAATATCGACGAAACGCTTCGAGAAAAGATAGTCTGGTAGTGCCCTTGCGCATCGCTTAGCTCGTCTTGGCGGGGCACTACCGTGCTCCCAGATTATAATCAGAATCTCGAAAACGGCTTTAAGTATTTCCAAAATGTTTAATATGGTCCCTGTTACTGTATGTTTTCGGGGAGAAAAATCAATTTAGCTAGTTTTGATCCTTGGCAAACCGCGTATTTTTAAGTTGTATAATATGTTTTTTCTTTCGTGCGCTCATTAGAAGAAATAAGTTCCGCAAAACTCTGATACAATAATAGGTAAGTAGTCGTGTACCTGTTGCAATCCGTTTTTTCCGTACCTACTACGTACTCCCGTCACCCAGCTGGTAATAATAATTAATGCATTTAAACATTCAGTCATCTAGCCTATTTCGAACTCGATTGTTGAGGGACTGATTATATATTATCGTCAGTAGTATTATTACATAAACAAAAAACGAAATGCCACTCAAACCTTTTCAAGTCAAAAGTTTTGACGTGTCAAGTGTTGCCATAATTAATGATTTGTATTCGGAATTAACCAACGAAAACAGACCGTGAGAGAGTGAAGCAATCACTAGACGCAAGGGACTCTACGCTTTCTAGTATTTCTTAATATATTCCTTTTGGTTCTAATTAACTCTCTAAAATTATTAGTGCATAATATTTAAATCAATCGATACGCATAACATATTTGGCGAGTTGAAATTGTGTAAATGCGGTTCAGGAGGTCAGTCAGACTCGAGTATTTACTGTGTTAGTCGTGTTCGAGTATTTACTGTGTTATGAAATTATGTTCTTGCTTGCATATTACTCTCATCTGTAGCCCAAGAGGAACAATTGACAACAGATAACAAAGTATTTGTAATGTTATCGTTACGAATATCGTTACGAATGCATTGTTGTCAATTGTTCCTGCTTAGGCTACTGTTTCCTGAAATAAAAGTAAGTGTATGAGTAACGACTGAGTAAGTAAAATAATATTTTACTTTGATATTACAAGTAGGTACAGCGAAATCTCGTTAGATGAAATGTTGAAATTTATTTTTTGTCATTTCCAACATAGCAGTATTAACAAATATTTTTAATGAACAAAATTTCCGTGTGTCATGTATTTAAAATGATTTATTTAGTTTACTAATTTTGAACACAGAAAAGGCGTCCAAAAGTATATATTTAATTAAAATATGACATTAGTCGCACGAAATCATTACTCATGTTATTACAGACTTCCTATTTATAAAACTAATTCTCCCCATGCCAACTCGTTTCTAAAGTTAATTATTTCTGACAACACGGAACACGTAAAAATATATTTTACGTGGAAGGGACTAGATAAGCTAGTTAATTAACAAAATAAATAACTTTCACACTTATGCTAGAATGCCAAATTACGTTTTAACGCGCGTACAGTTATATACTGTTTGCATTTATTTGCGTAGTCTCTGCGCTATTAATTTATTTCATTAGGTTGATTATGATGCTTGACACTAGCTACTTGAGGTTTCTAGAAACAAACTTCATAACTAGAATCATCAATTCAATAAGTGTTGAAATCTGATCTAAGCTTGTCAACATTTGTTAAATAATATTTTTAATGCAAAATAACCAATGCCACTAGGAGCCTGTTCATCTTCTTATTCTTGAGATGTTCATCTTTGTGTATTGAGATAAAGTAAGAAAGTGACAAAAAATTTGAATACCACAAGGTGATGACGTAAGTCCTAAGTTAGTTTTTGCTTCCTAATATAATATAATAATATCTATGGACGCTTTCACACCACGTCAGTCTGGTCCTATGGTAAGTTCTCGAAGAACTTGTGTAACGGAAATATATTTAATACTTTTATATTATACACATATTTAATACACATCCATGACCCAGGAACACGGAAGGAACACGGAAAAACATTTCGTTCAGTCGGCGGGATTCAAACTCACGACCCCCGCATTGAGTACCAACACGCTCAACCACTGAGCCACAGAGGTCGTCAAATAATTTATATACCATTTGGTATCACCTCTGATATTGTTGTCTTCGGGTCATTGCTATAAGGCGTTTGTTTGTTCTTATAAGATTATTTTTAGTTATTTTGTGATGGATATCACGCCAGGAATCACAGGTGAGTGCGGGCTCAAATTTCAAGACTCCGCATCAACATATTCAAATTCTCGTCTCCTGACGGAATACCAAATGGCATATTAATGTTCAACCGTTCGTCTGTTTCAGCTCTACCTGAGGAAGCTTCATTTTAGTCGTACACTTCTCTAGGATTATCTAAACTACAATCAATTGTTTTATTCTTGAGTTTAAATTGTCCAGAATTATTTGCTATTTCATTAAATATTAAATTATACCTTTGATTTTGTCATTTTGCATACAAATATTTAAAATATTTCCAACCACAACCACGGCACAAAGCTAGTCTCGAAACATTAATTCTTTACTCGGTTGTGTAGTGTGGTCCTGAATACTAATATATTTTTTATTAACGCTACATTGTTTTGTTTATTACTTACAATATTTATTTAGACTAATGTATCCAGTTACTGCGCATTATACTTTATGGCGATTACTACTTTCTTTGTATCTAGTAGTCTTTGGATGTGGTCAAATCTGAAAATTTCTTCTAATTTTTCAGTTTTAAGCATCTTTCTTGTTGGAAGGTTTGCCTTTTTTGTCATAATGCTTTCTATACTTCCATGCACATAAAATTATGTAAATACATAAAGTTTACAATTTTTAAATCTAATTTCGTAAATGTTATAAAATTCCCTACGAGGGGCATTTGTTATGCATAGTCTGAGAGTCCTCACCTAACAAAGTAACACTCGCGGCCAAGTGGCGGTCTCAATTCGATTACGCTAGTGTTGGGGGCCGAATAACTCGGTTTCCTCGAGTGTCGCCTTATTCGATTTGCCGCCGATTACAATGCGTAAGTGTTGTTCAGTTCTGCGGTTTTTTTCACTAGTAACAATTCAATTGTCACTCCCGTTCTTTGCGACTTTAATGTGATTTTTTTTTTTTTGGAAATTTTATAGTTAGAGCGAAGTGATGGAGTGAAATTTGATATGGATGAAAATAACATACTTAATCAATAATCAAGATGTTAGCACGTAATTAAAAAACATCATATAAATTCACATAAATAAAAACACATTAATAATTTTAACAAGTTCTTATAACTCTATCCAATCTAAGGCTGTTAGTGATGAGAAAAATTAAAAATCAGCCGAATAGCAGTATAAAAATGTCAATTTAGTTACAAAAAGTTCTTCAAACTGCGGGTACCGGTACTACATTGCGATAAACGCCATCTAGATCCGTTCGCCTAAACAAAGAAAGGGCCCGAGTGTTTTATAGGCCGTTGGAGCCTTATTTAACGCTCGTACTGATTTTATACATCGGCGTCTCGACGTCTGAGCATCTTTCATGGGCCCTTAAGGCTGTATCAGATGGGCCCTTCTCCGGGATTGCTCCCTTTGATGCCCTATGACACGTTTATGTTTATAGTCCTACGGGAAATTTTGCATACGTAAAGGTTTTGTGGTTTGATTATTTATGGCGGGTTCGTTTGTACGTTGTTCAGATATTTTGATGGGTATTTAATGTTTTATGGAATGCCGCGGTGATATAACGGTGGAATATTGTTCGGGCGAGGGAAATACTTGTAATATTTGTATTATAAATGTTTGATTATTTATTGTATACGTATAACGGAATCGTGTTTTGGTATGTAGTTATAGGATGTGATGGACAGTTATAAGTTTTCTATGCATATTGTGTGCGTATTAAAATCTTATCTTATTGTTATCTACGAGTAAAAAGAAATAAACATAGATCTGCGTAAATTACACAATAAATTATAGTTCATTCAGTAATTTAATAATAGCCCACACATTATCACGGGCCGATATTCCATTGTGATTAGCTGTAAACACAGCTAAATAATATTTGAAATCAGTACAAAGATAATGTCAGTTTTAAGCTCTCATCGTAAAAGCGATAACACTATTATTCGGAAAGTTTCAGCGTTAAATTTGAAGTTAAATTAAAATGTCACGCCGAGATATTACACGCCAATCGGTTCCGAATCGTCGGACAAAAGTCACGAGGAAACGGACAAAAGGCTCTTGTCTTTATTTAATCATCGTGCAATAGACCCGCCGCACACAAGGCCTTTTGTAAGATTTAGGTGGACAAAAATAATTATTTCTTTATAACACGCAGTAATGTATGTACTTATGTTTATTTACATATTACAACAACATTTGACGATGAGCGAGCTGTCCTACTTAAGTTCCTGTCATTTTTGCTCAACTTAACTTAGTGCAGTACTGTGCAAAAAATGACCATGATAGCTCTACATAATTTTTTAATATGTGATGTTAATAATTATTAAATAAATAAGTAATGTAAGTATGAAAAGAAACAACCATTTAAACGAAATTATTTACTAATTAAATAATGAACAAAATACAGAGTATCGGTCGTAAGTATATTAATATATATTATAAATAAAAATATGAGGTTTAGCTACAAATCGCGAAACTTTCAGAGGAAGAGGAGTTACAATTATTATTTATCGTCATCATCATCCTTAGCATAATGTCTACCACGATATGTTGATTGCCAGAACGGCAGGGTTTTGAAATAAGTTTGTCACCTCTTTCGCAAATGGAACTACCTCATGTTTTGGTTTCTCTCTGAGACTTGTTATGACTTATAACAGGATCTGAAGTAATTAGGAGAAGATTAAAGACGTTGGTATTTGTATTGAGTCTTGAGATCTTTTGGGCATGAAAAAGACTATAGTTTTTAAAGTTATTTGTTTAGACCCTTGAATATCTTCCGATAGTATTCCTATCGGAAGAGGCTGGGAATTTCTAATATCTGCACTATGTATTGTGTACAGTGACGCTCATGAAGTATCTACCAATTATATAAAGATGTGTACATATATATTTGCTGTTTCTAAGCAATATGTTTTGAATTCGTGAAATCTTGATTGCATACCAACTAGCCAGTGTGCTTAAAGTTATCGAAAATCGTGAAATCAGAGATGATGCAAGCCTTTGAACTAGGATTCTTGCATTCATTCCTCGTTTTCTTTGATGTACTCTTCATGCCTACATGTCTAGCCCATGTTCTCAGTTACAGCTTAATATTATAAGTGGGTATACTTATATAAAAATGTTTACCTGATTTTTGAATTTTCACTGAAAATTTTCAGGTACCTTGTTCATGACATAGTCAATCAGACATGATACGCATTGTGATTGTGTTAATTCTAGATATCAATTAGTTTGAAGGTGTAAAAATAACTCTTTTCGGGTGATTAACGTTTCATTACGCTGCCCTTCCCTCGAAGTTCCTGTTAAATAAAAAAAAACCTGCAAGTACCTGCAGCTAAATTATCTTGTAATCGATAGCCCACATATTTTGTCAAATATGGAAAGTAAAATTATTCTACAGCGGTCTTTACCAAAAACTATAGGGAAGATTGTGTTTCAAAAAGTAACCATTTTTATAGCGATCAATAGTAACTACGAATTATGGTTTATTAAATTATTATGTTGTGTTGCTTACAACAGAAATTAAAAGTACTTACCACAAGCTTGATTATCCATATAGATATTGTTTAATAATTCGCTTCCAACTACAAAATATTTTACTTCAAAAAGCACAGAAAACAAAACCGCTCAGAATAGTCGTAAGAAATAACTAACTCAAACAAGTTTCTATCTGCTATTGTATTCTTTTCCGTGCGTATGGTGACTATTTTTTTTGTCTTTTGTATAGTCAAAAGTTGAATGAAGCCTTTGCTAAAGAAAATTCAGGTAAATTTACATGTACCTAAAATTATTTTTGTCCAGCTAAATACGTTAAAAGGCCCTGTGTGCGCCGCAGTAGTACGGGTTGACAAATTCGCACGCCCTCTACATCTCCTAAACGCGCACTTAAGACGTACCCTTCCGGCCGTTCCTTCACCCTCGGACGCCTCCATTCTTTTTATATAGCAACTTTATTAGCGCATAAAGGTCTGGTGATGGCCCTTTAAGAATTAGGATGCGTCCCGCGGCCGGGAGGCGCTCAGCCGAGCCGAACGAATTGAGTGTCGGGCTCGGGACGGATCGGCACATCCCTGCGCGCAATTAATGGAACCGTTATCGTCGCTCCAAATTTGAATTGCAGAACGTCCATCGCCAACTTCGGCTGCGTTTGTTTTCCATTTCCGAATCGCGACCGCCGATTCCTTTTTGACCTTTCGCTCGTTCGTGTATCGGAGCACATCAGCAGATTGTTATCGAGCGGCGAAGGAAACGAGTTGTTTAAAGCCAAATAAAGATGGAGGAGAATAATTCTATTACGGATGTCGAACACGGCATAAAAAGGGGGAAAACGTTCGGATACGAGTATCGAGAACGCGAAAGCGATCGGATTTACATGTATACCGTCGCTGTACTAAAACGAAATCATGAATGAAACGCAGTACAGAGAAACCCAGAACATTATCCTTATGCCATTTTACGACCTTTACCCCCATCCAGTCGAAAGGGTCACATCGATACGACACGCCGTAAAACATCCCCGTCCTGCTCCCCCCCACGGGCCGCTCGTAAAAGCGAGCGAGATAATCACGAAGATGAGTCGAAAATTATTTTTTTTATTATCACCATCGGCGGTGCTCTTTTATTTCCTTTTTACGGTCCGAGTACCTCATAAAAAGACAATAAACTTACTATTTACAGACCATCAGGAAATTGTTAGCCGAAGAGGTCTCTTAACGACACATGTTCTCCTGCTGCCTTCGCCCGACGCCCGAGTGACGCTCTCTTTACGATTGACGCGCGCGTTAAATGTAAGGGAAATGGTACATTTTATTTCGCTACTAGCTTCACGCGCGGCTTCGCGTACGTTTTACGATATGCGTAAACAAGCCGCCGTGTTATGTTGCGGATAATTTTGTGATGTTTGTATTACTCTACGATTTACCTTTGATGGTTTGCCTTTTGGATTCCTTCCGGCTTCCAAAACATGGACTGAAATGGATTTATTATTCGCTAACTTTCTAGCTTGATTGTGTAGCATAAGTGCCGATGTAATTATCATAATCGAAAAAATCTCAGACTCAGTAGAAACAAAAACATATCGACGGCTAAAGCTTTTTATGCCCATTTAGCATATGATTAGCGTACATTAAGATTATTTTCTGGCATTAATATAATGAGGGTTAATACATTTTCAGGTCCAAGTGTAATTGGGTGAGATATCGTAAAGCACCTTTATGGTGGTGTTCCGTGTAATGATAGTTATTAAACGGTTGCGGCTAACTCAGCTAACACACGTTAACCGCTTTTTAACGCCGCATAAGATAACCACGTAATAGTTGCTAACTACACGTCTTAACCAAACTGTGGCATTACTCTATCTATACGAAGATTTTTAACTGTTAACTAGTTTGGGGGAATAATTCTAATCTCTAAATGTGAAATGGTTATTACGGCAACTTCAGGGTTCTCAAAAGAGGTAGGACAATTGTTAATAATTAATTTTAAAACGAGCTAATGAATTCCTGTATCACCAAGAAAAGACACGAAAGGGAAGAAAATGTAAAGTGCGCCGTTGTGCACATAAAGCGAACGGAAATAGTAATATCGGAGAAGATAATACAGATGTAAATTAAGATGAATTTAGAGGGCTCGCAGGGAAGGTACCCGACTACCCGCGGAACATGAATGCGATAGCGCGCAGTTTATGTGATGTCTTGGAGCGGGCCAGGCACGGATAATATTGTGAATTCCGAGGATGTTTTCGCATAATGAATTTAGGGATTGTCTTGTGGTTTTTCGGTACCAACCCCTTGGTCCCCGAGGGAGCGCTTATTTTCCATTTATCAGTGTATGCCTGGGTAAAGATAATTTAAGGATATAACCGTGAATTCCTCGAGTTCCGTGAGTACGAGCCGCCGTTTCGGTACGCATCGCGGCGTGGCACCGAAAAACGTATGATAATAAGGCATATTTTATTTAGGTCCGGCTATTCGTATGATAAAACTGATTCAGTAATATTTGCTCCGTACGATTTCTATGGAGATTTCGTTCTTGTTTCGCAGCTAAATCTGCGGGAATGATATATAAGGGCAGATACTCCGCGAGCCCGAAAATATTGCCGAGAAATATGTTCGAGATATTGAGGAACCGAGATATGATTGGTACCGAAACGGATTCAACGTTTATCTAATGCGGAATCGAATACCAGTTACAATAGAATGTTTGTATTATATAAAAGCTCTGATACCTGATAATTTTGCCAATTGTAATCAAATTGTAATACCAAGTTGATCTTTATAATTATTGTTTAGTATTTACTAAATATTGCATAAACAATCAGCCTTAGAATGTTAGGTTGATGATAAATTCGCAGTATAATCAGAATTTAAATTAAAAAACCCGCCATTCCGAGGAGATCATAAATTAGAATCCAGCGTTAATTACCAGGGCCGCATGGACGGGCGGTGATGTTAGGAATCAGCGCAGTTACAATATTCTAAACGTGCGAGTTAATTTTTTAATGCGCCTCAGGTCTTAGTGCGAGTTTACGTGCTGCGGTCGCCCCGGGCGTAGTTCTAATTAAAATCGCCCCGTTTTCTCCGCTATTCATTTTCATCGTTTAAAACGCTTTTTGTTGCTCTCCTGGTTCGGTTACGTATTGTTCTGACCGACTAATTTACATGTTAATGAGATTGTTATAACATAATACCGATTTGAAATCGATATTTAACGATAGTGGCTTCGGGTCGGTTTACTTGTTTTTATTTTTCAATATTATTGTAAGTATACTTAGGAATTTCATAGCAGTGGATCCGTCCCCTCGGGCTGATTTACTAGTAAATAAAGATAATGTTAATAGAATTAATCTATTTAAATTTTAACTAGAGAAAAGAACCAGAATGTTCAACAATTAATGTTGGTGGTTTTATGCTACACGAAACAATGGAAAATAACTAAACTAAAGGACTGGAAACAAAACAATTTTTAACCAATTCCATTGCCATAACATTTATCATAATGCTTACTAGGGAGGCATAAGATGCACACAGCGCACGGTAGGCCGCGTCTTTGTCCCCGCGATTATGTATGCAAATGACGGCGAGTACACCTGTGCCTTTATGTTCGCCTGGTAAACAATCGCCAGATGGAAATGGGAAATATAGTTTTTCTTTTGTCTTGGCCGGCCAGCTACCGGTGTTTCGAACGTGGAAATTGAGACCAGCACAGTCATATGACTCTTTATTTATTACAGCGACGAGCGCTTACATAGTTAAACGTCATTTTTAGGGTTCAATAATAAAAAGCATGTTTAAAATATCACAACATTGTGTTACAACTATTTCAGGGTCTTATATAAATATTTTCTATTCGATCGATTAACTAGCCGCCATGTTTTTTGCGGAAATATCGCGCGTCCACAGAGTGTCCTCAGATCATAAATCGGCACCGCAAACGAAACCGCGCGTTAAACGGGCGAAAAAACCCACCGCAGCCAACTATGCGGAATGATTGCACGCCACAACTTTCACGACACACGCACGTCTAGCGGACCACAATACAAACACTTTTTTATATAAAATAGTCAAATTAACCTTTTTTTAAGTCGACAACGTGGGATTATTTGCAATTTTGTTTAGGCTTTAGGCCAAAATATTTTTTTAGTGCTCTAGCCTTTATTTAATAATTTTAAGTCGGTTAATTTAATAGTTTTAATTTTTTAGGACGCTTTTATGTGGTGAGAGCTCCAATCAGAAAACTTCACAACTGTCAAAAATGACAGCTGTCAATGCGCTCAAAAAGAGCTTAAAACACAATAGAGACGGCGACGCGGCGAAGTGCTGAGAAAAGCCGCCTAAATACAATCAACATACAATCGTCACTTCATCTCAGTGTTTGCAAATCACGCGGGAAGCCGCCATTGCTGATTAGCATGTTTTCAAACGTGTTCTAAATTCGAAACCTTAACGTCGGTGGTCTTATTCCGCGATGGGATAACGCGCGGTCTTATTAGAATCTCGTTTGAATTGTTTTTTTTTATTTATGTACCTAGTGACCTGAATACGGAGTGCCCGATTCTGCGCAGTTTGAAGTAAAATATTAAACCGTACTATTCACGCACCACCGATAAAACCTACTGACGTTCAGAACTCAAAAGAAGCAAAGTAAAGCCGACAAAGTTTAAGCCGATTACTTTAAAAGCTCACCAAGCTCTTATCATAAACTTTGAAACGGCGCCATCTAGCGGTAGAAACGGGAAGATTTTAAATACATCTTGAAGTACCTAAAGTCTTAGTTTTTTACCCGACTACGGCGAAGCCAAAAGAAAGTGTGAAATCATCAGATTTTAGAAGTCTATGTATGTATGTAATATGTATGTTTGTTTCATCGTAGCGCCTCAACAACAACAACTGATCCGATTTTAATGAATAAGGTGTCAATAGATTCATAATAATGTTCCCGGTAACATAAGTTCGCATTGTCGGGTTCTAGTTTTTAACTTTTGATTAAGTACTTAATAGCTGCTTTTATGTATTGGAATACATAAAAGCAGCTATTAATGGATTAAGCATGACAGTCTTTTTTTAGCAAGTATTGACTATTTATAAATCATTAGTAGGTATTTAATACAAGTACATCTAAAATATTCTTACAGCAGACTTAAATTGTGGCATTTTGATAATATTACACAGAAGTAAATGTAATATTCTAAATTCAAAATATGGCGCGTCACCCGCAAAGGCACTCCGAAATATGATCGTGCGTTCTATATTCAAAACATCGCGGGGGACTCGCTCCCTCGCGCCAGAAAAAATATAAATATCGATTGTAACATATTCACAGTGATAAATCACCTTCGGGAAATTAAAACTGTCTTTAAAACAATACTTTCCTCTCCCCCAGACGCGCCGAGGAAATTGACAAACAGGGTTCGCACTACACGATAAAAACTTTTGTTTAGACAAAATGAATTTGTTTCGGGGTTGATATAAAATAACATATAGATTAGTTTGTTTATACACTATGATCTAAAGTTTTAACTCTTATTACTATTTATTAATCCATATCAATACTCGCTATTTGAGTTATTTAGTATACCTAAGACTCTACCTTGAAGTTTCTCTATTGAGTTTATCAAAATTCATTGTGGTCTAAACTCTAAAGCACGCTTAGATAGACAAACTTGCCATTAAAAAAGTTCCATACCTTGTAGCATATAACAAACTCCTAATAGTTAATACCTATCTCACATCAGATTCAGTCTCTTTTCTTTTAAAAGTAATCTTAATTACTTTTTTGTCCATCAGAGTCGTAGATAAGAAGTTCTATTTGAATTCGAGTTATCAGAGTCTTCTCGGCACCCTCCATTTTTTCTTCCCCCAGTATACCTATCAAGCGTAATTTGAAGATAACTAATGCCCTCAGTCATTAAGGGAGCATTTCGTGCAAAGTGAGAAAAATTGTCTGCAAGCGAATGCATTTTTAATATAGATTGTATTAGACAGTAAGTTAGCGGAGGGCGGAGGGCGGGTCGGAGTAATGCCTTTTCGTTTATTTGATAACATTGTTCTCGGAGAGTCTATCTGTATTTATATTTCAAAATAGTGTTTGTTTTGCTGGACTGCACGCTGGACCACCGGTCGGACCGCAGACGCTAAGTAATCTTACGCCGGCCATTAAAAATGAGAGCATATAAAAAGTAATAAGTTTTAAAAATGTTCCATATCGTATCCGCCAATAAAACCGACTCAATATGTTCCTAAATTTACGAGCCATAAACCTTTTTGTTAAAACTGAGATAATTACTTAAGGACAAGTCAAAAAAGAGGTCCGCGGTGACGAAAAAAAATACAGCAGTAAAACAGTATCGGACGTTTACGACGAATTTACACAGGGCATAGTTAATAAATCTGACAGAATCTCAAAATTTACGCCCGAACGGGGACAGTGGGTAAAGATATACTTAACGACCAATAAAACGGTTAGAATGTGGCGCTGGACACTCGACCGAGATCCATCAAAAACGTAATTAACTTTTTAATGTTTATCCTAAGACGTAAAGACGTAAAGCCACCATCGCGATGCCGATGACGATTAGTTAGCGGATTTCATTCCGTTCTATTTGGACTGACGAATGTTCTTATAGCGTTGTTTCGTAAACTGTGGTCCACTGACCCCTGGGGGTCCGCAAGTATGTGTATGGGGGTCCGCAACCCCATCTATGGAAAACAAATAAACAAACTGCACCAAGTCTTCCTCCAATTAGCACAGCGAACGTGCGCCAGTGGGCGGTGTCCGATACTGACTAAAGTGAAGAGTAAGTGAACCTTCGTTTCTGGTAACGTCCACTGCAGGACATCGGCCTCCCCCATAAATTTCCAGGGCGACCGGTCGCTCGCGGCCTGAATCCACTCCCTGCGACTTTTCTCAGGCCATCTGTCCACCTGGTGGGAGGCCGTCCTACACTTCGACGTTCAGTTCGTGGTCTCCACTCGAGAACCTTTCGGTTCTACGGGCTACATGTCCATCCCATTGCCACTTAACTTGCTAATGCGCTGGGCTATGTCGGTAACTTTAGTTCTGCTACGGATTTCCTAATTTCTGATTCTATCACGTAGAGAGACTCCAAGCATAGCCCTGTGAGTGATTGAAGTAAATGGTTCGAATAATTTTGATGTTTCTTTTTATAAAAGGGGTCCTCGAAATTGTGCTTGATTTTCTGGGGGTTCGTTGACTGAAAAAGGTTAAGAAACGCTGTTCTTATAGGATTCCTCGTATCCGCATTTGTGCCACTGATTTCCGCGGACAAATCGCACTTTTAATAATTACAATGTAAATAGTACTCGCGTTTTAGTTCGTCCCCTTCAAGTTCTGGACGATAATTAAGTTACATTATGATTTTTTGTCGGACCTACCGAAAATAGTTTTAATGGTTATGATAAAAAGTTTATAGCCGCTGCTTATTGCCGCTTAAAATAAGCGATAAAACATTTTAATTATAAAATTGTAATTCTAGCGACGACGCAGGCCGGGCGGAACGCTTGTCTTTAATATTTTATGGCACGTTTAGAAAATATGATGACTTTGCTTTGGGAATGTTAAAAAAGTGGTCTTGATTAAATAAAATGTCGCCTTGTCGCCGGAGGGGGGAGTACGTGAGGAGAATTGGTCCCGGTGCGCCGGTCACTCAACTTACTAAAAATGTCATAAGCGTACCTATTTTTTGAATTACACTCATTTAGAATTTTTTATTTGAAACTTTGCTAATTTAAAATTTACAGTGTTTAATTACATGGCGTCCTTCATAAAAAAACATATTATTCTCATTTTACTTATTTTAATATTTAAGGATCCATATATTAAGTATGAATATTACAATACCACTGGGTGTAATCAATTTTACATTCTTTCAATTTGCACGTGCATGAATATAATAGGTATTATAATTCGAGAACTTTCCACTAACGATATCGAGACTACTAAGTATTTTACTTCTCCCAGAGCTTTCTAGACCGGGTCTATTTGCATTTAGGATTCCTTTTCCTCAATAACGGAGAATTTATACAATTTATTATTCGGTGAGGATGTACTTTTAAAATATAATTCCTACTTCGCATAGCTTCCATACCTGTCATTGTTAATTGACATTTGACGTCTTTGTTCAATAAAAAAAAAGAAAAAAGCGCAGAACGTGACGTCGCCGCGTCCATATTAATTAATTACGCATTATAATTGATGGACGCGGACGAGTTTTTACTCAAACTGACTTCTTTATTAGCACCAACAATTACGGCTTATGCATTCTTAAATTGAACAATTAATAGGTTTAATAGCTGGAAATGATTATTATTAATCATGTTTTATTTTATTGTGACTATGTAACAATTTGGATGAAAGGTATTTACCCTCTTCTGACTCTAGCACTATTATGGCCTTAGAACTATTATTTTACTACATTTGTCGGACACGTTTTAGCTTTTTTGCCTCAGAGAGATGGTCCTCCTTAGTCATTTCCTCTAACCTCCATAAATGAAATAAAGAATAAATTAAGAAACAGACTGTACTTTTTTTGATTTAATTGGTTTGGATACAAGGCCTTTTAGCCACAAGAACTAAAGTGTTGCCCGCTGCACCCGAGTATTTTTATTTCCCCAATAGATTGCTAACACCAATACATTGTTTCTTATCATACATTGAAATAAAGAATTAGATAAACTAAGTCTAGGTATTAGGTAATCTAGAGACACAGTCACCATCCTGAGAGCCTGCCGGTAAAAAATCCGCACAAGTCTATTTTATTATAGACCGGCCATTAGCTGGTGTCGTACATAAAAAGCGATGGCGCGACAACTGTCGCCGTGGAGGATGCTACAGGGTGTTACACTCACTACATCGGAATGTAGAAACTTGAGATGTTTATTTCTTTACATAGCTTTACGAATATTTTGTAAAATATGTCAAATTATCTACGATTTAATGACAATTTTATGGGAAGTTTGACCCGTTTGATGATGTTTGTAAATTAATGGTTGGATAGTTTTGTAACATGCTGTATGTGTCCTGTTGCTCGTTACTATGATGAAGTAATTAAAACTTACCAACAGTAATCAAGTGTTCCCTTACCTGTAACAGAAAAACATTGATTACAAACTTATTGATAAATCAAATAGTAAGTTATTGTTTCCAGAGATTACAGCTTCATTAGATGATTAGAGGTTGCAAACGGTTTACCTATTACTTAGATAAGAATTTGATGAGGTTATTAATTTTATCATAACAGACATTTAGGACATTGCCTACTACTATTATAAACGTGAAAGTTTGTAAGGAATGAATGAATCGACGGATGTATGGATGGGTGGATTTATATTTGTTAGTCTTTCAAACAAAAACAACTGAACGGATTTTGATGAATTTTGGTACGGTAGTAATTTAAGCTCTGGATTAACAGATAGGTTAATTTTTCTGTGGTACTTTATAGGCGTTTCTGTGGGATATAGGGCAACTTTTTAATTAAAAGTAACTCATAAAGGTAGAGATTTTAAGTATTTCAAATTTCAATAATCCCAAAAAAGTTAAAGTTAAATTAATTTTACTTTAACTTCTTTGAGATTATTGAAATTTGAAAGTGTGATTTGATTAAATAAAAACATTCTCCGTTTCTACAGAATTAAAAAAAAAAATCAGCTAAAGTCAGAAAAAAAATTGTACTAGGGACATGTATTATGTGAAGAGGTAGCCGATAGCATTCCTTACCGATATTTACACAGTCCCCGATAAATCGCAGGAATGTAATATTGGGTTCTGTATCGTCCGACCTATTGTCGTATTGTTCCGTAGATATATCGTCCCCCGACCGCACTGGAATTTTATATTAAACCCTGATTTCGGTCAGGGGTGGGGGTAGAAAAACTCCACGTTTATTTACCAAGTTTCAGGAGAAATTTCTTCTTTTATTTAGTAGGTAGTGTGCCTTATTACCTAATGCTGGTTATCTTTCCAAAGGCAAATTTAGGATAGATGGTCAATGTTCTCTATAATAATTAGATTTTTTACTAATAGGGGATCGGAACGATTTTTTAAAATTGCATAAATGAATAGTACTCATAAATATAAGTAAATTTACTCATATTTAAGAGTACTATTCATTTATGCGATTTAAAAAAAATCAATGTCCATCAGAAGAAACAGTATATCAAAAATCAATATTTTCAAAAGTACAGCGATTTATAATAATAACAAAAAATAATGCGTACAATTGTATGGAGAAATTTGTACTTGACAATATCAGTCAGAAATCTGTCAGCATATTATAATATCTCTAGTAATATTACAATCTAACGGTTTTTACAATTTTACGGTGACATATAATATACAGACGCAAGTCTCGTAAAAACGCTCCATACTAAAGTCGTACTCACGACTCACGAGTGACGTCACTCGCCGCAGGAACATAATATTTGTAAATATGTCCGATATTTGTGCGTTTATGTTAATACTTACCAATTACCATAATGAATATGTTTGTATACAGGGTTATTTTTTCACCAGTACAATAAATCAACATACGTAATAGTTGTCATAAATAAAAAATACTAGCGATTTTTGTTACTACCCCTTTGGAACAAAAAAACAAAATTATCAATCCCCGAACTTATCCGCTAAACTAATACAAAATGTGGATACGTTACGCATCTATCGATGCTTTGTTGCCAACTCGTGCGCCGCCCGGCCGATCGCTTACCCCACCTCGCCGCCCCCTACCTCATACCGCACCCGTTGACGCCTTGTAGTTAGTGCGCACATGCGGTATTAGATTGGTTATAGGATAAAATAATTAAAATGAATAAAAACATATTTTTTTTTATTTGAGAAATGTACTCTATTATCGATACCAATGATGTGGTAAAATTTATTGTACCGATGAAAAAATATTCCTGTATAATGTAAGTAAAGTAATGATGTAGGTTTAGTAATAAGTACCTCAATATTTCTGAGTGAATTAATGAAAAAAAATTAGACGTACATAGTCCGATTCTCTATTGCATATAAATATTAAATAATTAGAAATTGTTGAAACTTTATCATAAGGTAGGTAGGTAAAATATTTTTATGTATGTAATTGTACGTAAGAATATATTTTGTATCTATGTGTTCGCGATAATCTCAAAAACTACTAAACAGAAAAGCTCTTTAAAATAGAATATTGTTAGATATTAGAATATCTAACAATATTATGTTTATTTTATCGCAAACGGAATACCTAAATCAATAAATCGTCTTCGCCTATTTAATGATACCCCACACTATGGTGTAGACGCGAGAAAAAAAATCATCCCCTCCTTTAGTGCACGGGAGGTACCCCAATTTTTTTTCCTGATTTTATTTTATTACCTTGTCAACGTGGTAAATACACATATTCATGCAGTTTCATCTTTCTAGGACTAACCGTTTGGACGGGAAGCTGAAGACGGACGGACGTGACCAAAGTCTTACCATAAAGACCAAAGACCAAACCATAAAGATTCCGAGACTACGGAACCTTAAAAATAATATGTGGCATGAAAAAGCTAGTGTTGTATTAAGCACTTATAGCTGATAATAAGACTATAAACGTCATAGTAACAAATTAGTGATTATCGATTTCATTGACTGAATTGTAATCGTTTTTTAATTACTTATAATATGTCGTTAGTGTCGAATTTTATTGATTTTATATATTCAGCTGTAATTTGTATGGATGTATTCAATTTATATAGAGTTTTAAGAGACGTGATACCTACCTACTTCCTTCCTAGATTTTATATGATTTTAATATTATGACATTAAAATCATAATCTATACTATAATATAATAAAGAGGAAAAGTTTGTTTGTTTGTTTGCATTGAATAGGTTTCGAAACTACTGGACGGATTTTGATGAAATTTGGCACAGACGTAGAGTAGACATAGACTACTTTTTATCTCGAAAAATGTACAGTTTCTGCGAATTTTACTTTTGAGCGCACGAAGTCGCAGGCAACATCTAATAAGTAATATTTCAATTAAAAAGCTGCTTTTGTTTAAAGATTAATCAATAAATAAAAGCTTGTATAAGAATATGCTATTGGATATTGTCTTAACAAATATACTTATTATAAAAAAATAAAAGTTGCATTAAAATGGGACCAGCATTTGTCACACCCCACTTTATTATAATTTCACTAAGCGTATTGTAATGCGTATTATCAAGCGCGCTTCATTGCCACTAGGGGGAGAACAAAAAGTGACGGACGAACTGACAGACACACATATTAATATTTACACACGTCATATACAATTATCAGTCAGACGTGCACCTTTAATGCAATAATTGTAGGGTGACCATCGGCCGAGATAATTGCGAGACTGTTCCAAATTGGTCACATCTTTAAATATTTTTGACAGGGAATTATTCTGTAAATTTTTAACACAGAAATAATCCGTCAAAAACAAAGACTCCCTAATCGTAGCCTTTAGTACCTATAGTTTCAAAACGAAATTTGCTACAAGTTACAACCCTTGTAAAATAATAAAACGAATTTCTAATATTTTTTTACATCTAGGCGTTAGAACCAGCGCCCTTGCCGAGTGCTGGTGACCACAACAACACTCAGCCCCCAGATGAGATTGACAGCTGTCAGGCTGTGAGCCTGTGACCCGCTGGTGTAAAACTTTAATCACAATATTTCCTCTCCCCTGCTAGAATGTTAATTTCTCCATTGTCGAGTCCCGATGGGCGCGGCTTCATATCCATGAATAAATTACTCGATGCCAATTCTACTAATTTGTTAAGAGGGTCATTGTCTAAAGTAAACACACAGAGTCAAGCATCGTCGACGCCTTTATATTGGCTTCAAAAGCTTGTTGATTTTTTGTTGAAGAGATCGCTGATTGGATTGTAGTACGCTGTATGGCCATTCATCACTAGTTTATCTGTGATCTAATGGCAAGTTCTAATTAGCAGTTCAATAAATTGAGGACTTATTAAAAGTTGTGAAAGCAACTAAGAACATATATCAGACATTTTGTACATAGCTCAGCATAGTGTTAAAAATTATGAAGACACGTCATTATCATTTGCGGACAGGGTTTTGAAAAATCCAATTAATTCTTAATTACGTGTCTATGGAAATAATAAAACAATAGAAAAGCACATTACACGAATACCTGCATAGAAAATATTTGTGCTAATTATAATGTTAGGTAAGGTGTAGGTTTAGTGCTGAAGAAGGACGCTCCAAACGGTCTTTATGATCACTATAAATCATATTAATTGCTGTTTTACACAACTTTTTATATCTGCATAATGTATGATGATCGTTATCAAGTGTAAATAAAATAGTCATTAAGTATATTTTGTTATATTCTTGTATTTTTTGTTTATTGCGTATCAAATCATAAAAGAAAATGACCCCCTTTGCAGTTTATACCTCGGTGTTTGAACTGTATTATTTCGTTCTGTTCGGTTACAGAAGATGGCTCAACCGTTACTGTGAGTGTAACATCTGAGAGGTATCTCATAAATGTTAAATATTATTGAACCGTAACATGCGCTCGCCTGCCCGAATGTCTTTTGTTTCGACGTTAACTAAAACGAACAAAAGAGATCGAAAAGCGTGAAAATTCCCATTTTTCACGAACCAATTAGTCGCACGCGATTCTATCGGCTACCGCATGGTAATAGAGCCGGGTATCGCTCGACGAGAGCACAATCGTATTACACAGATAAAACATTTAAATACCAGTGGTTAGGGGCCATTATCGTTTGAGTAAAATATTAATAGTTACTGGTAATTCTTAAACTAAATAGTTTTGAACAGTGGAGATCGTTTGAGATTCGCCACGGCCATCGGGATCATTGTTGTGTGAACAGTGGCTAAGAGTGACGTCACAGAAGTAGGCTCAGAAAGTTTATGAGATATTGTCAGTGCAGCGGTACCGTTACAGGTAACAACTAACAAAGTATACCAATTGTTTCAGTTATAAATAAACTAAAAATTTAGTTCTAAAATAAGATGAAATTAATTTTAATGACACTTAGAAATTAATATAGACTTATTATTTATATGATACAAACATCTAAAAGCTCATAATAGACGTAGTTCTAGAGCCCTAAAAGAAAATTCATAGATTATTTATTTTAGGTAGGTTACGTACCTACCTACCTAAAATAATTTTTAAAGTGCTTTTTAGAAATGATAATGGGGATATATGTTATTGATTAAACTGCAGATTATTGTTGGGAATTCATGTTTCACAGTAATAATATACAAAACTTCTTGCACTTTTATCCTGATGATGATTTAGTCGAAACCGGTCATGTAATGCCTATATTAAAATTAATGTAAAATATCTATTAAAGTGGAAAAAGCGCAAGAAGTTCTGTGTTATTATTATTACTGTGAATTGTGAAATAATGGAGATAACTTGAGATTAAATACAGATTATAATAATTATGTGATAGATTAATTATCAATGTTAATATCACAATATATGTAGCTTGTAAGTTGTCTCTGGAATGATATTTGGGAGTCGAGGCTAGACACTCGAGCTTCGACCATGATTTATCATGTACATTTGCGGCCCTTTACAGCAATAGTCAACAACTTCAAATACGCTACCTGAATATATATTTCATACTTAAAAATGCTAATGATAGACCAATACACTTGACCCATACAACAATACTCGAGCCAGAAGCGATTCGAGACAAAGAGAGGTCTAGGTAGGTTTGACAATTTGAAAAACATTATTTAAAACGTACACGGTAGCTTGTACCGATGAGTTTGTGTAATTATGGTGATGAGGCTGGCCACTGAGAGGTGACGTGACCATTTGACATAACGTCATACTCATATCATTATGCTGGTATCGGCATTCCTGATACCTTCTACTTGAATTGGATTGATCCTAAAGTGCTCGCTATAAAGCTTCAATAATTACTGCTTCCATGATATTTTACAAAATAAACTGGTCTGCAAAAAAATCTCTCCTTTATGTTTTATGCGTGATAACATCGTAGTAGGTGTTGGAGCACCGGAATTAAACAATCAAGTATATAAAGAACATTTTTTTTTAATAAAGCTCTTTTCTTTTATCAGTTAAATCAATTCCCATACAAATTTATTTTCGCTCATGATATAAAATACGTAGACTACACCTAATATTCTAAACAAAAATATCTAATATGAACTTTGTGCACAACTTCCAAAAATATTTAGAAACAAAGAACCATTGAAATAAAGATTTTAAACAATTGAAAGACAAGTTTTCATTTAACTGTTGTGAGGTTACAGCGAATACTCAAGCGCATTTAAGTAGAACAATAAAAATCTCTTTAGACATTTTCCTTCTTTCTCTAACGACTCGCTAAAATTGATTTTGTATTTATAGAGATATTTATAGAGAGCTCTTGTATACTGCGCACACACTTGGGTACTGTAAAATTACTCCTGCGTAACTGGCCTGGTTTCAATGAAACCGGCCACCGTCACCGACATCGGTGTGGGGAGTTATTTATGATTTAAATGTATAAAACGAATTAAAATATGTATACGATACGATATAGGAAAAATTTAAAAAACCGTTAATTTGTGATTCAAAGCATTAAAATCATACATTTTTTTTAAAACATACATTTTAGAAGGACGATTTCGTTGCAGATCAGTGATATTAATCAAAAAGATTTTTGTATTTCGCCATCCTTCATCAAAAGGTTCTTGGTTAATATATTCACGTTCCAAAATCATTGTGTTCATATTTTTATGGAGTTTTATATTTGAATTACATTGAATGTGTCTGCTAAGCGTACAGAATAAAATACATTATATGATTACAACAAAGGGTTTAGCTCGCCTGCATACAATTGTTTGTCGATTTGTACATTTTTTTGTCTCGCTCGCATCTGTTCGTGTATGACGAATTACTTGTCATTTTGACAGTCCCGGGTTCATCAAATGTAATTGTCACCCTTTTGATGTTAGCAAAATTCGACGGTTTCGTACTTTTTGGGGTGTTGATTAAAGTTATGGGGGCTGATTTTTGTTAGCTGACATGCCCCTTAATTCTTAAAAATTTGTCTCGTACAAGTGTCAAGTGCAGGTTTTGGTATCAATCGATATATTTCTAACTCTTTCTAAAGAACATATTAGTTTCATGTAGGCAAGTATTAAGATAATTTGAACTTAATGATTGGTTGCATGACAATCAAAAACTATTAACAACATCGGAAGACCTAGAATAATATTTACCCAATATTTCCTAAGATCTCGTCCCCAAATCCCCTTGTAATTGCTGACAATTGCCGCGTGTAGCGAACAAACAGAAAGGGTTGATACAGCCGAATCACTGTAGTTCTGATCTGTTGTGTTCCCTGAGCGGAAGTTGTCTGTTACAGATCGTAGAGCGACTAGCGAGTATTATTAGCTGGGTGACATTATCTCATTTTTTATAAATTATTCATTATTACAACCAAAATATTTATAGGAGAAATAAATATTTAGAATATTCTTCACTTTAATACCTACTTCTTATTCCCGAAAGTAGATATTTATAGCTACGACGATGCCCTTTTCAGTGAGGCAATAAAATACACCTTAAATAATTTGATTGAGCACGAAACATTTCCAATTACCAAATGAGACGACCTATCATATTCGGCGCCGGTAGCGGAGGCGGGAGCGGGCGCGGGTGCGGCGCCGGCAGCAGCGGCGCGGGTCTGCAGCCCCGCCCAGCCCACCTGATCTAATATTGAACACACTAGATACAAGGAATTTAATAATCCCAAACCGACACCCGACCCCACCCCACCTAAATTATTTACAACGATTTTATGATTACATCCATTGAAGTGAGTGCAGGACGTGAGCCGAAAGTCGAGTGGCCGGTGAAAAATGGCGGGAAATCGTTACCAGTTAATATTTTATTGGTTACGATAGCTCTGAGTTATGTTAGTTGGGTAATTTTCAATTTTGTGCCTGAAATATTAATAAGTACGACCCCAGTTTACGGCGGAATCCGGGGAATCCCGCGAGGATTGTAACACTAAGCGCCTACGTGATAGATTATGTTTTTATGTGGCAACACTGTACGAAAATCATAAACGAGTTTTCCAGAACATAGAACAGAAGAATAATTAACTAGAAAAGTAAAATTAAAAAGCTTTAATTAATTGATAGTAATGAAGATCTTTATCTCTACTGTATTAATTTGGAACTAAAACCGAAATCGAGTAAACCGTCCTAATGATAGATTAGAACAGTCGTAGATGCGGGATTAGATGGATTCAATTAAAAATTTAAATCGTGTTCGGTCGGTATCAGAAGCGGAATTGGATAATATAATCGAATAAAATCGAGTTGTGATTATGAAATCGATAGTCGCTACGGAAACAATCGGACAGGCGTGGAGGAGCGAATCGATTCCGTTCCGTCACTTAGAGCTGAGACCCGTGACGTCCGAATGTAATGAATTTGTTTAATCAAATCAAACTAGAGACGCTGCTCAAAAAAGAAAGAAACAATAACCAGAACTATGGTTAACTACTCTTAGATGTCTTATGCAGGGTCGTTCAAATATTATAGTTGTTTAGTCAAATATGGAAAATCTACTCAGTGTTACTTGTTTAGTCTCAAAACTAGGTATTAAATTAACAAATAGGAACTCTTCATTAAAAATTTTGCTAGTTTTAAAAGTATTTTAGGAACTATAAAAATCTTAAAAGCATGTTAAAATAATTAAATTACTATAAAAATAGTAGTTAGTTAAAACACAAGACTTGTAAGTACTGTTTTTTGGTAACGGCAATATTCAAAAGTAATTTTAGAAATAAACAAGACTCATTTTAATAATTTGCATACCATAAAATTATGTCAATGAAACCAAAAATACAGACAATAAACTTTATGATTATGAATAAAATGTTTTACTACTCATAACTTATGCGGGAATATATTGTTATTGCGCCAATTTTTGACATTTCGCTCATTGTTCAAAAATTTATAATTTTATGAGCATTTTGGCGGTAAAAGTTAATGCGTTTGAAGATGTGTATCTTAGTAATAAACGTTTAGAAACAACAGTTTAAGAAGCACTTAAAGTTATAAGTATCATAGGAATTTGTTGAATGCACGTGGAAAATTAATAGCGAGCGAGTGGGGGGAAATCTTTACTAGAAATCCTTGGAACCTCACTGGCGATAACATCATTGTCTGTTGCATTATTTGTAATTCTGGTCATAGCTGGAAGGAGTTATGAGGATGTGATGGGCTCAAACATGTCACTAATTCTGTTACAGCCCCCAATTGTACTGTCATAAGCTACACTTAGTACTTCTTCGTCGTTTCTATTCATTGAGTATATTTCAAAAATAAGATTACCTATAGCTTATTTAACTCCCTGTTCCTTATTTTGATTTGATTTATGGAAATTAGACACACTTATTCTCCCTTATTAATAAGATTATTTACTACACGGATTAGCTAATCCAACATGGCTATCTCTGTCAGATAGTTTGGAACAGTCACTTGATAGACAAAGAGAGCGATTTGGCTTTGCTTATCCCATGGTGTAAATATTTTTATTAATAAGGAGGATTATGTCTGCATTCAGTGGGTTTCTATGGTCTATACATAATATATTGCTATTTATTTTATGGGCGAACCGACATTATAACCAATAGTTTAAGGAAGGTAAGGGAATCGGATAGCCATACTAGTTCATGAAGCAAATTACTGAACAATGTGGTGTGTCGGTCCATTTGTCTGTCCGTTTGTGAACAAAAGCGCTGGCCAATTAGTCGAATCACCTCAACTCATCCGAATTTCATCGCATAATTGTCAGTTATAATTGAAAAACGCAATTACAGCGCGAGCACGTCACTTAATTAATATTAAATTCGCAAATAATCGCCCCTCCCCCGCTACACCCCTAGCCGCCCCTCCCCCGGGACGCGGGCGAGGCGGTGTGATTGAATTATAGGGAAATTTTGAATTTTGAATAATTCACGGGCCAAAGTTAGCCCTTTACGGCTTAGGGACCAGACACCTCTGCGCGAATTTTAATGTGAATTTAATTATCTCACTCAATTCTTACTTAGTACTTATAAGTTTACGGGCCAGTTATTTCATAAACATAATATATTCAACGATAAAGGAGTTGAGTGTCTTTTTAACAAGGATATCCTTTGCGTTTTGAAGGGGATTGGCATTTCTTGTTGACGTTATTTAAGCGATAACGTCTGCGACGATCAAGTATTTGATTGTTCTAGTATTAAATTGCTGATATTAATGGAGTAAAAATAAAAGTAAAAAATTATGAATAACCTAACCTAACCAAGAGTATGTCAGGACATGACTGTCTAAGAAGGGTTCCGTAACTATCAACGCGTAATAGGGTTTTTTTCAAATAAACTGAAAAGTTAATGTCCGATTTCGATCAAAATAATTTTCCTAAAGAGTTTTTAGCACAGTCCATCTGCATGGAAACTTACAAGTTTCTATCTTGAATAGTTTAGAAATGCTAGGGGGGATCAACTTACAATCCACTTTGGAGGCCGATTACTCGAAAATAGTTAACTTTGTAAAAAAGTCATGTATTAAAGCTTGCCTTTATTTTAAAATACATGTCGCATCCGGTCATAAAGCGGAAACGAAACTACAAGTGTGCCCTCTATTAGAAACGTGTTTGGCGCGCTTTGACGGAGTCTAGTCTGAAGTTCGTGCAATCGACATGGTGGGGATGTGTTGGAGCCTACCTGGTTAAGAGGATGAGCTATCACATCTCGAGTAGTCGTTGTTCGTTCGTTCGTCCATAGTTTCGTTTTAGTACCAGTGTTTATAAAGGCATTGATTTTGTAAGGTGTACATTATAAAGAATTGTAATTCCGAATAAACAAGTGATATTGTAAGTCTATAATAATTCTCTTTGCACGATTTACCCATGCAAGCCCACAATACAGTATATCTCAATGGTATAGATTCAAAATCATGAGCCATCAGACGACATCAGAATCGGGATCAAGTCGTGCAAAGAAAGAAAATTATTGTCCGAAAAAGTAAGGGTATTAAGAAAAAAAAAAAAAAGTGTAATCTAGCTCGCACAAAGGCTACAAAAAGTGTTAATAATCATTGCGAATGATGTGGATCGAGTTTGGCAGTATGTACAACAAGGAAGCACGCCATGCATACGGCGTAACTGTGAAACTATGGGACAGCAGTGAATTGAATGCTGCAAGGTGACCTTGTACCAATAACCCTTTGTTCGTGCTCGCCACGAAGACAGGATTAAGACGGAGTTGAAGTAAGGACAGCCGAGCGGTGACGTGATTACGACAGTAACATGACGTGTATGGTGGTGACACGAGCGCGGTGGCGCATCAACGACAGGCTTTGGATAAGAATTCGGTGGTTGTGGTAAAAGGTGGTAGCCAACTTTTATTTCTCGCTATAATTTTTAAGACCTTCAATACAATAGTGATTTATCTCGTGTTTCAAGTGTTCATGAAATTGCTTGCTTATATCTCAAAATAACCTTTACAGTTTAGTGTTCAGTTGTTTTGCTTTTTTATTTTATATTGTGCAGATTGACGTTCGACTGGGCGATGCACAGCCGCGCCCAGGGGACTACAAGCGGCGCTGCGTGGCCGAGCAGCGGCAGCGCGGGCGGCGGCTACCTCCATGGCGGCATGGCAGTGCCAAATGGATGTGAATTGCGCTTCTACTGGACTGGTCTATTCGCTTTACAATGATGCGAACTGGTTGTATCGAACTTTACTTATTTCATTATAGGGTTATAAATTATTCTGGTTTTATAACCAAAGTATTATGAAAAAGAAACAAAGTAAATGAGCAGAAATAAACGCAAAGTAAAAACGAATACTCAGTACATACGACATACGTCTAACAGACTCATTATTGTTACTGTTTGATTAACCGAAGTGCATTACGCTTGAATATAGCAGTAGTTACTAAAAAGCTAAATTATTTCTGGTAATTAAAAATCATTTACGATATTCCATTTAGTGATATCACATTGTACTTTGTAATAAAATGACAAGTCACGGCAGTACGCGCAAGTTGTAAACAACTCTTGCGAAAACAAAGACAATCCTTATCAATTGCAGGTAGGTATTCCTGAAAAACAATAGCTGGTGCACTGCGTAAACAAAATCAGTTGACGTGTACTTTAACAATGTTTAGGCGATATTAGTTTGAAACGACTTCAATTAAGTTTTACGTCTACCTACCTAGTAATTATTGAAGCTCAACTTTGTAGTTGGTTTTAATCACAGTACATACAGTTTGTGAATAGCCTTATTTCTTATTTGGCGTTACTGCACACGTAGTAAGAGAAATTAATCATTGGTCAGTTTCAAAAGTGACTTTAAATAATGTCATGTATGTTGTTGTTTATTCTGAAAGTGTCTAAAAGAACTGTTAGATAACATGATAATAAGTTCTAGGACATTGGCAATTCGCGAGAAAACTCTGTCAGCTTATGATATCGTTGTTGTAAGCTGTAAAGAAACATTACATGTTTTGTCAATCTATTACTTTTTTAGACTAGGCCGATTGGAATAATTAAAAGTGCGAAAATAACATGATAATATTGTTTGTGTGGTGGCTTATGATCGTGCATCACTAAGTTGTGGTATGCGGTAAGCAGGTGCCTATGGCTGGTGTTGATGGTGATTGCAGCAGCACACGCTCAACGGTTCAGTTGCTGTGACTGAGGCGGATAAGAAAGCGCTGAAGATGACGGTGATCGCGGCAGCACACGCTCAACGGTCCAGTGGCTGTGACTAAGGCAGATAAGAAAGCTCTTCGGTGGACTCCAGTGAACTTCGGTGAACTTGGTTATCGTGTAAAAGGTTGTAAACGCACTTGGAAGTCTTCTGGTACAGTAAGACTGTAAAAGCCTTTCCTCATTGAATCAGTTTGATTGTTGAAAGGAAATGAAATTAACTTTATTGCATAATCAAATCTGACATTTTTATCTTAAAGAGAAAGGAAATCCATTTTCTAGCTATCGCAGTTCTTGAGATACAGCCTGGTGACAGACAGACATACAGCAAAGTCTTAGATTTTATGTTCCTGTTTTTTACCCTTAGATACGGAACCCTAAAAAGAACGTAATTGGACATAGTTTGGACAATTTTTGTGCTGTATTATTTTGTGTACAGACGCACCGCGACGCGACGAGACGCGACGCGACGGAGCGCAGCAGGTGGTGTGGGCCGTGCGACGGGGTGCCGCGGCGGCCAGGGATCTGCACTCTGTACTTCATTGAAGTATCAGATTTGGAACTAAAATTATTTGGTGAGCGTAATTGTTTATCTCGTGACTGTAGTGTGATGACTCGGTATAGTCTTTTAAATGAACACATTTTAAAAGATCTTCGTTTAGAAGAAACATTGATTGTTTTATACAGTAACCGAGATAGTACAATAATACACGTTT
This sequence comes from Glaucopsyche alexis, assembly GCA_905404095.1. Classification (NCBI taxonomy): domain Eukaryota; kingdom Metazoa; phylum Arthropoda; class Insecta; order Lepidoptera; family Lycaenidae; genus Glaucopsyche; species Glaucopsyche alexis. Next base: position 30,132,071 of record FR990045.1, on the reverse strand, counting down.
TGAAAAGCAGTAATGCGGAAGTAAATAGATTTTCGATTAGTGATTCTTATTTATTGAAAAATAGGGACGTAATCAGACGAAATTACAATTTTTGAGATAGACCGTTATACACTAAAAGCTGTAAATTATTAGCGTACCTATAAGTATGCGCACGGTAGTAAAGAAATATGCCATCGGGTCATGTATTGGTCGAGGTTAATAATGATTTGGTTAATGATGAACAAATTGAAGTTGTAATCAAAAATCGAGTAAAATCTTTATCTACCGTACTGTGTTCGATCGTACCAGTTAATCTGGACGTAGCCGGCAACTTGGATGCGCGGTAAGCGGGTAGAGGATAGTGATTGCTATTTACCTTAAGGCTTTAAATTCAAAAAGAACTTATAAGTATGCTCATGATAGGAATTATAAAAATGCCAGAACATTCACCTGACATTGCTACAAATACATTTAATAATAAAATTAACGAATAAATTTGTAGGTGCCACAGTCACAGGGATGACAAACTATGTATGTGTGTGTTTGTGTATTACACTAAGTCACAGAGATGACTATCATTGAATACAGTCACAGGGTTGACGATTTGTTGCGGTTCAGTCACAGGGATGACAAACTATGTATGTGTGTGTTTTTGTGTATTACACCAAGTCACAGGGATGACTATCATTGAATACAGTCACAGAGTTGACGATTTGTTGCGGTTTAGTCACAGGGATGACTAATCGACATATTTGAAATGGTCACAGGGCTGACTATTGTAGGACACTTGTAGTCACAGAGATGACTGATCGACATATTTGTAATGGTCACAGGGATGACTATTGTAGAACACTTGTAGTCACAGAGATGACTGATCGACATATTTGAAATGGTCACAGGGCTGACTATCGTAGAACACTTGTAGTCACAGGGATGACTACTCGACATATTTGTAATGGTCACAGGGCTGACTATTGTAGAACACTTGTAGTCACAGGGATGACTACTCGACATATTTGTAATGGTCACAGGGCTGACTATTGTAGAACACTTTTTAATATCACAAATCACAAAATATTGAGTTAAAAGTTAAATAATTATTGATAAAAGGAGTTGAGTTTGTTATGAGACAAAATAGATAAGGTCAGGTATAGCCGAGCGTGAACGATACTGTGTGGTATTTTCTTTTGTTTCAGACTAGCACACACGGGGACGTGTGCTACACAGGATGGCCGTGTCGCATCCGGTCATAAAGCGGAAACGAAACTACAAGTGTGCCCTCTATTAGAAACGTGTTTGGCGCGCTTTGACGGAGTCTAGTCTGAAGTTCGTGCAATCGACATGGTGGGGATGTGTTGGAGCCTACCTGGTTAAGAGGATGAGCTATCACATCTCGAGTAGTCGTTGTTCGTTCGTTCGTCCATAGTTTCGTTTTAGTACCAGTGTTTATAAAGGCATTGATTTTGTAAGGTGTACATTATAAAGAATTGTAATTCCGAATAAACAAGTGATATTGTAAGTCTATAATAATTCTCTTTGCACGATTTACCCATGCAAGCCCACAATACAGTATATCTCAATGGTATAGATTCAAAATCATGAGCCATCAGACGACATACATATTCTACGATATCCCACACGATGGGATAGAATGAAAAAAAAATTTCATCCCCACTTCACATGTATGGAGAGCCACCCCTAAAATATAAAATTATTTTATGACGCCAAAACTGAGATCTATATACAGTCTTTAAAGTTTAACTATATCCATTTTTATCAATTTTTATTCATAATTACAGAGGCGCGGACAGACAGACAGAGAGACGGACGGACAGAGCGAAACTATAAGGGTTCCTTGAGTATTACGGAACCCTAAAACAACACCAAAACATTTCACCGTAATATTTGAAGTCAGCCATTGTAATGGGATCGTTACAGCGAACATACCTGTGCCCTTTGTCAACGGTAATGTGGAATGTCATTTAAATTTCATAGGCGTCGTTATAACATACAAACGTCTGTATGTGCAGCGCGGTTTAGCGTCACCGATACCGAATATTTTCATGGCGAAATTTAATTACCGAAGGGCACAATGGAAAAAGCATTTTAACGTGGCAGCTACAGATCACCGGACCGCCTCACCGAAATTCAATTTAGTTCATTTTGCAGCGTTCACGCCGACAAAACCGGGCGACAAACCAAACAATTACACAAACGTGTGCCGAAACCATAATTTTTCCACGAAAAACTATGGATACGCGAAAAAAGTGACATTTCGTTAGGGTTTTGCGCCAAAGCACTGGCCATTTTTGACAGCTGTCAGAGTTGTCCGCGATTGCGTCTTTTGTGAAATGACTTTTCACGTTGTAAATTAAAAAAGTCGCACGCGGGACGTCGGAATAACACATTGTTATCCCACACAAATTACCCGGCGCATAGGCAGAGATAATCGGACGAGATGTCGATACATGCATCACAATCCCGTCGTCATTTCAATACCTATTGTGCACGCCGGGCCCGCGCCGGCTCCGCGCCGAAACGTCATAACCGCGGGGACAATGCACGCTCATCCGTCATTTGCCGACTGAAGATACATGACAATCGATCGAGATTCAGAACGTAACATGTCTTTGTCGGATGACGAGTGATTCTGACGCTCTTGACTGATTTCCGAACGTCAACAACTCGTTTAGTTCTTTCTTCAAAATTTTCTCGGCCGGTCCCGATGGTAGTTGTCACGGGGTGACGTGACGATGTGCGGCTGTCAGCTTTAAATTGGCTAGTGACGGGTGCGGACGTATCGCGTCGGATCTAGATCGGCGTGTGGACATGTTAATTGTTGGGTACGAGACGCGCGTAGGAGTGCGTCCTACTGCCGCTGACGTCTCGTACCTATCGCCGCATCATCCCTGACCTTCATCAGCTAAAATTATCGCCGTCAAAGAGAATTTTATAACACGTGACCTTTCTAAATAACTGTCCAGCTATTATTGGCCGATCATTATATTCTGACGTGAATACGGGCAATTTGAATCTGTTCATTTTATTGCGCGGATGAAATGCCCTTCCTTTTATAGCTAGGTGTGCTTACCTGGATCCGTCGCATCAAGGGTCTGTGGCGGGGGCTGACTCAGGGGTCCGGGGGTACCGCCTGAGCCGGGGGATCTGACGTCGTCGTTGACCGCACCACCGTACGATAACGACGATGAGGGCGGTCTCTGTGGGAAAAGAGAAAACAGGATTAATAAAACTAAACGGTCGGAAACTCTAAAATAATGATCAAGGTAAATTAATCTCTATCTTATTATCTGCTATTAAGCTAGTGAATTTGTTTGTTTCAACGATTATATTTTATTACTCTTTCAAGTCCTGTTTTACGCTTGGTCGTCGTCCATTTTTATTCACCTTTTTACCTTTTTTTCCATCCACGTATCCTATATTCCAAACTCTAGTGCTAAAATATCCGATACACCTGAGGTAAACGATGTCCACGGCCATTGTTTCGCAAGCGTGGGTAATGATGCGCAGGCGCACGCCAGGCGACCATTACCCGCACCTGGCCTACCTAATGGGACGAATCAAAGTTCACACACCATTATACAAAAACTATATTGATAAAACGTAACGCTTCTATTTCAATATTACATCTGCAATGGGAGTAAATGTTAAAGTAAATTCTTTGGGAATTATCTTTGTAAAGCAGGTAGAGTTAACAATATTCTGTCGTTTAAAATTTTGACAAAACATTAATTGACGTCGAAAATCATCTGCTGGCTGGAGATTATTTTTTTATTTTTGTTCGTTTTACGTTTTGTTTGAGACTTATGGGATATGTGTAACCAGTTTTCCAGTCTTTACCATGACCGTTTGTTTAATATTAGGTGTCTTTTGAGGGATCCTCTTCTTTCGCATAATTTTATTTGTCATAATTTCATTTGGCATACATCACTTGGCATAATTTTACTACGCATAATAATACTTTGGCATAATGGTTTCTTGGCATACTACATCATTAGGCATAAATATCATTTAGACTAATATTGTTTGTCCTAATTTAATGAGGCATAACTCGTCAGGCATAATTTTTCTTGTCATAATAATACTTTGGCATAATTGTTTTTCGGCATAAACTCGTTAGGCATATTTTTTTGTCATAATAAATTCAAGGCATTCTGTCACAAGGCACAAATTTGCATAAAATGGAACGACATAATGAAAACACGGTTAAGGTAATTAAAGGCATAATTATAAAATATTAAAAGCAGGTATTACACTCATATACCTAGTGTAACATCTGTAACAGTAGGTTAAGTTGCGGCGGGGTGGCCCTTGGGCCACCCGTAAGCCGCTAACATGTTTAAAATAATTAGCTCGACATGTTCTTAGATAGCAGTTCGTGTTTTTTGTCCGAGTTTAATTTCGTAATCAGTCGAAAATTACAACTATAATTGTTATTTCGTCTTAACTCGCACACCCAGTAGAATTTATCATTCATTAGTATGTGAAAAAAATGCTACAAATATGTATGCGTAAATATAATAATATGCTTAAATATCATTATGCGTAAATATATTTATGCTTTTTAATATTATGCATAAAAATATTATTCTTAATGAATATTATGCGTAAAAAAATATATGCCTTACAATAAGTATGCCTACCAATTATTATGCTTTTAGTAAATATGCGAAAAAAAATTATGCTAAGAAAGTTATGACAAATGAATATTATGCGAAACTACTATTAGGTCAAATGAAATTATGCCAAGTAAAATTATGACATATAATTTTATGCGAAAAAATAGGGAACCGTCTTTTGACGCATTAAATTAAAGTTTACATACTTACAACCTTTTTATAACTTAATTAAAGATTAATGCTGGCGCCTATTTTTTTGTTTTGCTATGAATATGAAAATATGTTAACAAACTGGGAGGTGTGATTGATATTCACAATTAACTCGCTCACTAATTACATGAAAAATTCCTGTTTAATTACCGTCGATGTAATGTTAAATTGATTGTGAACGCTAACGATCGGTGTTCTATTGCGGCAGGAAATTGCTCCAATTTAATATCGCGATCGGCTTAATGATCATCGTTGTCTAAGTTTTAAATCGCCTCGCAAAAAACTCGAAATTGATTAAGTGCCAATTATCTGCGCCACGGCGTATAAATATTTTGTCTTCGATCATGTTTACCTGTGAGCAACACTGCCAAGCGAATTGTTCGATGATAGCCGCAGCCCGAGAAATTCCGATCGAAAATAGAACGTACATAACCCGACTGGCAATTTCAATAATCATTAAAGAAATCGAACAGACGGCGTATTTGAATTTAGAACAGATGTCCGCCACGCCACTTTCAATTAGCCAATCGGGAACCGACGAATCTCAGGTTCATTCCCTAATTTGAATGTCGAGTACGTGTTCGCAATGTAATGACTTTTGCGACTACATTCAGTGCGGAATACAAAACACACAAAGTACGAATTTACTGAACGACCACTTTATTGATATACAAGAAACAGCCTATTAGTTACCAAAAATGACTGGTAACAGAACGAAAAATGTGTTCCAAATTGTACGTTTTTAAATTGAATGCATAGTTGTTTTTGTAGCAGGAAGCGTCGCTGCTAATGCGTTCAGTTCACACCACATGTGAGAATCAAAAATGACTTACTCGGCTCGCGAGTGTCATTTATGTTATATTGTTATAATTTTGTTTATCCATGGGGGATACGGTTTGGTATCGTTAGCGAATACTGTCAGTCAGCATTTGGTTAACGATCAACGAAATAACACCTCTTGTTGTTTTACTATGGTTTTGATAAGAGGCGTTTGTCACGCAATGTTTGTCTTATTGTACACAAATTATTTACTTAAATAAATATGTTATTTGATTTTGGATTTAGTGAATTGGTGTTTAAATATATTCAGTTAATATATTCTAATTTAAATCTCAATTCGTTGAAATTTTTCATAATAAGAGTGCAACTTTGAAATAACTGCTATACTACTACTAAGTCCTATATTATATTTATAAGACAATCTGTTAATACATAGTTTATTGCAACTAGTGATTTATGTATTGTAACATTGCTATTAGAATAAAGACCTGCTTCACAATTTTCTAATAAGTGACGGATAGCATATTCGGAAGTTTTCTGATACCTTATTCGCTGCTTACGGAGTGACAGAGACAAGACATACATATAAGCTATCCGATGGATTGTGAAACAGGCCCGAAGTGTTTAAAAAAATATAAAATATTGCTAATTTGACTCATAGTTTACCAAGATCAGCTAGTGTTAGTGTTATAGGCACTAGCATCAACAGTACCTATTATAAGCACTAGCTTATACTGATAAGCTAGTGCTTCAGTGGCGAAGCGTGTATAGAAGCCGATTCCCATCGGCTTCCCTTTTGTGTTGGATACATTTCAGTAACTATGACAAATTATTTCGAAAACTAATTCACTACAGCAATGACTTATTGTACAAGCTATAGCGTGATGTAGGGCCGCGCGAGCGCCATCTATGCAACGGACATCACAATATCACATAACCCGATGATTAACGGCTTATCGCATTGTATAAAAGACCTTATTTCGTTCTAAATAAAGTTGAAATTTAAATATGCCGTCCTATTGGACGGCCAGTTCGAATTTTGAAAATTGTAATACGGTGTCTGAGGGTTTCAGTAATGAAATATATGTTTCATTCTATAATAGTCATTATTTCGTTTGTTTTAAGGTAAATTCAAACTGTAGGCCTAATGGCTCTTATTACGTTTTGGAAATGAATGACAAAGTATTTGTAAAATTTTATTGGTCGAAATTATCATTAAATAAGCCGCTCGGAGACCGGTTATGGTCTCTCATTGGTTGAAAATCCCAAACATTAGAAAATTTCTTTTGCCATTTTTATGCAAACGACAGTCGACTACATTCCATATTATGCGTTGTAATTTCGTTATAAATTATTCGCTAGTTTCTTGTATTATTGTAATTTGTAGTGTATACTGTAGTGTAAAATATTATATTTATATTGTGAAGTGTACTTATTGGATTGTAAATTGCATTATTGTGGTGAGTAGATTCTAGTAGGCATAGTATTTACTATACATTATTGAAACGATCGTGAATTTCTTAAAATGGCGTTAATACGTCATATTGAATCAAACGAAACTCTAACTCTGTACCGAAATAGATAGAATCCCACGAAGCAGCCTCTAGGTATGTATTTACTATGTACTTGTTTAATATGCATAAAGACCATAGTGGCTTCCCTCTGCGGAAATACCACCCTTCGCCACTGTAGTGCTTATAATACTGCTGATATTCCATCAAGAAAAACCATCACTCATATTAAGATAAATATAATAATAATGAACAGTTTAGTTTGAAAGGCGGGTACGGTCGTAAACTGGTAATTTGGTACGTTGGGTCGCGGATTCGATTCGTAGAAAGGGCGTGGCAGCATTTGGGCGAAAGTTTTTTGCGGTTCTAGAGATATTTGTGGGAACTGCTTGGAACACGTGCAGTTCCATATGTTGCACTAAAGGGATCAACTCATCAACATCATCATCATCATTAATTATTGACATAGCGTAACTTATGGACCCTAATCTGAATTCACATTTATTTCGATTAAAATCTAAACCAGGATATACTTAATTTCGTGTTGTTACTTGTCTCTTTAGCTTGATAGTGAGCTGAATGCTAATCTATCCTTAAATCTGGAAAAAACCGAAGATATTGATTCGCTAGTCACTTTACTATTGAGATTTCGTCTGTCTGTCCGTCTGTCTGTAAACTTACCTACTGTGTCTTCATAACCATGATATCAAGGCAGTTGAATTTTCAGAAGAGAATAAAATAAATATTTAAGAGGAGGGTCCCATAACTCCTATATAACAAACGTGATTTTTATGTCGTTTTGTACCAAACCCTTCGTGCGCAGGTCCGACTCGAACTTGACAGTTTTTTACCTAGCCTAAGGAAATTCATAATTCGATAATATTAAGACCGTCACCCTGCACGTCATCTAGGGATTTTTGCAATTCAATACTCGTTGGATTGAAACAGGCAATTATGAGGTCCCGCGGGAGGCGACACGCGCGAGGTGTCCGGTGTCGTGGGAAAGAGGGAACAGGGATAATGGTATTGAGAAACTGACACATTCGGTTGTCATTTCGCAAATGCAATATCATCAGCGCAGTGGTAGTTACAACATTGTAGGCAATCAAAATGAAAGCAGACCAGATGCAAATGTAATGCAGGTGCAAGAGTGCTAAGCATTACACCTAGTTTCGGGCTACGAAAGACGAAATAGACATATTAAGAATAATAATAATTATAGTCTACATAATCTATGTATATTTTAAATTTTGTAATTATAAATTCTATCTATTCAATATAAAAAACCAAATAAGTGAACTTTGTAATCATTTTAAAGATAAGTCCTATCGCCTAAACTTTCCAACCAATTCCAACGAAATTAAACTAGAAGTAGCGAATAAATTATGATGTCAAATAGATACACCGATAAGGCCCGTCCAGCGTCCACCCCGCTTGGCCCGGGAGCGAGGGGGGAGGGGGGAGGGTACCCGACTTTTCCATTACCATTAATCCTCCCAAATGAGAGTTTACTTGTGTCATCGGGGTCATACGTCTTAATGTAGCGTTTCTTTTGTTTCCCCGTTTGTTTATCTCAGCGTCTCAACCCATTCCAGCTCGGCGACTTACTATCCCAATTTGTTATTTGTATTTATTTTGTAAGTGGATCAGTTCGGTGATTAATATGTGTAGCTAGTTTGTCGTAATGGCTTATTCTGTTTCCCACGAAAGCCGACATATCGGGCAGTATTCGGGACATGCTGATTGAAAGAGAGAAAAACAAATAGAAATCCCTAGCAAGAAAGAAGCAAACAAGAAAAAAGAACATTCGTCAATATCACAATCGTGCAGACTCCACCTGGCGTTCGGAAATTTAATCTTGCGCACGCGCCGCTCCATATTCAAAACAATTCAAATATGGAACGACTCTGTACAACCCTTCCATTGTTCTTTTATTAAACTCTGAATAGATTTCTTTGCGTTTGACGTGAGAGGGCCGTGTGATTTGTTTCCATTAATTTGTGTACGTTCTCGATCAAACGGACGCTGTCAGAAAATAGGACGTAACTTCAGTGCAAATAAAATAGCCTAACCAAGAGCATGTCATGACATGTCTAAGGAGGGTTCCGTAACTATAAACGCGTAATATGTTTTTTTCAAATTACTTCAAAATTTACTGTCCGATTTGGTTCAAAATGATTTTCCTAAAGGTTTTTTAGCATGATCTATCAGCATAGAAAATTGCAAGTTTCTATGTCTTATAGTTTAGCAATGCCGGGGGGAACCAACTTATAAATAACTTTGGAGGCCGATTACTCGAAAATTGTTGACTTTATAAAAAAGTAATGTATGAAACCTTGCCTTTACTTTAAAATACCTATTCAACGAAACCCCACACGAAGGGGTAGAAATAAAAAAAAACATTCCCACTTCACATGTATGGAGAGCCACCCCTAGAATATAAAAATATTTTTTTTTAATGCCAAATCCGAAATATATACACAATCTATGATTATAATATTATATAGTATATTCATAATAACCAAATTTTATCGTTTTATATTCATAATTACCGACGCTTGAAGCGCGGACAGACAGACAGATAGACAGACGGACGGACAGAGCGAAACTATAAGGGTTCCTCAAATATTACGGAACCCTAAAAATCAACTCGAATTAGCTTAATGCAATACGTAAATTTGGCGACAGTTTTAGTCGGTCGTAGAGTAGGTCCCTGATCCCCGAGAAGGTTCCTGATCCGTACTTTTTGACGACATAAAAAATATTATGATCCATAAATTACGAATGTAATAACTGTTGTATACTAATTACTGGCGATATAAAAGTTACTCGTTCGAAATAACAATGGTGTGTACCGTTTAGGCTGGAGTCAAGGTCGGTGCTTACGGCTTCAATAATGTCACCATTTTACTGCCTTCGTGAGGATCATGCCAATGAGAGTCAGTGACCCATAGGCGCCTCTAGCCTGTCAACGACCGCATGGGAAAGCACACGCCTCATATCATATGGTGCAAAACGTTTATTTTGGCATTCCGCGGTCGTCCCAGTTCCCAGCAGTATCGAATTTGATCGGGCCTTATCTTGCGATAATTCCAAGATAAGTAAAGTTTGATGTTTATGGAACTCAGGTTTGAGTAATATTAAAGTGTTTTGTAGTTTTTTTAATAATCCCAAATAAAAATACTCATGTAGATGGAGATACAATGAAGATAGACTTTTTTGAGCTCGGATTAAAAGTGAAGTATGAAAATAGATATAGATTGTACGAGGATAAGGTTTGTGATAAATCGCTGCGAGATCGCGAGATATCGGGTAAAGGACACTTTGATTGAGCGCGCCGGACAACCGGATAAGATCGCGCATATTAAATAACAATATTAATTCTAAGCCTACCCACACCGCGGCAGAACTGTCCACTTGGGATTACTCACCGGATTCCTAGAATTCTTTTATACTCGTGCTACGAGCTCTAAACTGTCTGGTCGGATTAGAATTCTACAGATCATATTTTACGTTTGAGAATTATACTAAAATGCAAGATTTTACATTTTATTTTCAAAGTCATTCTAGATATTTTAATCCTAATTCTAAGATATGCTAATCTTTTATATTCAGGTAATTTATTTTGCTTCACAAAAACCAGTCATCTATCAGATTAACCAAATTGAAAGAACCTTGGTTAAATATTTTAGTTAACGCCCCGCTCGTAACAAATGCGAGTGACTAAGATACTAAATCTTAAATTACTTCGTAGAACTCTGATTATTTATTATTTACAATTTTTCATTTTAACGAATAGGATATAGAGCCTAATTTTTATGAGTATTTGCCATTATGCCTGTGCCAAATGATGTAATTCTTAAAATACTTAAAAAATAACTTTAAAAGTTCGAAACAGGATGTGTAAACGATACCTTTGGTACAGAGCAAGAAATAGAAAAATGTCAGTTGATAGTTTCAATGGCAGCTGGCTACTTTCGAATGTCTAATCCGAAGAATTAGGTCAAAATTCAATAGCTAATCAGTAGTAATTGTATTGGAGTACATCGGGCGGCCCGGCATTGTTCGGATGTAACCCGAGCCCTGCAACCCTTCAGGGGGACGCGCGAAAGAAAACATATTGACGCGCTTTTGTTTCCCGCCACGCCACGCCGCCATACTGTTTGTGCGGTTTTGACATTCATTATTGTTAAGGGTATATTAAATTCAATTTTGAAATGAATATTTTATTATTATAAAATATTCATTTCAAAACAAAATTCAATCAATTATTTTGTCTTCAGATATTCGCTTATATTACAAGAAAATATCCAAACTATAAGCTTTTGTAAGAAATATTTTGAGCAGTGTACTGTGTAGTTAGAAATACTGTGTACCTTTAATTAAGATTTTAACAATTTTAAGTTACAAGATTTTGGTAATTGCAAATTATTAAGGCAAATTTTATTACAGATTTTAAAATATATGTAATTATATTTAAAAAATATGTAACTAGAAGTAATTGGTAGGTAGTCGAATTAAAAATTACTAATCTGTTTCAGATTATTTTTGATTCTGGTATTTTTGGATACCTAATTCTTTTTGTATTCGGTTGACACGTTTAAATAAATTTAACCTTTAAACAAACTATCTAATAATTATAACACAATATACGTAAAAAGAGCAAGAGCGTGCGCAAATGCGCTTGCGCACGTTGCTCTGTATCGAACTATTGACGTGTGGGTATCCCGCAGTGCTGTGCCCGCTGGTACACCATTATTTTGCTCTTTTTACATTCTTTTGGCATCAAAAGAATGTAAAAACAGTGCATACTGAGGGGTTAAATATTACAATTTTAACATTATTGATTGTTAAAAATAAATTATATGAGACATCGAAATGAGAAATGCTAAGAATTCAAAGTAATAGATAGGATTTTTACGATTTTGATATGTATTTGCAGAAATAATACCTACAATTTTAATGGTAAAAAAATATGTAGTGTGATAAGTAAATTGTATTTCATGTAAAACTTATTAACATCTGGGATTACCAAAGGAATCAAGATGAAAATTATATAATTATAGGTAGATATATAATTATAATGTTTTTATTTAGTTGAACATGATATAACATGGGAAATATAATTGAATTTCTACATAAAGCTGTTCATTTTAAAGTAAACACGTTAATGAAGACGCAGATATGTTAGAATCCATTACTATTCATATTTATTTGATAACGTAATCAGTATTCACACCTCTGACTATAGGTACGTGTGGCCTCTAAGCGTGACCAACTCATCTATCAAATAAATTTTTTGTTAAAAAACTAAATTTCATATGAGCTGTAAGTATGAGTATTAACGAATTTATTTTTTTGATAGTAAAGAGGCTTTGGCAGTATCTATGGGGAACATTTAAATTCAAAAATATTAATTTTAATTAACATTAGATTTTTTTAATATTTGGCAAAGACCATAATTTCAAAGCAAGTCTCACTTTAAACTTATTCCATGAACTACAGACAATAACTTGTATCCAATTGTAAGTAATGAATCAGTGGCAATATATTGTGTTAATTAGCATAGTATTTATATAAAATGTCCGTCCGTCGAGACTGGGCGCAGACAAACCAGGGTATTAATATTAACTAGCAGAGTCAGCACACATCATTAGACATGCAATGTAACGGAACGCCTCAGCATACATTATTCAGTCCCTGGGCATGGTCAAGTAACTCTTATCTTTAATGTATGTGGATAAATAAAAGGTAAAAAAATCCTATCTGAACAACAAAATATCACATCCAGCGATAAAAAAGTCCACATTTTGGAATTGTCTGGTATCAGTTATTTACAAGTGTTTCTTGTTATTTTGAAGTATGTTTCTTTTTAAATAGTTAAGAAAATGACTAATGACGAATCGCTTTAAAGTGACACACCCACCCATCGCCGCAGTATCAATGTAGAGAAAACGTTTTCCATCAAAAATATATTGTCTATATTCCCACTACGTTATATTTTGACAATTTACACCGCAATTAACCTCTACACAATTACAACCAGAACATGACTATTATCATTAGAGACATGTCGCTTATTCCAGATTTAGTAGCACGATACATATTAGCATGGCTGATCGACTTCCTTCCCTTCCAATAACTGGACTGACTACTGACTATCAATAGACCTGCCTGATTACAGCTATGTCTGGATCATTTGAATTTTACTAACACTTCCTATCTATTAATAAAATTAATTGTAGTCGTAAACTAACACGTAATACTGTCGTGTACAAAAGATTTCATTTAATGACCTATAGTCACATAACATATTATGTTTATTATCATCATCAACAACAGGTTCATCAATATTATCATCATAAATATTTCCTAAGAATAGTTGATCAAATTGTGAGTTTTGTAAACTTTCTTATATTAATTCAATTTCACGTTCCACAGTGCGATGTAAAATACATTTTTTACGTCCAATAAAGTGTTCGGCTCGCCCCCATCACAATCAATAGAATTAAGCAGTCAATAGCGGAAACCACAATTTAAATCCAATCGGGATCCTATTTACATTTCAAACAATTCATAATATAGTGCAGGCGAAACGTCCGCGGCCTTCAATGGGCTTTTTACAGAAAAGCTCTCATTGTGGGCGGCTTAAAGGGTTTCGCGCGACAATACGGCCCGGGTTTAATTAACCGGAGCTTAAAGCTTAATTGTAAGTTCAGTTAAGCTCGGTAACACGTGTCGCAGTCGCAGCGACGTCTAGGGCCGTTGTTCTACGATTGATATTCAAATTTTATACACCGATGATTTACCAACCGACTTTGTCAATCATTTCAATGAGCTTAACAAGTTTGGGCAAAGTTTGTTAATGTTCAGCCAGTTACCACAGGTTACGTCGAGTAAGGACCTTGTGTCGTAGTAATCGCAGTTTATTTTTTTGCTTTGTTTAGTATAAATTAATGCCTATCATTAATTAGGACAAAAAATATGTTTAGAGACAATTGTATTTTGGAAACAGAAGCCAATATACAAGCGTTATCAGGGCTTATTTACAACCGAAAGCAATTCACAAGAAACCAAACAACAATTATCTGGGGAAAACAAATAAGAGGAAAAATCATTAGGGGAGCGGCTCGGGGGGAACTCACAAAGGAAAACACCGCTGGAGTGTGCCCATTATGTGGCGATTGTGAGCGGTGCGGGTTCGAAGCCGGCTGTCAGCGTGATCGAGGGTAGTTGTGCAAACATGTGCTGCTTATTGTGTTGGCGGGCATTCGTTAATTGCGGTGACTCGACCTATGACGCGAATAATTATGGACACAACCTATTAAAAATTTACCATAAAAAGTATTTAGTCCCAGAAGAAGAAGTATGGACTTCTGGAAATAAAATGAAAGCTAACGAGGAAGACTCAAAAATAATATATTATCATGACCACATCTTCCCACTATCAGGATTTTCTTGTAAAAGTTTCATAATCATTTGGTGAGTACTAAGTACGCTATATTCTTCATGTCAAGGACTTCTATCGATTATACAAAATGATAATGTGTTTTTTATTCTGCTAAGGTCTTGCAGAGTCACGCATGGACAGTCTACGCGGTGTACTATTATGGCTGCATATGACATTAGCTAGCCTCAATGATTTAGAATAATTATAGATAAACGATACTTAATGTTTAGTGCATTTGAAATTACCAAGTATGAAACTTCGCTTTATAAATGTAGCAACGTATAAATCACGTAAAATCGCTACCGTAAAGAACACAAGTCGTTGATGATTATTGGTATAGGTTTAACAACCTCCAGTCAAAATATAGTAGGTATGAATTTAAGAGCATTAAAAGTAATTGCTGATTTAAAAAATACTTGGCTATCAATTGTATTTGTGTTCGGACGAGATAACATATTCCAATATATTCAATCCTCCACCTAGTGAGTTGTGTTTCGTCATGTAAATCCGGTCGAGTTGGAGGTGAGTTCGAGTCGTGTAACCTGACACCAGTCTGTGCCCTCCGCCCTTTGCCGTAACCGTTATCCCAATATTTCTCACTGCCAGTGTAGTTTGCATTTAATTATTGTGAAATTTAATATACCTTCCTATGTCTTGACTAAAGTAGTGAGAAGTTGTTTCCTGGACTTGTTATTTTAGTTTTCTACTCTGTTACATGCATGTATCAATTGTGTTAGTTAAAAATCTTTCGGTAAACAAAAAGTGTTACGTAATATTAAAAATTCGTACCCCATAAAAGCTATGAATCCAAGACAAAATTCAATCAAAGGGATAAAATACTTTTATCTATAAAAGTAAAGAACGGAGGAAAGTTAGGAAAAAATGATTGAAACAAAGTCGGGGGAAGTTCGCGACACGTCCCGCCTAAGTGTATTAAACCTCCCAAACTTCAGGCAAGTGAAAACAGACAAAGTGAAATAATATAAATACTTCAATAATAAAAAGTTCCATGTTTTCAGCTTGGTCCACGCCATGAGTGATCGCGTTTTGATGGTAACTGGTTTTGAATTCACTGTTTAGCAACATTTTGAAGTACCTAAAATATCCTTAAGATAGTGTTTTTTAAAGTTTTATACAAGCTTTATTTTATATTAATTTTGATATATTACAAGTATAAAGACATTAACAGCCTCCGTGGTCTAGTGGTTCGAGCATTGGCTCTCGACTCGGAGGTCGTGGGTTCGATTCCCGCATTGGAACAACAAAAAAATGTTGTTTCCAAGTTTGGTTAGGACAATGCATGCTGATCACCTGATTGTCTGACAAGAAAGATGATCCATGCGTCGGATGGGCATGTAAAAAGTCGGACCTGCGCCTGATCTCTTGTCAGTCGTGTCGGTTATCCGTCCCACTGGATTACGAGAGTAAAGGAAGAGAGAGTGCTCTTGTGTACTGCGCACACACTTGGGCACTATAAAATTACTCCTGCGTAACTGGCCACCGTCACCGAGATCGGTGTGGGGAGTTATTATTATTATAAAGACATGAGCTTCCTGTAATTATGTTTAAAATACAGGTTTATTTATTTGTTAAATAAAAAAATTATATTTCACAAAATACATATTGCTTCTTCAAATTATATATTCGCCCATCGATTGCTACTTATTCGATATATACCAAGGTTCAAATCGAGCAACATATTCAGCGGTTATATCACCGGCAATAGAGAGGTCTACTGAGTTTCCTCCAAATGGTTTCCTGTCATAAACAAAGAACTTTACGCCGTCTCTTAGCGTAAACGACACTTATTTTATGCGCTATGGTTTCGTGATTGCTTTTCTTATATCTTTCTCATATACACCTCCTTTCAATATTAGATATTTTAGAAGAAAAATTATACAAGCTGGTCGTGCATCAAGTTTTGTTTGTTATGGGCTCAAAATGGAGCAATAAAAACAATAACAAAATATTTTCAAAGTGACCCAAAACAATAAAATTGGGACATCGGAGGTTCATGAAATGCCTTCACAAGTTATAAAACTTTACGTGTAACGGACGGAAGGACAAATCAAAAATATTGACAATTTGTCCATCAGTTGACAACGGCTTCCTGAACTGAGTAGAAGAAATGCTTTTTTGACTAGGTCTTTATGACAATAACGAGATAGAAAAATATATTTATACATTTTAGATACTGTTTTCGTTTCTTATTAAAATAAAAAAAGAAACCCTCTCTCTAAGTTTTACTTGTTTCTTTTTACAATATTATGATTCAACTTTCGTATATTGTTGCTATTCCAAATACTTTGTTTTGCATAATTAATTTTTATGTCAGTTCTATAACATTTGTTATATGTAGCAGTTTGCTGTCGGCGACTATATTGATCACACCACTTAGATCTGTTATCACCATAACCCCAAATACTTATGTATATCTGATAAGGACGTTCTCATGTTTTGGGTTTTTATTGTCCCACATTTGGATAAAATTTAAAAATTTAATTTTATTTATTTTGAGTCGAGGATTTATATACAAGGATAGGCTATTAATTACAACAATTAAAATAAGCTACTTTTATATATATCTCGTCTATCTTTTTTACTCGTTTGTCTTAATTTTGCAGCCTTTTGCAATGGCATCTAAATTGTCAAATGTGAAAATCGAGTGCCCCAATGGGATACTCAAAGTGGGGACTCTTTTAGCCTCGACATACATACCCCGTCCGTAATATCAACGTCACAGACGTTTTAAACTCTCAAGGTCTGGTCTTTAATTTTGTTATTTCTTTGAAAACGCAGTCCTCAAATATGTGGCAGGGTAATGTTATAAAATATTTCGAGAATTCAAAAATAACTTAGGTCATAAGATTAAACCTCATAAGTCAACAGTAAATACAGTAATTTTTTTCATAGTAAATAGGATTTATAGTAATTTTTTATATAAGTAATATCTTTATATCTTTATAGGATGTATATAATTTTAAAACATTTCTAATGGTCAACGTAAACTAAGTAAGCTTGGTAAACAAATTCCATCTGTATCACTTTCATTTTCTGGTGAGCGGGTCTCGTCGCGTGTCGGATCATCGTTATCATGCGTGGCTGGTCCGTCGTGATCGCCGGCGCAGACGACATGACCACAACCGTCAATAACGGGGGTTCCATGCCAGCAAGTGCAACGATAATAATGATCATAAATTTCATATTATCGTTATAAGAAAAAAATAATAAAGGACAAAAATATCAATGATGACTTGAAATTAAAGCCAACAATTAAAGCAACTAAGCTTCATGATGATTGAGAATAACAGTCGAAACGAAAGAAAACCATTAAAATAACCTGGTTCAAAGCGATGCACGTACATACAATTCGAAGTATTCGGAGTTAATGTAAATCCTCACTAATGAACGAAGTGTAACGTTTCCAAAGATAACATTGGTCGGTTCTAATAATAGTGAGCACCCCCGATCCACCCTTTAAGAAATTCCGACTAATAGAATGCGGATAGACAGACACACAATCCATCACGCTCCCCTCCGATGTATTATTTATGGGGACATCCTGCACCCAGCTAATCTTTCAATATCTTGAGAATTTCGGGGACATCAACGGGGATTTGGGAATTTCTACTGATAACGGCGATATTTTTGGACACTTATTTTGATGGGATAGGGTTCATTTTTGCGGTGAACAAAAATTAAACCACTGAAGCTCCTGCAGAGCCAACGACCAAGAAACGAAAGCATTAATATCGAGACAATAAGAGCTACATCAGCAACATCACATGGACGACGACGAGGCAGTCGCGTGGGACAGTAATTGCGGGATTTGTTTGTTTGGCTCGGGAGCGGGAGTAATGGCATTGCATTAGATGGGAAATGTAATTAATGGTGCTTACTTAATGAATTTTCGTTATGAGCACCGCAGGAACCTGCCGATGTTACGTTATACGATCGTTTCGATCTTTATTTGTTTTGCTCAGATTTACGTATTTGTTCATATGACTAACTTGTGTAGGCAATAACTGTGAATATGTAAAATTTTAAAGTTCCTAATGTAGTAAGTTAACCAAGTATGTGCTAGCGATTTGCTGGTGTTGTAATATATTTTGCTCGCATCAAACGCAGCTGAGAGAACTTGAAATCGTTCCAATTATTTCTTTGAAAGCATTTTCTAACATCACTTACTTTTAGTGCTCTAAGTAAAATTATACGTAAGAGAAAAACATTATAAGCCTGCTTCTAATTTTTCTAATGTATTTTAAAAAGTCTCGCATTATGCTTCTAGACAAACGGATATAATTGTTAATTAGTTGTAATAAATAATTAAAACGTAAGTAATAAACTGATATATCTTACTTTAAAATCATTTCCAATTAATAAATGTTAAGAATAAAGATCTTTTATAATTTGTTCAACTGGTTTAAACAACAAGATATATTTTATTTAAAGAATTTAAAAGTTCGTACGTTCATATATTTTTTTAATCAAAACATCTGTTCTCCGTTTTCTGTAAACAAAAATATCTCACGTCTCGGTCAAAAGTGAAGAGTATTAGGTTTAAAAAAAAGAAATCAAAGCGTATGCCGCTATTTCTATAAATATAACACATAAATGGTGAAAAAATATCGACTAGAAACAAGAGGGAACCCAGAATAGATCCCTGAGGGACCCCGTCGTAGTTTCTCGTTTCACGTAATCCAGCACATCCTCTCTGCATTAGTTGACCTTTTAGCTGACTGAAGTTTTAAAATATCTCATTTGTAATACGAGAATCTCTAGTTGATCATTAGTAAACTTTTGTGGAGACAATAATTAAGCTAAGCAATATTATACTACTCGCTATGATTAACGAATATTATGTTCCATGCAAGGTGACGCTTTATGTAGATTCATTAGTTTTATTGATTTTCCGTTTCCTTCTATATTTTCGTACAAACGTAGTACAATACGGCCGATGTATCTTGGCGAGTCTGAACTTCGGGCAGAAGGTTGCGCATTAGCTGTTTCTAAGTGTTTCGTATTTATTTTATTTGTATTAATTGGTCAACTGTATTAGGGAAATTTTATTAGTACATAGGTATATAAAAATAATACATTAACAGTTTTCTTCACGAGTTGTACATGCGCTAAAGTTCGCATAGCTTATGTTCAGACCCGTCAAGATACAGCGGCCGTAGTGTACATGATGTAATGATGTCCAACTTTAAAAATAACCATAACATGTTTACAAAATATTCGTCAATTAATTCTCCAAACAAGCCGGAAAACCATTCTCAAACGTATTTTCTCGGACTATTTGTATGTAGATTTGAACATGAAACAAACTATCAACTATATCGCTTCATTATTACGTAACAAGAAACTACGTTAAGAGGAACTTCATAAATTCGATGCTATTTACGATATCTCTTTGATACAGCAAATTGATTTTGAAATCGAAGTCCAAGTTCTAGTTCAAAGTGATTAAAACTAAATAGCCAATTTAGTCCGCGAACATTTTCATTAATCAAACATGTTTCCAAATCCGAGCTGCGTTCGTTTGGCAATCGCCTAACCGCCATAACAAATCAACGAGTTGTTAATTTAAAAATGGCCGCTCATAATCGATGTGCAGGCGCAGCTCATTACGGTCGCAACGCCGGCAACTCAGGCGAACACCCAACGCACCGTCACACTGATGAGATCGCTTGTATCGATTCCACTTCTCGATTTCCGAACATCGACTTTCCTCTGATACCTGATTACGAGTTTCATTGTGAGCTCGGACAATATATGTTATCGTTCCCGATGTAAAGCCCGATAAGGTTGGATTCCACGTGGATTCACGGCCTCTTGACTTTATCTTGAATACATTGCACCTAACGTGCCTATCTAAAATATATTATACTCGTCTACTTGGATATGTAAAGTCAAATAATCAACTTTATGGGCAAATATTGTATTCGAACCTGTGAAATATTCCAATTCATGGCTTATAGTATTAAAGTAATAAAATTAATTATTCAAAGTCTCACACGTATAGCCTTTTGTGAGGTTGTAAATGCTTATCTATAGTCGAATTTTCACTCGGTATCGACGTTGTAAATCGTGTTGTTGAGTCGTGGTTATAAGACTTAAAATACTGTGGTTTAATCTCTTGGCCATCGTGACCTAGAATGCAGCGGGCACTTGCCAAATAATTGACAAGCATGTCATCTGAGCTTGTGGTGGGTTGCCAGAGGGTAAATTTCGCAACATGGAACGGACCTAATGTGAATAATTTGGAATGTGATAACCATATTTTTTAAATCGTATTAATTATTGTTTACGCTATGGATAGTCCACTTACATATCTAAAATTAATTCGTGTATCTACCACTTGCGATATGATTATTCCAAGTTTTTACGCCTGATAATTAACACAATTTATATAACATACCATTATCCACACTATTTTACATATTTATTTTCTATTAATATTATCAGTTATATATCAGTTATTTTATTGTTAATAATTATGTTAAAACTGATAATATGACTAGTATTCCTACGTTTCGCTGACAGAGCGCATCCAACAAGTTGCGCGACATCTCTTCAATTCCAACGTTGATAGTTTGATAGTCTTGATGAAGACCCTATGCTATCTGAAATTATCCAATCGGAATTCAAACCCGCATCAAAACAATTGGTTCATTCACCCGTCCATGAATCATTGGGCCTACGTTGGCAGCCATCCTAATGTGTGCAAGCGTATATCTTCCGCCGTCATCGTTTCATTCCTCGACTGTTTGTCGGCGACTGACGCTGCTGCTGTGACAAATTGACGAACGTGACGATCACCTCACTTCATTCATTCGCCTCTGGGCTTCGTTTTGCGATAACACTTCCTTTGTTTCCGTTTATTACCTGACTGTTCTATTAGTCTTGTTTAAACAGAATAGATCATGATGAGTTTAGGATGGATTTATCAATTTAAATTAAACTTTTTATAGCAAGCTTTCGAATCCTATTTAAAACATAATTCAATCTGTCGCAAAGCACAAAAGCCAGATTACTGATTTTGTAGCATCGTATAAACATATAAAAGATGACACACGGCTCCATAATCGGGAGGTTGAACAAGATTTTTGGTGAAAAACTTGTTAAATTCAAACACCCGTTGAGAACGCTACGTCATTTTTTACCGGAGAACAACGGTCTTGGAATAATTCAGCTGCCGATTGTGGGTTCTCGATATGTCTTATAAAATCAGTGATCCAGTGACTTGGATAACATTTACCTAAGGGCCATAATATTATCTTATGTAGGTACTATTAATAATTATAACTCTCCACACCTATATTGTGACGGTGAATTGAAACCAGGACAGTTACCCATTTTATAGTGCCCAAGTGTGTGCGCAGTACCCAAGAGTACTCTCTCTTTCTTTACTCTCATAATCCAGTGGGACGGATAACCGACATGACTGACGAGAGTTCAGGCGCAGGTCCGATTTTTACATGCCCATCCGACGCATGGATCATCTTTCTACTCAATCAGGTGATGCATTGTCCTAACCAAACTTGGAAACAACTTTTTTTTTGTTCCAATGCGGGAATCGAACCCACGACCTCCGAGTCGAGAGCCAATGCTCTAACTACTAGAGCACGGAGGCTAATTATGAAAACTAGAGGTCATCCTGTGGTCGAAATTCGACCATAATTCGTGTTTTAATTTCAAAGTGTCAACTTTTTTAATATGTAAATGTTGTTTATGGAATGTAAAAGAAATATTAACAACCATTGACAATTGTCAAACCTGCTGTAAAATATATACAAATGCTAGTATGAGTGAGGTAGTGTGTGTTGCTGATATTTTCATAAATTTAATCTAAGCGTTATTTTTAAAAATATTAGCTTTCGGCAGGCTTTCCTCCGCTTAAACTTTAAATGTGCCAAATTCCACACCAATCCGTATGCACAATTCTCGTAAAACCGTACTTGAAGTTTTTGCTTCACGTATTAATTTAATGATACGAAATTAGTAGAGAAAGTTGATGAATACTCAGTACAATTTTGGTCATGGTTTTGAGTTCTTTTTATTTCAGGGCATATGAATTCTTATTTCTATATCTTCATCTCTTATAAAAATTGAGAATGTCTTGAGGAACCCTAAAAACTAATTAGCGGTGAAATAATTAAATACTATCAGGCTGGCGGCGAACAAAAAACTTCAAGCTTTCCGATTTCGCTCCTCGTATTTCGAAAATCGTCGCGCGGTCATCTTTAAGACTGAATTCCCGAGGTTATGTATCGAAAAACGATATATGGGCCTGTTAAAATTAATTTAAAATCAACTCTATTGCTTAATAAATATCCATCAATTTCTCTTGGCATCCTCATTTTAATAAAAACAATATTTGACACGAGTCAATTTGAATTCTTGGTGATGGCATTACGGTCGAAATTAAGGTGACTTAGGGCTATGGCATGCGTTGAACAGTGAATTATTCGCGAGATAGTTCCGAAGATACGGAGGTTGTGTTCAAAACAAAACTATCCGGCCGAGCAAATTGAGCTTTCCAACGGATTTCAATCTCGCTAGAGCCGGACCGGCGACCATAAAGGTACTTACAATCAGACAAGCGACGACTATTTGTGTTTCGACATCACCTAGGCTGTTACTGCTGTGTTTGTAAGCCACTCTGAATATTTCGAACAGGATTATAATACTTACAACTTGCCTCAATTTTCACGCTCACATAACAATAGGTTATCAACAGGTGCAAAACTTTCTATTTGCTAAGCGAATGATAAAAACAAAATTAACAGACTATCACGGTGTACCTCCTAATAATCAATTAAATAATACTTAAATTAAATGAGATTGTGCAGCATTCAATGAAAGGAAATTTGATATTAATATATGTAATGGAACAAACATTAATTAAAATATAATAATATAACAGATACATATTTCAAATCAAAAAGGGAACAAAAAAATGTACGAACGCAACAGTTGATTCCATAATTCGGCACAAACCTATCCACAACCGAAAAATTCAAGTTTAAAAAGCAGCATGTTCTAAATTTAAAATTGTAATACGGCTAGCAGTCGTAGTAATATTTGAAATTTAAAAAAATGGAACCCGTTCGAACGCCACTTATACTTTTTAATTCTGTATGGCGACCTTTGATACGATCGGATGATGTTGTGTCCACTTTTTTACATTCGGCTATGTCGCTTTTTTAATACTTCATATGGACTGCATAACGGAATTTTTAATAAAATTTGAAGTATGGCACCGATATGTTCGTAATATAAAAGTCTTTGCCTATATTGGGTTTAATATTGGAGTACATACGTGGACTGTAGAGGCACTAGCCTATCAAAATATGATCATTTTGATGTGTACACGAATTTCAGTCTCCAGCTTTATTATTCTCATTGCTGTTAACTCTTTTGCTATTTCAAGAACATTAATACAATGGTTAAATGTTGTAAGTTTCACTTTAAAATGTTATCTGACATCTATGGAAGAGGTTGATAAGATTGTATTTATTATTTCTTGAAACTTTTAACGCATCGACACTGGCAGGTTCTAATTTTAAAATTAAAAACAAGAAGTCGAACAAGTAAAAACACGTGCTGTCCCAGGTTCGTTTATATTTGGAACGGGCGAGAGGGAATCGCTAACTAAGCTCTTTTTTAAGATAACATCGTAGCTCATAGAGAATCATATTTCATTGCTAATGAATGCTTAAAGTATTTATACTACTAGTACTTTATTTTCCTATTAGAAATATTACTTTAAAGCAAAATATTTTTTCTAAGACGGTTATATTTTGCGTGATCTGCGAAAATTAGAGGCATGGGAACAGCCAATAAGGCGTGTGCGCTCGGAATAAAAACGAGGTGTTTTTACATGATTCTCCCGTAAAACCGGCAAGAGGCGTAGTCAGCAACTTGCATCGCTCTCCGCTGAATACAAAATGTATTATAAGTGCACAATATTTGCATTTTGAATTACTCGCCCGCAGCTCAAAGCCGTTTGATGCGAACAACGTGCGCATAACGTTCCGTCATTAGTGTTGCCAGCATTTGTGAAAATTAACTTCAATTTACAAATTCCTATATTGGCCTATTTTTAGCCATAAACAAATTTATGCTGCCATAACATTTTAGGTTTGTATTATTTGTGTCATCACTTCTTAAACTTTTAACTAATAATGTGTGTGTATGAGACTAGCATGAAACACCCCAACAATAACACATCTTCCAACATTTTAATTACATTAAAATAAGACGCACAAGTTACAGGTGGCGTGCGAAAGTCGCATATCAAACACCTAATAGTAAGCTCGGTGATCAATATTCTATTGACAAACCGCGGATAGTTATTCTGTCAACGGAATTCGAAATTGAACCTTGTTCATCACCTCCCAATTTATTCGCCTCTGCCAAGGATGATGGACATTTTTATTCATTCGATTCAGCCGGTGTCATAAGTAAATTCATCTGGCAACATTTAAGAGCCATAAAGTCCGTGAAGGTTTCAAACTGCGTTGTTTATATTCACCCAGCAGATTTAGTATCTAGAATAGTTGATTTCTATTACAGACGCGGCCGCCATTAAGTTAATGCTGAGAATTATATTAAGCAAAACGATCTCGGTATTTGTTGGTAAAGATGTCTCGACTTATCTGTGTACGGCATCACCGCGTGAGAAGCAGACAGACTTTAAACTATATATATTAATTTTAAGTTAATATCCTTTATACCTTCAAAGCAGCCAACATACATTGTTGTATCATACCAAATGCAAAGAAATTAAAAATATTGTCAATGTGGTAATGTTGAATGTTTCAACCAGTTGAAGTTGAACATAATCCTTTCTTCAGCAGTCAGGTAAAACTGAGAATAAGCTATTATTTATCGTCCAATCTAATTTTCAGAGTCTACTTGTTTGCATACAAGCAAATACCCACATGTTGACGGTTTATATCACGGATGCGGATTTTCCACCACTTTCCACGAAGACCCTGAGAAAGGCGAGGTGTCGCGTACGCATTATGTATTTAGTTTAGCACACGCATGGTGCGAATGAACGGACAGACAGACATATCACCTCGCGACTGGCATAGTAAGTGAAACTAGCGTTAGAATGAAATATGCAGAAATGTCCAGAATAGAAGAAATGTAAGCATCAGCGTCTACAAAGGATCCAAAAAGAATAAAAATGAGAGTTAATTCGGATATGGAGAAATCTAAGTCACAAATCCAATCCAAGAAAATAAATCTAAGGTTTACACATTTTCTATTAATTTTTAGATAAAAATGATTCAATCAGTGACTCAAGTCCAGCATCCGCAAAGCCTCAATTTTGGCTGATTCGCTGGTATTTCCTGTAGTTATCGTAGCAGTTCTATGAAGCTCATATGTCACCTTGACTAGAAGAATTGAGGATAATAAGTTATAACAGAGAGGTAATAATTACAGCATCACCGTGGTTATGAGCACGCGATCTATAACATAATTGCTACCTAAACCTAATGCCATATTATACCTAAATTCTATTTATACTTTTGCACTTGCTCTAGGATCTCTTGCCTTAGATGGAACTTAAATGGAACATTCAGACATAAATAGAGCTTTTTAACTAATAGCTTTAGAAGGCAGTTATCGGGTACCTACGGGTAAAAATACTTATATTTATTTGATTTTAAATAGGTACATGAACTAAGACGTAAGGAAATATCTGCTTAAAAATTGGAAATATAATTTTATGATGTGAAGTTATTTATGAACATAAATTAAAATGATGATGAAACAAGGTTGCGCTTGTCATGACTCTCGCAACCTCGTTCGATCCTTTTATGCAGGTAAAATCAACGTTATTTCATTTGCATGTTAGCGATCATGCAACTTTTCAAATTCACAATTCATTGGATATCCTCATTCCACGTCGGTACTCAAACAAAAAACTAGAAACTTAATCGATTGCAAAAGGCTGGTGTAGGTTTTAAGGAAGTTTACACAATATTGCATACATTTTAGTCTATTATTTTTTATATTTGCACAATATAAAAAAGAACACGGGGGATATTTTCGCCAAATATTTTTACTCCACTAATTTTTCCTACAAGTGGCAACATTGTCAAATGCACCAAATGGCGGTGCCACAAGTTTTCACTAATCAGACTTATTCGGGCACGAACAATGGACACTAATCGAGTTTAAATCGCTGCCAGTTCGAGACAAGCATGTCATTATACAGCCAAAACTAACACCGAACCCGCGACACGTCCGCGATGGCCGCACCAGTATTGTTCAGTGTTTAAGTTCCAATTTTGTAGGAATCTCGTGATCTGTGCGCAGAATCGTTGGTACGATTGACATATCTATCTAACGATCCTCAGTTTTTTTATTGGTATCGTGATGACCGTGAAAATAATTTTAATTTGAACATAATATTCAATGTGTTAATTTGTTTTTTCTCATTCTATCATATTGTCCATTGGGTATACAGCTACGCAGCTCCGAGAGAATATATTTTTAAATTAAATTAGTGTTCCTGCCCTCAAAATTCCAGTGGAGTATCAAAGCTGATGCGCGTGCGCCAGCGCTGGGTAGCCATCTGTCACCCGTCACGCGCGCACCTCCCCGCGACTCTGCGGCGGTGCTAATTATAGCCACCGCTAATTAATCAGGAGGTACCCTCCACTCTTTTATTTCATTGTAAGAATAGTTACCGTTAATTGAAAAATTGGCAATTACGCCTCGTCTTAAACTTGTTTTTCAGTTTTCATTATTCGGCAATTTATCGACGACTCCGTAATGATAATTGCTGTCTATACGGCACGCAACGACGTTGCCAACGGCCATCCGACATTAATTTAGATCGATATTTATACGCTATTTACGACGAACAAATTATTAGAAGGTGGCATTTCGAAAGATTTTCATGTCAATAATGCGAGATGAGCTCTACTCGTAACGAGGTACCGCACTTTAAGACTATCATACGTAACACACACGTCATGATTAGGGCATGGACAATGATAAACAGCGAGCTCATTGTGACAATTCGCATTCGAACGAGACAGGCATATGCGGAGCTAATGAGGGCAAGAGAGATGGTGCTTCACACGTGAGGTATAAAAACCGGAGCCGTTGATTTTATAATTTATTTGTTACACATTTGTCGTTGCGTGAAGATCGGGAGATACATGAGCTTTTTGTATGGGACCAGAGGGTTATACGCATCACATGTGATTTGAGGAATAATTTATAGTGTCTCTAGAGCGAATGGCGCTATGCCGTCGTAAACATGCAGTTTATTGAAGATATTACGGCACTTAATGCGGGGCAACCGCAATGAGCTTCATAAACTCGGGAGAGGACTTTGTTTAATGACATTCTATTTTCGTAAAATAATAACGACAGGATTATTTATAGACATGACCTTTCTCTCCGTTCAGATGTTACTGAATCTGTACATCATTTGTAATTGGACATGTTTAATGGGTATTTTAACCGGAATATTCATGTCTTCCAAGAAAATTGTCATAAAAACTTTTGCAACAAGTTGTTACAAATATTCCTATTCCCTTACTATCTGATTCACACAAGACTTCATTGTCTGTAACTATATCCACTGCACAACACAGGCCTGGACCCCAAAATTATAATTGTAATGTCCATAACAAAATTTCACGTTGGACTCTATAAATCCTACATATTCATCATGGAAGTTTTCATTTGGCGCCAAATCGCTGTCGGACACGACGCGCCCGCCATATTTCAAGCGCGCTTGAGATATAGAGTGCGTTTTATCAATGCATCGTCGCAATGATTTCTATGATTTATAAGTAATTATTGCGCTAGTTAATGTCGTTTTCATGGCGCATTCGCAGACGTCGTCAGGATAATCTCATTTTTAATTTATGGGCATAATGTTAAGTCTTTTTTATACTTTTAGTAGATTTCACCTTTATCTAGATACTATTAAACGTTTACTTATTTTTACTACGAAGTGTCTCATTGGCATCATAGCAGAAAATTTCATAGCTTTTAAAAATCTGTTTCTACAGATATATAATTCAAGAATAACAAGATTTTAATTATGCCTATAGTAAATAGTAAAGCTAGGATTCAGCGAAGTGTCTTTGTCTCATTTGAAGATTAAACAAAACATACACTAAAGGGGAATGACGACAATTATTCTGAATCACTAATAAACTTAAAACTAAGAGTTGAACGCCCTGCAGGCGATCCTGACAGTTTACGTGGCGAGCCCAACCGGGGATAAAATATAGCTCGCGCTCAGACGGACACCGTAGTGGCGGGCGAGTGCGGGGACGGGGGGAGGGAGGGGGGGCATCCACAAATAGCAAGTGTGGAGCAAAACAATACCGGCGCGATAATATGGTATGGTACACTTCAAAATTTGACTGGGCTTTGCATTTTAAGCACTTTTAGTTATCGCTCTGCATTTCATTCCTCTTTTCGAAGTTTTGTTTTGGGAATTTTATTTTTCGAAATGGGATAGCAATAATTTACTTGTGTTCCACACAGTGTTGCATAATGATGCAACATTATTAAAAAGATAATCTGTCATTCATAGGTGTCACTTTGATGCCTATGATAGAATATTCAGTTAGCCATAAGGCTATGTATAGCTTAGACGTGTGTATGTCTATTTGGCCTCCTTGACATATTATATGTATGATAAGATATACTGTATGGATGTTATATGTAGAACATATGTAATAAAGAAGAATATACAATCATTGTATCATTGAATATCTCCACCGTGAGTTTATGATAAATGCTGCTGGGTCAACAGATCCAACATACAACATGGTGTCAGAAGTGGGATGTAAATACAAAAATATATGAACGAAAAAGAGGGTACATCAAAAACTCAAGAATAACCACAAAAAAAAAAAAAAACTTGAAGGCAGTCGGAACTTAGGAACGATCGGTGAAAAAAGTGTGTGAAGACCTAACAATGGCTGGAAACGGAGTACAGAAACTTGAAATTTCTACCGAAGTTATCAACAATAATGCTGAGAATTTCAAGAAATGGACGCAATCATTCGAGATATACCTGCTGGCATCAGGAATGGAGAAGACAGAAGACAAAAGAAAAATTGCAATCATGCTGCATTCCATGGGAGAGAAAGGTCTAAATATATATAACTCCTTCAATTTGGACCTGGAGGAAGCCACATATCAAGATGTCAAGGCAAAATTCGTCGAATATTTTGAACCCAAGAAGAATTTGACGGTAGCAAGACACAAATTTTTCACGCTGAAGCAACGTGTGAACGAATCCTTGGAGAACTTTCTTATGGAATTAGAGAATGCAAGTCATGCCTGTGAGTTTGGTACGCTCCGCGACTCGCTGGTAAGGGACATCCTTATTGCGAATATGGCTACAAATTTCTCGCAATTTCGTCAAAAACTCTTACTCGAGCAAGATCTGTCCCTGGAAAGAGCCAAACTTCTATGTAGAACACTCACAATGGCACAAAAAAGTGAAGAATCAATGAATGCAGCAGATGGAAGAGAAGAAGCCACAGTATACAAGCTACACAGAAGTCGTCAGAACAGTCCTTATACACACCAGAAGAGAAGAAAATCTAAATCTCCGTCGCGCCAAGGTCAACCAAGGTCAGCTACGCCTGGATCCAGAACAAAGTGTGTGAAGTGCAACACAGTCCATGGTCACCGCAACTGCCCAGCGTGGAAGCACAAATGCAGGTCATGTTTTAAATATGGACATTTTACTCATTTATGCTTTAAGAAAAATAGTGTCAGGAGTTTAGTCTCTGGGGTAGGCAATATGCATCTCGATGATGAACCGAGTGCTGCTTGCTTAGTAAGCAATGCTCCTACTGAGAGATTCACTATTGGGGCGTTGTTCAATATTAAAAATATAAAGTCACAAAGTACCAGTTCAAATTTGAGTAAAAATGACATTAATTCCTGGCATTATTATTTAAAAATAAATAACAAATGTGTAGACTGCATAATTGATACTGGAGCAGATATAAATATGATGTCTTACAAAGTGTTTAAAGAATTAAATCTTAAGTTTGACAAGCAGAGTAAAAAAATGTGTAAAAAATACAATATCTATGCTTATGGGGGTAAACAACCAATTCCCATTATGTCAGTGTCAAACATATGGTGTATGTTTGAAAACAAAAAAGAACCTGAAAGTGT
The DNA here is from genome assembly GCA_905404095.1 of Glaucopsyche alexis. Classification (NCBI taxonomy): domain Eukaryota; kingdom Metazoa; phylum Arthropoda; class Insecta; order Lepidoptera; family Lycaenidae; genus Glaucopsyche; species Glaucopsyche alexis. The sequence goes on along the minus strand of FR990045.1, from coordinate 30,101,310 downwards.
TACTTTTGTTATAACAAAATTAAACTGTCCTACTGTAATTGGTTTACCGACTTGTATAAAGCTAAATTTAGTTATCAAAAACTTTAATTTAAACAATATGTATAAAGAACCCTGTGACAAAATTGTGACCAAATATAATGATGTGTTTCAGGGTCTAGGCTGTTTACCATATGAACACAGTATTGTGTTAAGAAAAGATGCTGTGCCGTGCATAGATCCACCCAGGAAGGTGCCATTTGCTCTGGTGGAGCCGTTGCGGAAGGAGCTCGAACTCATGGAGGAATTGGGGATCATCCAGAAAGTCCATGAACCAACTCTCTGGGTGAGTAGCTTAGTTATTACCATGAAAAAGTATGGAGGATTAAGAGTTTGCCTAGATCCTAGAAATTTAAATAAAAACTTATTGAGATGTCATTATCCCATTAAAAATATTGATGAAGTAAGGTCTAAATTGTCCGGAGCCTCATATTTCTCACATTTAGATGCATTTTCTGGATTTTATAATATAAAATTAACTAAAGAGAGCAGTGACCTTTGTACTTTTCAAACTCCCTTTGGTAGATATAAGTTTTTGAGATTACCTTTCGGAATAAGCACGGCAACAGAAATTTTCTATAAAACTATGATAGATTTATTCGGAGACATTGAGGGAATAATAATTTGGTGTGATGACATTTTAATATACGGTGAAACAATTGAAATACACAATAAAAGATTAGAATTGTTTCTGGATAGGGCTAGACAAGTCAATTTGAAATTAAATAGGGCCAAGTGCAAGTTTCTTTTAGAAGAAATCGCATATTTGGGCTATATTTTCAGTAAAGATGGTGTAAAAATTGATCCAGAGAAAATTAAGGCTATAAAAGAAATGCCAATACCAAAAAATATTAAAGACTTGCAAAGATTTTTAGGTATGATAAATTTTTTAGCACCATTCATAGAAAACTTAGCTGATAAAACTAATATTTTAAGAAATTTGTTAAAAAAGGATGTGTTATGGCTTTGGGATGAGAATTGTCAAAAATACTTTGATTTATTAAAAGAAATTATAACTAAAGCGCCCGTGTTAGCAAATTATGATTGTAATTTACACTTGACTTTGTCGGTAGATGCCTCAAGATATGCCGTCGGTGCCGCTATATTTCAAAATAAGCGACCCGTGGCTTACAGCTCAAGAACACTGACCAGCTCACAACAAAATAGGCAAGCGGACTGATTTTTTTTTATTACATAGATGAATAGTACTCTTAAATATGAGTAACTTCTCAGAAGAAACCGTATATCAAAAGTCAATATTTTCAAAGGTACAGCGATTTGTATACAAAATTTCTTCGAGTCTTTATACCAAAAAAAAATTTTTTTTTTTTGCGAAATTGGTAAACAAAACCTACATCATTAGTTTACTCACATCATATACAAAAACATTCATTATGGTAAGTATGAACTTAAACGCACAAATATCGGAGATATTTACAAATATATTCCTGCGGCCATATACTTCATATACTACTTCATACTACTTCATATTCAAGTGACGTCATGTGTATATCGATTTTAGTATGGAGCGTTTTTAGGAGGCTCGCGAAATTTTTTATACAAATCGCTGTACCTTTGAAAATATTGACTTTTGATATACGGTTTCTTCTGAGAAGTTACTCATATTTAAGAGTACTATTCATTTATGCAATAAAAAAAAATTTGTCCGATTGCCTATTATGCTCAGATTGAAAAGGAACTGTTTGCAATACAATTTGGATGTAATAAATTTCACCAATATATTTATGGCAGTAGAATAACTGTGCAAACTGATCACAAACCGTTGATTTATTTATTTAAGAAGCCCCTACATGAAGTACCTGCTAGGTTGCAGAGAATGATGCTTTCTTTGCAAGGCTATGACTTAGATGTGGTTTATGTACCTGGTAAATTTATGTATATAGCAGATACTTTGTCTAGAGCAGCACTTACTGAAAAATACATACCCCCATATGAACAGGATTTACAGTACCATGTAAATACTATATTTTCTAACCTCTCTGTAAGTAAGCCATATTTGAATTTAATATTAACAGAAAGTAATAAAGATGAATCATTAACTTTGCTTAAGTCTTATATTCAAAACGGGCTGCCTAAGAGCAAAGACAAAATAGCATCTATGGTAAAACCATATTGGAATATTCAAAATGAAATACATATAATGAATGAATTACTATTTAAAGGAAATAGGCTTATTGTTCCTAAATCTTTGCAAAAACAAATATTAGATAAAATTCACTGTGGTCACTTAGGTATAAATAAAACACTTAATATTGCTAGAGAAACAGTTTATTGGCCGAATATAAATGCTGACATTAAAAATTTAGTTGATCAATGCTTAGTATGTGCTAAGTTCAAGCCAAACACAACAAATGAGCCGTTGCAGTGCTACGAGATGTCCCATCTTCCCTGGCAACAGGTAGGTGTTGATTTACTATATTTTGATGGAGAAAATTTCCTTGTCTGCATGGATTACTATTCCAAGTACATTGAGTTAGCTTCTTTGCATAAAAATTACACTGTGGACGTTGTTGTTAAGAATCTTAAATCGTTTTTTGCTCGTCATGGAATACCGAAATCTCTTGTATCTGACAATGGTCCACCTTTTAACTCGAGTAAATTCAAGTCCTTTCTTGAGGAGTGGGACATTGAACACATAACAAGCAGCCCACACTGGCCAAAATCCAATGGTCAAGCTGAAAGCGGGGTAAAAATTATAAAAAGCATTTTGAGAAAATGCAAAGAGGATGGCTCTGATATATACTTGTCATTGTTACATTATCGTAATACGGCTAAGGGAGATTTTCCCAGCCCTGCTTCATTATTAATGTCTAGAAGCTTACGAGTAAATTTACCAATACTAAATACAAAGTTATATCCTAGAGTGGTAAAATTTTCGACATATGAGAAATGTCACAAACATAGCAGAGACAGAATGTCTTTTTATTTTGACAGGAATGTTAAGCAAAAGTCATATGTATTTCAGCCAGGAGATTATATATATTTTAAAAAAGATCCTAAATCCGTTTGGACTCCGGGAATAATTAAAGAGAAATTGACGTGTGGTAGGTCGTATTATATTGTAGATTTAAACGGTGCTGTGTATAGGAGGAATATAGGACACATTAGACCTAGAAAAAGAGATTTAAAAAACATAAATACTCCTCCTTCTTCTTCTGGTAATGGCGAAAGCAGTGGCAAAAATGACAGTATGGTTACCATACAGGACATTGCTAACCCCATGAGTTCGGTGAATTTCGGAAACGGTCTTTTTCAAAATTGTGATAATGATGAAAGCTGTGTTCCTATGGAGAGTCTAGTGAATACCGATTATGTAACCAGATCTGGTAGAAATGTAAAACGTCCTAAACTGTATATTCATGAAAAATATGATTAGTTATATAGTAGTATGTTTTTAGTTGTGTACATATTGTAGTATTAGTTGCGTTATCTTGAAAAGGGAGGTGTTGCATAATGATGTAACATTATTAAAAAGATAATCTGTCATTCATAGGTGTCACTTTGATGCCTATGATAGAATATTCAGTTAGCCATAAGGCTATGTATAGCTTAGACGTGTGTATGTCTATTTGGCCTCCTTAACATATTATATGTATGATAAGATATACTGTATGGATGTTATATGTAGAACATATGTAATAAAGAAGAATATACAATCATTGTATCATTGAATATCTCCACCGTGAGTTTATGATAAATGCTGCTGGGTCAACAGATCCAACATACAACACACAGTTTGTGGATCATGAGGACTAGTAAGCTAATATTATGTGACCAGCCAGATTAATATCTTTATATGTATATTAGTTCACGGTCATTTCAATTCGTCTATTTCAATATTGTCATAAAACTATTTATGAAACTTGATGATGTTTTAAAGCATTCAAAAGCGTCTTATAGCTGGAAACGTATAAATACAAATGAATTTATTTTTCAGTTCAATTCACAAAATCGCTAAAGAGTTGCATATTAATTACAATGCGCGCTCAACAACTCGTCGAAGTATTTTCAGATGTTATTACTTAAACGTAATTTACGGCAAAATTCGGAAGCACAATAAATAAGACGAATTTATTATTGTTACGGCCAAGTTAGAGAGCAGGTGAGCCATCAGCGAGCAAACGTAATGGAAATGGGGCGTTTTGTTTATACTGAACAATATTTATAACGGCATAATAAGACAAAGAAACATGGATACAGTTTATATATAATATAGGGACAGACGAACGAGCGACAGCCGCGAGACGAGCTATAAATAAATAATGCGCTAACATTTTATTATTATCGTCATACTCGAAGCACGTGCGGCGAGCGGCGACATTCCGGTAGGCTGGCTCCGAGATTCACAAATAACACGGGATGCAGGAGATGCACTCTCCGCGACACTCTCATGTCCAGGCTGAATATGAATATTGACATTGTACTGATGACTAGTACTCATATTATCGCCAGTATTAAAGACAAGCTTAGGAGCTTTTTGAGAATTTTTAAGAGCTCTCAACGTAGTTCCCAAAAATTGATAATTTAACTTTTACTTTATTTAAAAAATAACTACATTATTATATGTGTTCAACTGCTTATTACTACGGTTCTCCCCTTTTCAACTGTTGAACCGCTATTACTTTAGTTCCTAAAAGAATTTACATGGACGGTCACAAATCGTCCTAGCTCTATCTAGTCTAATGCTAATGCTTAATTTATTCAGCATTCATATTAGGTATTCAAGCTCTTCTCAAACCAGACCTGATGTTTCATTAAATAAATAATTTATACTATTACCCCGAGAATCGCTCTCTCAAGATCTCATCTAGTAACGGTATACCCAATTAGTGGGTACAGATGAAATCAGTTTGGAAGAATTCTTGGAATTCGCTGGCCTACATACAGCGAACTGACAGTCACTGAGTCCTGGTCTAAGACCTTGAACATAGGAAAGGTTCGAATATAGCCTACTGCTTACAATCGAAATTAAATTTGAAGATAGATGATCTAAAATACTTCTTAGAATAATTTATATGATTTTGAAAGAAAAAGTAGTGGGAAACTAATGCATTGATATTTTAGACACACTTACATAACCTCTTACGTGGATAATGCATATGTGTTTACTTACAGTATGTTTACAATAAAGCGTCGCCTCATTGGTCATAATTTTAATAGCTAAATTTCACGATCATCTAGATCATACATCTTCGCCTCGGTGAGTATTAGTACAAGTTTCTTGGCACTGAAAACCTTTAAGGGTATTCGAAAGTTATTCAATATGCATTTTATGTACATAAACGAAAAGTTCATTTTCGTTCGTCCGTTCTACGTATGATCGGTGCAATTGCTACACCGAGCGTCGAGCTAAGCGTCAATAAAAATATCATAAAATCAGTTCCGACGACAAAGTGGACGTTGTGCTCTACGAGTTAAGGTCGCTTATGTGTCTCTCGCGTGTTTTATCACAGGAACGTGTGAAATAAAATCATGCGTGTGCACACATTCGTTAAGAATTGACACTTATTAAGGGATATAATTTTTTTAATTGGCATGACGACATCACTTTATTTAGCCGGCTACTTGACATTGTTTGATTTGGAATTCTCGTCGTTGGCTCCACGTCAATCACTTTGACACTCGACGATCGTTTAAAGTATCTGATCAGTGATCTTGTTTATTTAACTCTTGACTTCTTAATGCAAACAAACAAATTACACCAAAGCGAAAGAAACGACAGTCATAGAAAATAAAGTCATAAATAGCTTACCGACTAATCTTTGTTTACGAATGTCTGATTGTTATGGCTATAAAGAATGAGAGGAATCTCTAATTATAACTGAAATAACAACAATAAAGTCTCCTTCTCTATCTTCGGAGGACTTACGAGGCGAAGATATCGTTATTTTACCTGACCCTTTTCAAGCGTTTCCAAAATATAGCAGGACGAGATATAAACATCATCGTACCGACATCTTCTTCAGTTTTTCTGGCGAGATATTTAACATTGAATGGCAAACAATTAACATCGAGACGTCGGTAGCGTGCCTAATTTGACGATGATCGTAAAAAAATTGTAAAGCAATTGATTTTCAAGTAATATTCAGAAGTCGGATCGAAATTGAAATTAGATTATAGAAAAAAAAAAAACGAGTCCGCTATCGATAGCAACAAAAACCATTGTGGGCAAATCATAAGCTGAACCGTTCCAAATTCAAATTGTCCGATTCGGATTTGGAATAAGAGTGCAATTGGCCTCCGAGCGCCGAGCGCCGAGCGCGTGACCAATCGCTAATTAGAAAATGTGTTCAACGATGTGCTTTTACGGAAGCCGATCGGTGTTCTATAATTAAACTTTTAAATTTAATTCAAATTTTTGATTTTGGACGCACTATTTTCACTTCTGGTGTTACTGTGGCCAGATTTATTTTATTAGCCAACAAAAAAGAAACAATATCTTTTTGTCGGACTCAATTTCTAATAGATAGACTATTATTGATCGTTCTAAGCATCTTCTGTTGCCATTAATGTTTCTTTAGGTTCCCTATTTTTTCGCATAAAATCATATGTCATAATTTTACTTGGCATAATTTCATTGGACCTAATAGTAGTTTCGCTTATTATTAATTTGGCATAACTTTCCTAGCATAATTTTTTTTTCGCATAATTACTATAAGCATAATAATTGTCAGGCATACTTATTGTAAGGCATACATTTTTTTACGCATAATATTAGTTAAGAATAATATTCTTATGCATAATATTAAAAAGCATAAATATATTTACGCATACTTCTTTGAAGCATTTTTTTTTCATATACTAATGAATGATTAATTCTACTGGATGTGCGAGTTAAGACGAAATAACAATGATTGTAATTTTCGACTGATTACGAAAACGATTGCCAAGCCATAACCATGACCCCAATGCACTTAAGGATAAAGTAAGTTCTTTAATGCACTTAAGGATAAAGTAAGTTCTAAAGTAAGGATAAATTTTCAACATGTTAGCGGCTTACGGGTGGCCCAAGGGCCACCCCGCCGCAACTTAACCTACTGTTACACTAGGTATAATGAGTGCTTTTAATGTTTCATAAATATGTGTTTAATTACCTATGCATATTTGTGCCTTGCGACAGAATTACTTGAATTTATTATGACAAAAAAGTATGCCTAACGAGTTTATGCTAAAAAACAATTATGCCAAAGTATTATTATGACAAGAAAAATTATGCCTTACGAGTTATGCCTCATTAAATTAGGACAAAAAATATTAGTCTAAATGAAATTTATGCCTAATGATGTAGTATGCCAAGAAACCATTATGCCAAAGTAATAGTATGCGTAATAAAATTATGCCAAGTGAGGTATGCCAAATGAAATTATGACAAATAAAATTATGCGATAAAAAGGGATCCCGTTTCTTTATTATTATTAGATATATTTATACATTTCCTCCTTAAGTTATTTTCGCTAACCTCATTTCGTTCGACTGTGTACATAAGTACACTATCTGGCATCTCGGAAATCAGTCAAGCCTGGTCGGGGCGGTCGCAGGACGGAAATCTCCCTGGTTCACCAACAAATAGCACTGCGGGGCGCTGCCGGCCCCTAATGTCACGCCACGGTGGTTCCGTCGAGTAAAATAAATACACGACCAAAAGGAAATATTGCATTTTTTAAGGGATTCAATTTCCGTCTCGCATGGACGTTTCAATTTCTGCGTGTAGGGGATATATTGTAAATGGGGAAATTCGGCAGCTACTAGTACCAGTGATCGGTGTTTGTTTATTGCTATTTAAATAAAGAATCTCTCTATTTCTTTATTTATTTCTTTTTTAGTATTTCTTTACTAACTTTACTTTTTTGTAAAAAAGTTAATCCGGAGCTGCAACTACTACCATACCAAAAATTTCATAAAATTAGATTAGTAGTTTTTGCGTGAAAGAGAAACAAACATCCATCTATACATACATACATACATCTATCTATCCATCCTCACAAACTTTCACAATTTAATACATAGTAGTAGGGTTGAATAACCTTAATACTATTATTTGTAATATCATTCTATCGGATAAGTACGGTCTAATTAAGTACCTATGTAAGATTTGTTTACGTCACTTTCGATTTCAAAGGCCCAGTTGTGAAGCAATAAAAATATCTCACACTTTCTTGCGTTGTGATACACGGGCTTTTAAACATACTTAATAATATGTAGCTCTAAATACCATAAAATATACTCCGTGAATTCATTTCAAAACCTTTAGGAAGTCAAAACTCAAAACTAAGCTTCCTTAATAAGGAACGCAGCAGGTTTTAGCAAAAGTACTTAAACTTAAAATGTATGTGCAGCTGCTAAATGCCAAAAACATTATTTGAAGATGGCGGTGGGTATTTATTTATCTATACTAGGGTTGCCAATCGTCCTGTTTTCCCAGAACATGTCCTGGTTTTTACAGCGTCCAGGGCTGTCCTGGATAGTTTCAAAGCAGCATTCTGGGTTTTTAAAGCGCCCTGATAAAATCATGTATTTTTAAAATTCACGCGTCACTTTTACAATTTTTCTTTGTAGTAATTAAATTTTGTTCAATCCTTGTATGAAAACATATGATTATTACCATTACATGTATTTCATTTAATTTAATAAATTAACTGTTGCAACTCTATTATTGTGTCCTGTTTTTAAACTGAATGGTCCTGGTTTTTCCAACTTCAAATCCTGTTTTTTTTTTATTTGGGGTCGGCATCCCTAATCTATATACCAATGATTTCAAAATTAAGGATGGGCTATGACGTACATTTCACAAGGATGGGAAGACGTACAAGAAAAAGTTCCGCCATGTTGATTTCAGAAGATCTTGTCAATTAAATACTGACATAAAAAACTGCGGAAAGCAAATGTCAAAATGACATAATTGCGCAAAATACGTACTCAACTGCCCCAAATAACCCCAAATGTGGCAGTTTTGGCAGTGGACACTTTTTGCCTCGTTTATACCTACATATAGAACTATGATCTATACTTATACTATTAATATGAAGAGGAAAATTTTTATTTGTTTGCATCGAATAAGCTCCTAAACTACTGGGCCGACTTTGATTAAATTTGGCACAGATACAGTGTAGGATACAGGGAAAGAAATTGGCTGCTTTCTATACCGTACAATGTTCCCGTGGGATACTGTATTTCCGCGGGCGGAACCGCGGACAACATTTAATAGTTTTATAAATTAGAAAATAAAGTTTATAAGAATTCTATTATTTTTTGCAAATATTATAAGTAGCTAGGTATTCAATATTGTAACTATTATATAATGCCAATAATAAAAATTAATGTTACAGTTAAGTCTAATGTCAAAACAAAATAAAAAATATTATTAATTTGTTCAAGCACAAAGTTTTGGATGAGAATGGATGACATTATGGAGTTTTTCATCTTAAATTAAATTGCGTACTTAAGAGCATTGATCAGCGCGCGACTCAGATTTCACGAAAAATGCTACTTTTCAAATGCGTCTATATCTAACAAAAACTGGTTATTCTGATTTTATATGTAAAAAAACACTAGAAAATATTGTATTCTAATTTTTCCCTTATCATTTATTTTAAAATAGTTTCAAACTTTTGAATAAAACTGACAAAACTAACCAGAAGTTTTTACAACTTTAGGTACAGGGGCATTTTCAAAACATATAATAGCTAAAACCGCTTACATTTTTTAAAAAGAAAAAATCTTCACAAACTTGTTGGATCCTCTTCTAGATTATCTATTTGTCAGATTATTTTTATATACGTTTCTATCTCATAAAAATAAAATTTTAAGAATGCGAAATTATCAGGAATTATAGTTATTTAAAATGATGATATTTATGTATTTTAATTGCTCCTTTTGTTTCTTACTTACATAATCTATGAGAAGAACCTTTTATCTTTAATATGCTATTTAAATTTTTAACTAAATTAGTTTGACGAATTTTATATGAATTTTTAAAACTACTATATAAATCGAGGCGCACGAGCGTTTACAACAGTATCTGTAAACGCTCGTGCGCCTCGATTTATATAGTAGTTTTAAAAATTCATATAAAATTCGTCAAACTAATTTAGTTAAAAATTTAAATAGCATATTAAAGATAAAAGGTTCTTCTTTTAGAATATGTAAGTAAGAAACAAAAGGAGCAAGTAAAATACATAAATATCATCATTTTAAATAACTATAATTCCTGATAATTTCGCATTCTTAAAATTTTATTTTTATGAGATAGAAACGTATATAAAAATAATCTGACAAATAGATAATCTAGAAGAGGATCCAACACGTTTGTAAAGATTTTTTCTTTTTAAAAAATGTAAGCCGTTTTAGCTATTATATGTTTTGAAAATGCCCCTGTACCTAAAGTTGTAAAAACTTCTAGTTAGTTTTGTCAGTTTTATTCAAAAGTTTGAAATTATTTTAAAATAAATGATAAGGGAAAAATTAGAAAACAATATTTTCTAGTGTTTTTTTACGTATAAAAATCAGAATAACCAGTTTTTGTTAGATATAGACTCATTTGAAAAGTAGCGTTTTTCGTGAAATCTGAGTCGCGCGCCGATCAACGCTCTTAACACAGGAATAGGCTTATGAACATCATACATTTCACCCATCGCCCAAATATTGCGAAACAAAAGCACTTTTTTAATGAAGTTAATGCAAAAAATGTTTTTTTATTACTTTTACTAATGACATTTGAATTAAAGATACAATTTCACATAGTTAGCTCGGATTGAATGTGAAATTTATTGTAATTAATTAAGTGTGAGCTTGGCCCACATGGGCTTGTGTAACACAAATCGAATTTCTAACGAAGTTCTCACGTGGTTGCACCATGGACACCAACGCCAAAATACAAATGTAAAACAACTAAATGTTATGTGAAACACGGCATGCTAATTTAATTAGTTTTGATCAACAATTGTTGTTTTGCCGTGAGAAGTTAAGTGAATCCACTGTTTTGACTAACTAAATTTAAAACTTGCAAAATAACTCTATATCAAGGTAGGCCGTAGGAATCTTCTTCACTCTTCTTCTTCAGGAACTTTTTTGCACCAGATACTCTTCTTTACTACTGGCTCATCTTGTTATTGCGTTTTACTTAGCTCGGTAAGGTTGGCGAAAGAGAGCAAAATATATTCGAAGAAAATATCAAGATTACTTGAAGCTATACTCGTAATGTGCCTATTAATAAAATTCTATTAGCACTAATTGTTATTAATAGAAATTTGCGATTGAGCCTCAGGAGCGTCGTAAAGTAGTAACCGCAGCGTAGCCAATAGTCGCTCATAAAATTTGTTTCAGCCAGCCGATTGGTAGTTTTCCAGCAAATGCTTGCGCGTTCCAGATTTAAAAGCGACGGTTTACGACCTTCAGGCGGCGTTTCGATGTTTTGGCGCCAAAATAGTTGGCCAAGATGTTGTATTTGTTGATTTTTCGTGAAAAATGACAGAAACATTTAAAATCTACAGAATAAGTTTATGCCTATAAAATAAATCATATTTTCCAGAATTAACACTATTACCTAAGCTTTTAATGGTATGAACTACGATAGTGAAGGTGAGGCTAATAAAAAATAAATAAAATGAAATAATTTTGCTACAAAAATGCACTGTACATACGAGAAGATTGAATTCCGAATCTCTTGTTAAATTTAAATCGTAAGCAAACAAACTATAAACGTAAAACCTAAAGTGTCACGATAAAAGTGTCTTGTAAACTGTAGTAAACTTGGCCCTCAGGCCGTGTGAAAGGGTATACATATCCGTAAAATGAAGCTGTTACGATAGATGCCATAGGAGTAACAAACGTAGTAAACACATCAGCTAAATACTAATTAGTAAGGAGCGATTTATGCAACAACTTGCCTCGTAAAATTGCGAAGGTGAGGGCCAATTTACTGAGCCATAAACTGGAGGTACGGGCTGACTGACAGATTGAAAACTGTTGCATTTATGCCATGCTGTTGGACATAATAATTAGTGTCCCTTTGTTGTAAATAAGATTTAGGCTTAGTTCTAGTTTAAAATCAATGACTTTAGATACCACCGAGATTGCAGCCTTAATTTATTGTTACCTAATTTTATCAGTGTTCAATCACAGAACATGTTTTCTATTTTTTATGATTTCTGGTCATTGACTTATGTCATTTCTGGTTCTATTTATCATTTGCACAAAGAAACACCTAATTCTTAGCAACTAATTGTAGCATCGTATTGTGAAATATGATCACGTCCGTGGGGTATGATATCTGGTAATGGGCGTCTGATGTCGCTGGTAATCCGCCGAGCATTGTCAGCGTCAGCCGGACCGGGACGAATTGCTGTCCTGTCCAAATCCTGTCCCCATCGTGTCCCCTTTCTTTTATTATTTTGCCACCAGCACATACATTATTCATTTGCTCATATATCTTGTGATTTATTGTCGGTTTGTTTGTTTATCGGGATTATTATGTTGGGTAATAAAAATTAATTTGTATGGTTACTATAGTGATTACTATTCTTAGCTCCGACTAAATGTCTAGTACTAATGATATGTTGTAAAAATCAAAGTGTAGATAATATATTATTATAACTTTTATGATTATTGCTGAAAATTGAAGAGTTACAGAATTTAACCGGAGCTTTTTAACTTCAATCAAAATACCTTTTGTATCTTCAAAATCTTATCACGACAGCGTTTAAGATAAGTAGTTTGATGTGCCTAAATTACACTCTTAATTTTTTTCTTTTTTTCTAATTTCATTTAGCAATCTCTACCAGTAATTTGCTAAGAATCTGAAAGCCATTACCATCGTCGTGGAGGCGTGTAAACATCAGAGCTATTACAATGATCCCAATTACCTCCTGCAGCCCCCCGCGGACTCCAATCGGCATCCATCAAATGTCAATGGCAGACGATAAAAAATAAATAAAATATCAGATTGTCGCGTGGAACTGAAAAGAATCCGCCATGTTTTGAGACGCTCCCTCCGCGCACTGTGGTGTTTTTGGCTGGAATTTTTATTGTTTTTTCTGGAGGTTTGATATTAGTGATATTATCCTGATCTGCTTTTTAAATTACATTAGCGCAATAGAAGAGAACTTTAATAATTTCACGAAAAGATTTGTCATTAACGATGACGATTATGTAGGTAACGTAAATTATCTTATAGAACTTTTATAGTCATCATTAGTTATTGATACCTAAATGCAGCCACTTTCGTCAACGGTAAAAGTCACTTTGTGACATTTCACTCACTTTTGGAATGCATTATCTAATACAGGTGTTCACCCGAGCGGCCCGTCAAATTTATGCTTTTAATCAGAATATTAACATGTAGACGAGCACATTAAAATATTTTATAGCAGGTTAATGTTTGCATTAGTCATTTGGGCTCGACTTGATGAATGATTGGTGAAATTAGAAATTCAAATGTTATTAACTGAGATCAATAATGAACTCACTAATAGAGATTAGAGAGACATCTCATAATTAGGAAAAGTTTTACGTAAAAATATCCAGATAAGAATTAGAATAGGATTTTTTTAATATCACTCTAGTATAAATCAGGTTGTAGCTAGAATAATAAAATATTGTGCCGCAGTGCGCCGAGGGATCGGGCAGAAGAATACCACAAAGATTAGCGCGCGGGGTGCAGTAAAGAAACAATTTTCCGGCTTTCCCGCGCGCCGGGGGAGCCCGGGGTTTATGGAATCCCGCGACATGATAAAAATACGATATTCCACTTTAAAACATTGCCGGCTCCTATTTAACCTCCCTTTACACCTTTGAAATGTTTAACAAGTTTATTTTTATATTTAAGGGGATATTTCCCTGGAAAATTTTTCGTAATTTTCTGCTAACACAAAGGGTGGAAAAATTATCATGATTATGTTTGTATATTCGCCTGTAAGCCTATAATTAGAAATTATGTGTTTTTCTACGTTTCTTCTTCAACTTATTCTTTGTATAATGGTAAATATTAATGATCATCTGTTGTTAAGTTTTTACCTAGATCGAGTAGGTACTTTTTATTTTAATTTGAATGGAGCTTAGATTTACTAATGTTTTCTATGGTTACTCGTTATTGGTTAACTTAAAATTATAAAGTAAACTGCAGTTTATTTCAAACAGAACATTTTATTATCTTATCCGCTCAGAAAATAAAAAAACCACATTGACATACAGATGGACGTACACCAAATACATACGAGTTAGGTTTACGAAAGTGTTTTTAAAACAACGCTTGCAACGATCTAACTTAACTAAAACTCATATACAGACAAAGTTGGGCACAGAATTAGTTCGCCGGTCGGTTAAAGATGGCCAGTAACATCGAGAAATAATATATAACACAAACAAAACAATTCAGTCTCAACACCAAAAACATATCTTATTCAACAAACAAACATACAAAGTAACCAATTCTGTGATCGTCGCCTCTGACATTGACAGTTCAAAAAACATGTCGGTCGAAGTCGCGCGCTGTAATGGCGGCCGTGACGTCACAGAATTGGCGCGAACGGCCACGTGATAATCCGCGAAATATATTTATCTAAGCAATGAATTTGTTAGGCTTATATTTTCGAAAACCGAGTTCATGCAATGTACAAAAATACAGCAAATGATCTTAAATATTAGAAGATTTTCTCTTATCCAAATAGGGAAAAAGTTATAGAACAACATATTACGACACTATTTTTTTTTTTCGTAGAAGCATCTAAATCTCTATTCATAACGCACATACATATAGTTTTATCCGAATAGTTATATCGTTCACATTTTGATCGTCTGCTGCTAGTAGATGAACTCGTGAACGAACGGCGTTGCGTGCGAGTTGCTCGAGGTGCCTTAAGTGTTTCACATTGTATAAGTGTACAGCAGAGGGACTGTTGTGTGATTCAATATTACCTCTACCTCCAACCTAAAGCTAGCCATACACGTAAGGGTGTACCTGACTGGTTTGCCGGCACAGTTATACCTGTCAGGTAAGCTCGAGCTGAGTAGTATTGAAACCTGCACAGTTGTGCAACATCCACGCTCCTGTTTACCTGTAGAACTCAACTGTACAGGCAAACGTGTCAGGTGTACCCTTACGTGTTTCGCTAGCTTAGATAGGGGATAGCAGGTATGTGCACACGCAACTCCGCTCGCCCAAACGATGCCAAACAGTCCGGACGCGCTGGCGACCAAAATGGGACCAATTTAAAATGTATTAATATTTAATTACACCTAGCGTATACTGAATACGTATATTCCTTGTAACTAACTAACTCCTCTCCTCCGTGTTAGTGAACGTAATATCAACGATATCATCAATTACGTATATTATTTACTAAACGAAACGATACCGCCTAGCATCTACCACCGATAAAATCAAGGACAATAATTTAAAATTCTTAAGTAACTCTTATTATCTCACTTAGGCAAGTTAAAGTTGCTTTTTTACGTATACTTCGTTTACCAATAGTTTCCCGATAACCTAAATGCGGTACTCTAAGCTCATACGTACTCGCAGCTTGAAGATCCGCGGGCGGCGAACACCGCCCGGTCATTAATTAATTATATTATTTACTCACTAAATATTACTTTATAATTAGTATACACATATTACAATCAACGTCATACGTATTTTAATCGTATACATAAATTTCGACGCAAAACAAATTCGGAACATCGGCGCGGATGTTCGTTCAGCGAAAACGTGGTCATCGAGTCACCTCGATGTCGCACCCATCACACCCCTTCACTGTATGTGAATTTACTTTGAATTTAGAAATGAAACTAAGCAACGGTACAGTGCTAGAGGTTGGCCAATTGCAAAAACGAAGATTTGATCTAAAGGACACTTAAACTAGCGGCTGCTCCACGGATTTCGGAGCGAGCTCCGAATTCCGAGGAGGGCCGTGCGCGTACAAGCTAGGGAGGCGGGATATAAACTAAATTGCGAGCACCCCCTTAAAGACTTCGTTTTTGCAATGGCCAAACTAAGAACAGGGGTGCACGAGATAGCTCGTGGTCGAATTGGGTGCTAGCTGGGGATCGCGCCTCTGAATCAGATGGGATTTGCTATAGGGGGTACTCACGACGTCGGGGGTGGAGGCGCCGTCGTGGCTGGAGTCGGGCGCGGAGCGGGGCTCGCCGTTGGTATCCGGAGGTCGCGCCGATTCCCGCTCGTCGATCACCAGATCGATCGGCATCTTGCCCTTCAGGCAGCTGATGTAGCGGTGACAGAAGTTGTCACAAAGCTCGTGCACCTGCCGAAAAACGTAACGTTAGTCGTCTGCCAGGAAACTCAATTTCATGGGCACGATAACAAGTATAGTCTCATTTAATGAGCCTTATTTAGGATGCAAATACAAAAGCATGTTTGAACTTTCTTCTGGTTAATATCATCAGTCTCAATTCTGTAGCTAACATAGGCCTCATTCAACGTATTGTAATTTTTTTCCACCATAATGTTAAGTGATATTTTGGTTAGATACAGTGTTCTGAAGACGCTTAATAATGCTAGAAGTCCTGAAAATTTACACATCACCTAAAATAAAAAAGTAACATGCTGTAGCCAAATAAAGTTGTTGTTGTGTCTTAAGTTTAGGCAGTACCGTGTGGAATATTTATGTTACACAACATCAGGCTGTACCTACTACCTATACTTACGACCTTTGACTTACAACTACCATTCAATAAAAAAACAATAGAAACAAAGGAACACATTCGGAGCCAGCCAACTGTCGCGCTTACGTGCGCTTGTAAAAAGAGCAATAAAAAAACTTATTACAAAGGTAAATAATTTTTTACCCGCTAATAAAATTTGACCCCCACGGGCATATTAATTTGTGCGACGGGGCCTTATAAATTTTCATAGACTTCATTAAGTTAGAAATTAACATAGAGCCATAAAAAAGGTAACGAAATTTTTTGATATCGTTTACACGCCGAAGAGAATAAGCGCGGCAGGTGAAGGCGCCAAGCCCGAGACGCTAACATCTTGGCGGATTTGAAAATAGAACGGAGCGCCGGAAACGGATACGACGCCATCTAACGTTGACAGCTAATTATGTCTATGGTATGCTCGTTTCCTAATTTTCAAAATCGGAGCCAGTAATTCAAAAATATTTGTCCGTTCTATAATTTATTGGCTTTTAAATATGATTTTTATTCCTACGATTGTTTAATAATCTCGAGGAACGCACGCGCCGAATATTGTGGTTCGTTTAGCATAATTTAAATTTTACAACCGGCTGTTGAAATCCATATTTATGGGTGCGAGGTTTGTAGCGGCCGTCCGAGCATAGGCCGAACTGTCAATGATTTGATCGAGGACGTTCGCGTTTTGAAAACTTTTATTGAGTCGAGTTCGTATGATAATACATCTCGATATTATGTTGTTGACCTTGATCCGGTGTTTGTAACGCGGTGTTTGTGTAAACGCGATGGAAACGATGCAAGCTCGTACACTATACGTTAAGTGAGAAAGAAATACGTAACAAAGTAAAAGGTTGAAAGCCTAGGTCTAGAGAGATCCTTGACATAGTTTATATTTGTGCTCCTTGTTGGTCGAGTGGCGAGTCGAGTGTGTTGCATACAAAGACTAATGAGATTGTTACTCTCCCGTCACACGTCTACAGCTGCCGCCCTAAGGCCAATCTCAATTTAAAGTTGGATTTCTAATTTTAAGTTGAGCCCGAATCCCAAAATTACAATAACGAAGCCGGTCGTCGATGCCTCTAATGAGATACCGAGGAATTCCGAGGCCCGAATGATCGTTATGAGCTCAACTCTTTCACAAATATAAATTTGGAACGGATCGATGTACAAGATCTATACCCGGTTCGTTTTCTTTATTTAAGATGCTATTTATTCGGCCGATCTACGCACCGCACTCCGATGTCGAGCGTTCCTACGAAAATCGAAATCTAAATAGAACGTTCGAACTTAAAATATTTTTTGTTTACAGAGTCGCCCCGCCTGCCAATTGCCAGCGTTTTAAAATGCCAACGAAAAAAGAAATTAATTTGAATGTATCGCGATGCCATTACTCAGGTATGCGCGGACTGTTTGAGATTTTTGAGAGAGGGTCTCGGAGTGCCAAGAGCGTGGGCCGGGCCGACTAGCTGCAACTGTGCCACGGTCGGTACGACGGTAGGAACCGTTGTTATAAGCATTCATTTTATCTTGGTGCATGGCAGTGAAAATTATTAGTTCTTACGACCTTCGTTTTTAATTAAAAATATTTTTTATTTTCAAAACGGCCAATGATAACATCAAATTGATATTGCAATGTTTTAGCCGATAAATCGGTAGATAAAGGATATTCACAAACGAACTACGAGCAGATGCAAAAACCTGCCGACAGTTCTGATCAGTGCCTATTGGTTTCTTTTTTCTTTTTTTTTATCGAATCCGAACCGGTCCTTGCATTCAAATGAACGTGGAATAGGTTCGCACCTTACCTTTTTTATTTGAAGGAAACGAGCAGGCGGTTACTGCTTGTAAGTGCTCACCGTTGCCCATAATAAGAACAATAAGTTCTGTTTTATTTTCACTAGCGAACTCTGCCTACTTTTAATTTATACCGTATCGTGGGCAGGTAGTAATTAGTAATTAGATTGGATCTAAGACTAAATGAAAATATTTTCGGAACTGTTTAACAACAATTATCTAAGTATTTCTTTCGTTTCGTTTTATTCGCTTAGATTAATAAAAACTTAGTGTCATATCTAAAATCACTTTTTTAAATGAACATAATGGTAGTAATTGGTGTTGTAGCCTGTAGGTCGTAAACGGTGTCGTAAAGGGTCGCGGGTTCGTTCCCGGTGACCGCAGTAAATCACTTAGCCACGATACAGATAAACTTTACTGCAAACATAAAAATAATTGTAAAATTTGTTTATAGATCTGTTATTCCACTTCACTCTAAAGCTTATACCCGTCCATGGATATTTTTAACCGACTTCCATAAAAGAAGGCGGTTACTCTATCGAGACTCTAAAGTTTTGCAACAAAAATATACATGGACGGAGAACAGGTACATAAGGATAATTTAATAATTTTCTCTCGAGTGTATTTCTGGAGTGAGGAAATTGGTAAACAGCAATTACCATACTTATTTTTAAATAAACCGATATGTAAAATAAGCGATTATATTCGTTCTTTAATTACGGTCGAGAGGAGCAGGGACCAATCCCATCAGGGCTCGACGAGGAAAAAAAAACAATCGTATGATCGCCGACGGCCATGTTTGAAATATTACGAACATAAATCAGCGGGGTATTGGATGTTCTAATGCACGAATTATTCGATATTCGAAATTATGTTTTTAATTCCTTTTTAACTAAGTGCAACTATTATGCCAGAGAAAATGATGTGGCCAGCAATCAGCATGAATAATATTTTCAGGTTCCTTGTGGCCTTTATTTTTCTTTTAGTCTATAATTTTCTTTGTGTGCTTTCTATTTATTCTTTTAATTAAGAATTGCTACTGTAAGATTTGAGAAATTACATTTAAGAAAGCCCTTTTTAAAGCAATCTACTCAATTATATTATTGAGAGTTGCTATTTTTTTGCCACTTGTGTTTTCGCCATGAATGGAAGCGCTCTCATTTCGTATGTTCGTTTTTCCCGACTGCCATTTCGGGTCTGTCCGGTTCTTGCGTGTGCACCACGGCACCAGAATAACGGAACTCTTTTTACGACTGACGGGCCCTCAAATACTATCAAAGATTCAATAAGTCTGATGGATTAGTGATTATCAACTATCCATTTATATTTTAACAACAAGAAAAAAGAATTTGGATAAAATTTTAAGACAGATATAGCTACAAGTGGTGTCACAGATAAAACGGAAAAATGTAGAGTACTATCTGAATACAAAAATATCTGTGATAATAAGGTTCATATGAAATAAGATATTATGTGTTCAAGATTCCATAAAATATCCGCCGCATTCGTAGATACCTAGTGTAAGAAAATAACTGTAAGAAAAAAAACTTGGAACAAAGGTCTGTAACGAGATAAGTCGTAACGCGATACTCTACGATTCGTTGGCCCGGGGCGAGATAAAGGCCATTTAAAAAATAAAAAGACGCATTCGAAATTTAAAATATCGACCTGCTTCGCTACTTCAAATGAATTTAATATTCTATGGAAAACTGAATACCACGGCACAAGATCCTAAAATTTTGTACATTTACAAAAACATCAAATTTTTATATTTTTGCTTTTTAACCATCAACGCAAAAAGAGTCTTATAAGTTTGACGTGTCAGTCTGTCTGTCTATCTGTGTGTCTGTCCGTGGAATCTTAGCTTCTAAACGAATGGTCCGATTAAGATGCAGTTTTTTTTTGCTATCATTCATCATCATGAGCTGCTTGGCAATTCGGAGTAACTTAAAAAAATTAAGTAATTTTGTTTATTTTGAAATGTAGTATCTACATTGTAGATTTCTATAAAGAAAACTTTAGAGAATGAAACTCAGCTATCATCTTACGGTATGTTTTAGGACTATAACTGTCTGTTTTATTTTTGTCGCCGACATTTATATGTGTACAATTAACACAGTCGTGTCTAATCTCGTAAGTTTTTTTGGTGTAATAAAATCGTAGAAAAACTGCCGTTAGCCGAGTTCGTTTCCGCTTCAATTCACGCCGCACAGGTGATGTTTCCCGCCAAATAATAAAAAAAAAAACACATCCCGCTCTTTATAATTAATGAACTCAAAAATATTAGGATTAGATTAGAACGTTTTTATTTGGGTCCTTTTTATTTTTTGGAAATAGAAAGGATTCTGTTACAAACATTTTCAGGAATTAGTATTAGATTATGTATTACATGGCTCTATGTATCAAAAATCTACTTTAAAAGTAGTCACGAAAATTAAATGTTTCAAAGATTTTATTGCATTTTTAGTTTTTTTAAGGATACACAATTTTTTCATGCACACGTAATTTTGACAGTCGGCCTCAGATTGGATTCGAAATTTAATTTGGACGAAAATGTATCTGTGCACGTGCATGCGCCAGTTGCGTGAGACCGATACCTTATCTCGATTCAAAATCGATACCTGAGGCCTCGGATAATCGAATAGATATTACCGACAATGTCAGGCGATACCTTACCGACCGGTTCTGGTCTCGGACGTATCCCCCGTGAATAAATATCAAAACTCATTACATTACGCCCGCTTATTATTAGAGAATATCTCTGGCAGAAACGGATAAGATACGACAGCCAGTAAAAATGTCCTATTATCGTGTGTCAAGAAATACCAACATCTTAGGGTCAGCTCATGCTCGACGCAGTTCTGCATTTTTATGATAGCGATTCAAATTGAACTTTATTCCCTACTCAATAAGATACAGTTTTCATTGCGAGAACGGCGCCGTGCTACGCAGCTCGGAGCTGCTCGAAATTCGAACTCTTGCAATGAAACTCGTATCTTATTGTGTAGTGAATTGAGTTCAATTTAAATCGCATTCTTAAAACGCAGCGCCGCATTTTTACAAATATTGTATTATATGTCACCGTAAAATTGTAAAAACCCTTAGATTGTAATATTACTAGAGATATTATAAAAAGTCGACATATTGTCAAATAAACATTTCTCCTTACAATTGTACGCATTATTTTTCGTTATATTGTAGGTAATATTTACCGTGCCGATTGTTTAAACGGCATGGCCCCGCGCCGCCATATTTGTTTGTTTTTTTATAATAATTATTATAACGAAAAATAATGCGTACAATTGTAAGGAGAAATGTTTATTTGACAATCTGTCGACTTTTTGTAATATCTCTAGTAATATTACAATCTAACGGTTTTTACAATTTTACGGTGACCTATACAAATATTCTCTAATCTCTATAATAAATGCGACATAAAATACCAATATGGAGGAGTTTACTTACTTTTTCTAATTCTAATAGGTGAAACCGCAACACTTGTATTGCTTGTACCATCTGTAAATAAGCGAATAACACATTAATACATAAAAATGGTTGTAAATATAGGTAAAGAATGTAATAAAACAATTGACTCCCAAATAATAATTTGTAGTTATAAAACTTCAGATAAATAAAAAAGTGAAAACAGAGGTTTGCCAAATATAACTCTGTCTTCACTTTCTTAGTGTGTGAGTATAAAACTAGTAATTTAAGAGAAGTAATGTAAAGCCATAAATCAAAACATTCGTGGAAATAAAACAACAGGTAAAATGTTTGTTCAAAATCTAAATAGGATGTCCAAGATTTCGCCAAAAATGACAATTCGTTTATTGTCCTGGCAACATTATCACAAATGGCTGTGTTCGCCATTGTAAAGACGCAGCAGGCCGCACAAGTGAAGGGCTGCACCCCGTTGGGTTGCTCATTTATGTTATAAAAACAGAATTTCTTTGTCATTTCCATTTCGAAGTCAACTGGCGCATAATCAGTACCAGCCTGAAGTTTCTTAGAATAATTATAAAGCTGTACGTACTTCATAACATAATTTGTTTAGTATTTGCTTAAGCTTTTAACACTTTTTTGCTAATTTTAAAGTGTTAACACCTATAGGTATTATAATTTTAGCAAATTGTTATGTTATCTACCATATTTGCTGCAAATATCATAAATTCATTATTTAAGACATCTTTAGCTCTATATAATTTGTGTTTGCATTTAAATTGTATCATTTAATTTTTATTCTTCCGTTATAATAAGATTTTTTGTTTCAATTTTGTGAAACTGTTAACGGCATACAAAAAGTTTAATTTTAAGTGTGTAGCCTGTAGGTAGTATTATGTGAGTTTATTACTTTCTATGGCTGTAATCGTAAATTGTTTTAATGTATTTTAGTTTGTAAAATATATATATACAATGAATTACGGATCATAAAATGTTATTTTTTACAACAAAGTATTGTTTGTGAGTTTCCTTTATTAACATTTTTGGAGGTCGTCATCATTCGAGGCTACCTAGCTTCACACCTAATTTATTAAATCACAAGTGTTTTAAGTTTTATGAAAACTATATTTTGAAATTAAACACCGATGTATAATATTAAATTAAAATCCTATAGAAAAATAAACTATTTTTTTACTTTAATATACTTTCTTTAAAACAGTGCGCCTTAGCATTTGTATTGGTGTACCATAAGTTGAAGAACTAGAAAATGTAAAAAAATAAAAAATAAATCTCAGACACATCTTTATGTAACTTGATCGTTATCTAATTCTGGAGCTGCTCACCTAATTAGTTTGAGGAATGTTTTAATTTCACTCGTCACATAGGCTATTAATTATTATAATTGGTAAGGGCCGTCAGTTTTAGTGTCTGTCATACAGAAATTCCGTTCACTTACATGATTCTCATTATAATGATAATTTATAAAAGATTTTACTAAATTAAATGGCGTGGAGACTAAAGTCCACCTGGCAACATATTATTTTGATCTAATGTCGAATAGGCCCTAAGGTTTCGATGCAAAATGAGTGTTTCAATGTAGCCTAATCCTATAGATAAAAGTCAGGTTTATTGTAACATGTACCAGGAGATCAGAAGGAGGTAAGCGCCACCCCCGTTGGTTTGCTCAGGGCTTGACAGACGGTTTTACGAGATAAAAATATGTCAGCTTGTGTGCACAGCCACCGAGCTGTTTGCCGGTACCCGCCGCGGCGTCACAACGTGTTTGTGGTACCACTTAAACATGCTACCGTCTTAAAATGATCTTTTAATTTCATTTCTAAACAGCATAAAACAAATTCGTAACTTGTTTTACTTGTTAGGAAAAGAAACCTTAAACAAGGACTAAGGAGAATAGAATTTACGATAATATTTTTTTTGCTGTAAAAGGCAATATTTGTTTTACGACCATTTCGAATCGACAACAAATACTATGTCATTCTTTTGTTTTGAATTTGTTTTTATTACTGGCAAATGGCAATTAAAAGCGTAAAAAAATTAACAGAAGAACTTTTACTCCGAAACATTTATGACAATCAGGTACAATAGGTATTTTTATAACTATTTTGTTTCTAAGTGACTGTAATATCTAGTACGTTTTGTTTTTTATATTTTTTATGTTAAAAAAAAATAAGGTTATTATCATGGCAACCCTGATATAAAGAACGTTAAGTTAAGTGCGATAATTACAATTTAGACACATTGCGTTGCGGTCAATGCTGCCAATGGCCGTCACCTCGCCAGGCCAGGCGGAGGTCAGGCTTTACAAAAGTCGCAAATACCCCTCGGCTGTTGATATTGGCGGAATGTCGACTAGACTCTAGGGCTTCGTGGAATAAAGAAGGCAAATATTAATACACTTCAACAAAAAGTAGCAATCTCTTCTGAAGAATTAGGAAGAAGACAAATTACTTGATCTCAATACTGGCAACACTGAGAAAATAAAATTTTTGAATAGGATGTGTCATGTCACATGTGGGCAATGGAATGTTTAATCATATATATATATCATATTATTATTTTTCATTTTCTGTCAAATAGTAAATAAATAATCTGTGCACGTAAAGAGGTAAAAAAGTGCAGGACTGCCTGCTGGATTTGCAGGCTGGACCGTGAGGATGACCCTTAAAGCAGTGGAAATGACCGTTAAAGCCTATTTCGTGTGTTGGAAGTAATGAAAATAGTTAACTGTCAAATGAACCCTAAGCTTCTGTTACTCGAGATTGAAACTTAACACCACGGCAAAGGTTCGTTTTCGCGACGGCGTCGTACGAAAGTAATGACATAAGCAATTAACCGACACACCGCAAGAGGGCGCCCATAAGAAATTAAAGACACAATGAATAATAAAGTGAATAGGACTAAATACGACCGACATACAAATATCCACAGGCGACTTACAATTGCCATTATTATGGCTTTATACCGTGACTTTTGTTGGTGCATAATGAAACGTAATTACATTAAGAATTGCTTATTGACGTCTCCTTCAACGTATTTCTATTGAACATATTGCTAAAGGTATTTTTACCATTGGCAACATGACGACTATGCGAAATTCGAAATATTTCTTAATTAAAACCCAGGAGGTTTTATTATTAAAATTATTTTCAATCAAAAACATTATTTACTTAATAAATGTTGTTTGTTTAATTCAAATCATATAAAATATCCCAGCAGTTGCCGCAGCCTCGATGACTTTGGGATAGTTATCAGTGCAAGTTTATCATACCTACGCAGTAGGTCTAAAGTGGCGACATCATACTAAGAAACTTAGTTTACAATCAAGCAATTCTTATTCTGTATTATGCTACCATTCTAAGCATTAGTATTGAAAAGTAACAAAATATAATTTATAGAAGTCACTGTGAGAACAACTTCTTCAAAAGTTGATGTTCTATAGTACGATTCACTTTAATTTGTCTATTTTAGATCTACAGGTCTGTCAGTTGGTCGCTAGCTACCGTATCAACAATATTAACATACTCCATACTTATTTTATATTCCGGCAATTAATCACCGTTTACGCAAGCTTTGGCGTCTTACGGCCTTTTGATCGCGAGAATTATTTATTACGTGTTTTGATAACTTCAACTTGGGTAGCGGTTTCTATGATCTATGTTTATTTAACGAGTTTCGATACTAGCCGTGGAATTCTCGAGCGAGTTGCTCTGTGACTTCAATCCTATAATTTACATTTTAGTTTTTACGGAATGTTGAATAATTACGAATTTACAGTACAAAATTGGAAGTTTCTCACCTTGTAGCAGAAACATTTGTGGTTTCATTTGTTTTTTATTGATATTATTATGAGTCAGGGCAATAAAAGTTTGGATCCTGGGACGACAATTCGTAATGCCTTAGATTTTATTTGTTAAAAATCGCTTAAGTACCCGTGTCGAACTGCGCCGGTGGGTGGCCGCCATGATTTTGTCGTTTTGTTCGACCTAGCCACGGGAGACGGTGCCGTCGGGTTTATGAGTGACATTATATTTATATACATACTCGTTTTATTACAGAGAATCTCGTTTACCTGTGCTTTATTAGGAGCAGCCCTTTGACAAATCAAATCGTAAATTCCCGATATTCCAGTCGTAGTGTTAACTAGTTTACGTCTATAGTTTATGGCTTGTGCTTTCTTTTACGTCGTGGAGCTGATTGCTCTATGGTTATTATAGAATTCAAAACGTATACTTACTAATGAATCGACTTCTGGGTCTGCTATATAATAAGGTTTCTCTTGGCGTATCTGTGGACAGAAAAATGCATATGTCAGAAATATACAGAAAATGATATATTACAAAATAAATAATTCCGGGAACCTAAAAGTATATCATACAGAAATTAACGAAAAGAATGAAATCAAACTATAATATTCGAAATGCCAACCAGTAGTACAATTTAGATTATTACTAGGAGTGGTGTCTGCGAAACTGAAAATAACTGAGGAATTAAGTTGATTAATCTTGACAGGAATTCAGTAAGGAACAGTAATTATCTTAAGCGCCATAGGGCCCATAGGCCATCGCGTGCGGCAGCCGGCAGGTTAACGCATGATGGTATCGCTGACAAGCCGTGGGGGTATCACCCCTTCCACAGTCGTGCCCCGCTGAAAAATCTCACTCTACTTGTGACTTATTTGTTTGTTTATACTATAAACACTCCTTTTACACGAAACGTACAGTCCTCGAGCATTTTATCGGTGGTTGCCTGTGAAAGTATTAATTGTTGTAAAGGTTGCTCGTGCTATCGCTCTTTGCGTGATAAATATGCGATTTCATTATAATTTTATACGAATTGGTCCAAAAATTTGTATATGCCATCACGAAATTTAGCTTGATTAATAACTACTCAGTCTTACTAGCGCGATTACAAAAGCAATGCTAGGACCAAACATATAATTAAGTCATATTATTATTGCACACCTTTTAGTTTTATAGTTAATCTTTGTAACGTAACAACATTATCATAGTACACGATTCTATACGGCATGATTATCGCGTATGTAATTATACTTGACCATCTGCACGTTTTTACTCTTTGACCAACATGAGAACCTTTTTTTAGTTTTCAACTTGACCGGAAACGCGATAGGATCGACTCTATGCACCGTGCCTTGATTCTAAAAAGCATTTTATTATATTTATGGGCGCTCTATAAAAACTAATATATCTTGGGTGGGATTGGCTTTTTATGAAATACTACGAGCCACTAGGTACAGGAGGTAAACAGAGAGCGAGCACCTCAAGCGGGGTGTCGTGACATTATTTAATTATCTCGTACACGACGCCGACGTAATCACTAAACGTAACGAAGCCGGAATTTTTAATAATATTTATAGCGCTCCTTATCATTTCACCGTTGTATACTCGAAAAATTACCCATTTACAGAAAGTTAATGTGTTAAACCGTGCCCCGAGGGCCCCGGCTATTGCGTGACGAAATACATGCACTCATGTATTCAGAAGATGCTCAGATATAGAGGCACATAACCATCGCTCCTCCTCGGCCCTCGGGGAAGGAAGTCCCTAATTTCGTAGGGCACCGACCCGTAAACCTCGAATGCACAAATTACATGCTAATAACGACGCTATCTACCTCCACTTACACATTAAAACCGTCTCGCAGTTCACGGCTAGGTAAATAATGGAACCCGAAATCGAAAATACACTAGCAAAAGGCGACGAAAAAAAAGCATTTTTGTTGCGCTCATGAATAGGTACATTGTTTAACCCTCAAGCGTTTGTTTTGAAAATGTGTAAGTTTGTTTAAACTCCGACTTAGACATGTTTATTATAAATGCGGGGTTTATTTAAAGGTCAGAAAATATCGGATCGTTTAATGCAAATTCGCCGCCACGCAGGGCGACGCTGACTTTTTTTTAAATGTCAATGTTTTTGCAACAATACGTATAATGTAGAATCTTTAGGAATTGAAAATTGTAATCTGCAAAGGTGTCTCAGTTCGAAAAATGTATTCGTTATCGTTTCGATGACCCGTTCCCGCCGTTTTCTTATCTTGTACCGCTACGATTAAACTTTTGGTTTTTGTCCCCAATTTTGTGAAACCCATAAAATATCTCCGTGTTGTATCTCGGGGCGGACAATTGTTATCTATTCATTGGCGTTTACCTGCGCCCGTGCACTTCCAGCCGTCGCATTGTGCCCCTAATTGAATAAATACTTTGGTGCCAACTGGCTCAAGAGTTAAGGACTTTTCATTTCATTGTCATCATTGTTCCCGACCATTTCAATTGTGAATTTCTTTACCGGAATTGCGACAAAAACTACACCCAGTCGTGACGGTGGAGGCACTAGGCTGGGATAATAGAGACCCTAGGGAAGCTGGGAGAGAACTCCATGGAGTCACACCGTCGCGTCGCCTCGTCAGCGTGGCCTCAAGATTTTAATAATTTAATATCCCGCCGAACAAAACGTCCGCTACCTGAGCCATAAAAACCGAGCCCATTTTTGAATTCATGAGCTCGTACGCCGAGAATGTCGTAATTAATCGTTCGAAATTAAACTCTATTTAACAAATATTAAAGTGCATAATAAAACGGAATTAAACGGTAGTTATGCCCGAACGCGAGCTCGAGCGACCTGGTACCCTGTAATTTATAAAAAAAATCTATTTATAAGATGAAATATGCTGAGGCTACCTAAGATTCCGTCCGAACGATCGAAGATTTTTAATAACTCTCGCTCACACGATCTTCAGTTTTATTTACATTGTGACATGACATATTATCGGATGAGGGGCCGATCAGATTTTACCAAATAACTATCGAATAATGCGTAAAGGCAAGTTTGGTAATTTAGTTAGGTCCCCTCCTATTTAATAACCTTACGACGTGCAGGTGTTTTTTTTTTCTTAAATTCAGATACCGAACCGGCCGGCTACTGAAGTAGTGCGTTTAAAATTATGGTCTTTTAATACGAAGCTTCCCGTTAGGTATTTTTATGATACGAGATTGGAAAATTACACGATCGCGTGGCGAACATTAAATTTTGATGATCGACGGAATAACTCGACAGGTACCAACATTGTTGCTCTTTACTTTTTTTGATAAGTTATTTCTGTTTTATGGCAACGACGTTCATGAATCCTGTTTTCCACGTTAGTAGGTACATATTATTTCATTTTGAGATATTCTGATAAATCTATTTAAATTAGGTGTGATAGACAAAACTCTCCGTACATCTACTAGAAACGTATATTTCAAATTTAATCAAAACATAATTGAGGCTTTGATGGTTAAAGATAATAAAATAGACAATAAATATACTACTAACGATATTGAAAATCCGTAAAGGATGGAAACAGAAGTCGTGATGGCAGCATAACGAGTCAACAACGATGTGCGAAATTGTAGACTAAACAACGTCATAAACGCGGGAATACTCGAGTACCCTTTAATTTAAACGCCATAAATACTACAGATTTTAAATCGATTATACCCCCCACTGTGAGCCGCACGAAACAGAGGTTGTAGATACCTATTGAGACAAAACTGCTGGAGACTTTATAATATGCTGGTTACGATCTTTCTAGACTCTGGAATATCAAGTTTCAGTCTTTAAAGCTATACAAAAACGATTAAAAGCGGCCATGCCACGAATTTGATGGGCCACGTCCACCACCTGATGTTACGCGTGGGCAGACGATCGTAAATAATAGAAATGTCGCAATATTTAAATCATTAAATTTTGGTATAAAACTTGTATAGGAACAGTGCCTTTTGTTTGCTTGGCCCTCCCGCCATAAATATGTAAATGATTCAAAACTATTCATAACAGCGGAATATATAAATATTTTTGTGGCCATTTGCGTTGTATCGAAATGCAACGGTGAGTGGTGACACCGCTGTTTCCCCCCGACCCCGCCCCGCGCCAGCACTCGACCTTTACATTGTGACTAATCCGGACCACATACCTACTGACCAAAATATGGTTGTGAGGTAATTTCATAATACCCATCCAGAGAATTCTGATTTTTACAATTCTACAGAATCACTTCCTTATACGACAGAGGTAACTAAGTACTCATGTACCTAGCTCCTATTTGAATTGATGGTTAAATGTGAACAATATGATTTCAATAGATCCCATCGCACAAAGAGTACTTACATTGTCAAACAATGGCAAAAAGATGACATTTCAAATTATAAGGTAGATAACAATAACAAATTAAGTTTTTGTGAGCGGACCGAGTGTTCGTTGTACCGACAGAAAACAGAAAAAAAGGACAGGTAGTGACTAATGTCTCCCGGAAAAAACTCACACTTACTTGACTAATGAAATACATCAAGTAGTAAAAATTATTAAAATAACGCGCAGAATTTGTCCTTACAAAGTAATTTTATAAAATGTTTTTTTTTACCATACCAGGAAACGAGCAGACGGATCGATTGATGGTAAGCGATAATCGCTACCCATGGACACTCGCAACTCGCAATACCAGAGGAAGAGGAGATACACTTGTAACTCCTCTGGTGTTGCACACTGGTGTTCCTGGTCCTCAAAATCCCCAACCACCCTTGGGCCTCCGATAACCTCACTCACTCGGCGAAACACAACGCAAGCGTTATTTCACGCCGGTTTTCTATGAGGCCGTGGCATTTATCAGGGAGAGACGGGGCATTCGTGCCGCAGCATGGCTCTCCCACGTATAAGGTAGCGCACAGTACTACTGAATACCGATGCAGTAAATTTTATACATGTGCTAACCCGAAGTTTGTTATTTCGGTACAAGTGAGTAGTGACATTAATATTCATGTGTATTATCTCTAGGTGCGTCTCACATTCCGTCGTTTTCGCACGGCCCTACATATTTCAACCACATGGTGCAAGATGCCTCTTAATCTCGACCAAAAATTTTATATGTGACGCTTTAGTTTCGTTTTGTGAGTTCGCATCCAGACGAGAGAGACGGACGACGCGAGCTAGAAAGGGATGAAGGCATTGAAAGGAAAGTTTTTCGTGCGTTTTTTGCCCCGAAATCCGTGCGTTCGGAAATTTTATTTTTAATACAAGAAAAGTATTCAAAAGATACGAGGGCAGGTAGACGGTCCGACCGGGGTGTTTGTTTAGTTTTTTTTTATCTCGCAAAGAATCAGAGTTGATTTATAGCCGTGCTCTGTGACGATTTGTGACCCGTAATTTTGTGATGTGAATTTTGTCACTAACAGACGGTAATGATTTATTATCTCGAGGCGTGGTCTCGTTATGACGACCCAACGTGTAATTTAGATAATATCATATTATTTGGACACTACCGTACGTATTATAATCAATATCTACCATTAGGCGAAGAAGCTCATTGAATGACTCTTATAAAATACTTATTCAGTATTCGGTCATTTAATAATTTTTGGCCAATGTCTATCCTTCTTAGTTTTCAGTATCTCAGAGGGATTGCACTCCTTTTCACAAGAAGGAGCCCCAGGCATATATTTTGCCTCGAGCCTAGAAACCCTTTCTTCTTCGATTTACAGATGATAATGAATTAACAATAATGACGATCAGTATTATTTTTATGATAGTTATTATGACCTTGTTTATTATTTAACCCATTGTACGTAACAATGGGGTTGTATTTATTTTTGTCTCAGCCATATAAATTTAATGTGTTTTTTTAATAGTTTTTTTTTGTCTTATAAGATTTAACGACGGTAACCGCTAATTTTACGACTCAAATACTGTTATGCAAATGAATCATCCGTGTTTTTGCGTATCACTTGCTTTGGTTCGTGCACAATTTTTAATACTTTATTAGGGCGACACGGTGAACGAGTGTTATACTTCGTAATAAACCTTCGAACGGAGCGATTAAAAGTCAGACATAAGTTACCACTGCGGGCTACTTAAGCGGTCCCGGGGGCCTCGTGGAGGTGTAAGGTCAGTTTTTCGGGCATTAGCGCTCGGAGGGTTGCGGCGAATTAAGTACCGACGGAGGTGCATAATGACTCACTCAGGGGCTGTCGAGTGGAATGAGAACTATGCTGATTACTGCCATCATAAACTATTAGTTTAACTCCCAGTAATCTATGAATTTATATAAAGGAGATGTCACCACTGACTGACTGATACATAGACAGTTAGATACACACACAGCCGTAACTAAGCCGCTAATGGTAGAAACGTGATATTTTGACAGTTGTTTTAATTTATAGCGTAGACTCACAGTGATTAGGGATTTTCAAAAATTTCGTCCCTAAAGGGGTAAGATAGGGGTTGAAAATATTTGCGAAAAATCTTCATTAAATACGTGTTTCAGGGTTTATTACAATTCATGAATGAGGGTGTAAAAAGATTGAAAGTTTGTACATATAAACATATTTAAAATCTGCCCGATTTTCATGAAACTAAATGTCTTTTGACTTCTGAGCGAATAAATACAAATCATTAAGTGCATAATATTTTATAGTTTTTTTTTATTCGTCCCCTAAGGATTATTATTACTTTGCTGCTTGCTAAATATCAACAACTGGACGCATTGCTTTGAATTGAGGCACGAAGAGAGTTAATATAACGTAGACATCCATTATTTAAAAGTATTTTTCGAAATTAATCCCCCACGGGAGTGCAATGGGGAAAAAGTCGGGGCATAAGCTAGTAAACAGTATGATTACTGTTCATACAAAGTTTGTGTAAAGCTTTTAAAACGTAACTTGGATTAAACAATGTGGCACAAATTAGGACCGTAAAAAAATAACTCAGCAATTTTAAGCTCAAAAATACACTTTAGCCGATTATTTGGAAACCTATCGTTGGATATTGTTATAAATAATCCGAGGTAAATGAAATACATAATTTCATAAAATAGTAAAAGGGCCCTGTCAGAGAGCAAGTCTGTAACAAAACGTTTGTATTGTGAAAGGGCATTCATGAATTCAAAATGGCGGATTATGATTTTTTTGGACATATTATATACGAGACAGATGTTGCTTTTTGAGTTAATCTCTCGAAACAGAATTATGAATAAAATGAATACATCCCCGAGGATAATGTTTTTTAGAATTATCACAAAAGACGCTAAGAATTGTCAATAAAATTTAGATTTAAGGTTTCATGAGTAAAAACATTAAGTAGTAACGACTTTAAACGGGACTTTAATAACTTTACACTATAAAAAGTTTATAGGTATATGCAATAGCATTAAAATCCTTCCCAAGTAAGAGAACGCATGCATAAATGAACGCACAACTCGCATTTATTCTTGTGAACGCTATGAGTAACACATTCTTTCCGATCTCGAGCTCCGTTTGTTAC
Organism: Glaucopsyche alexis; assembly: GCA_905404095.1. Lineage (NCBI taxonomy): Eukaryota > Metazoa > Arthropoda > Insecta > Lepidoptera > Lycaenidae > Glaucopsyche > Glaucopsyche alexis. Next base: position 30,068,038 of record FR990045.1, on the reverse strand, counting down.
AGTAAAATTAATTTGAACTCTATGTTTCGACATAAGAGTTTAAACTTCCTCGCCTCGAGCTTTAAGAAATTCTTTAATCTTGACTTTTTGTAAGGGGCTCCTTGTCTAGAGTTGAACTAGCGATAAATTATGCTTTTGATGAATGTTTCTCAATTCTCGCCACAACGAGGAGTAATCAGCATATGAACCCTCGATTCCAGCTACGAAACAAACAAACAAACATATTCATACGCCCCGCTGAAGAGCACTCGCACACGCTCGATTTAAAAATAAACAAGCCAAAGTGTTTTCGACGGAAAAAAAACTTTTAAACAACGCAGAAGATAAACAAATACAACCATACCGATGTGCCCCAGAATGGGGCATTATGGGGCATAATGGGGCACAAAGGAATAATGGTTTTCGCCAGCCAGAAACGTGTTTGTACAAGAATAAACGCAACCTATGAATGGCTGAAGCGCTCGGCACCCTTAGCTCACACACTCTCGGGTTCCTCAGCACGATATGAAACTCTACACAGAGCACACTAGTCTTCTGAAAAATATCTATGAAATTCTACCAAAAAATATCATCCATATAAAATTGTATCTACGCCTTTCGAGATTTGTGAGTGTAATTAATTAATTATAGTCATAATTGTACTAACGGAGTCTTGCTTTGTGATTCTTATTTTTCTGAATTCAAATTGGTGATTCTAAGTAGTTATTCTTGTGACTATCTAAATTACAACTTTATTTACAAATCATAAAAATATATCTAGTACACCTGAGAGTACTTTAATTTGGCTATAAACATTTCTTGTATCCGCAATAATGTAGACTATATTATTATCATTTTAAATATGTAAATACCTACTTATTAATGTTAATGTTAACAATATACAGAACCCTGTTAGCTAAATTTGATCACCACTGGCAGGTTTTTTTAATTTGGCCACCCCTCTCAAATCCCGCCGGGCTCAAAATTAAAGTGTAATGGTGCAATGTTTAATAACTTTTCTGCGGGTCCAAATGTGTTTTGGCTTTTGTTAATATAATTTTTAAAGTTAATTCTTTATGGGGGGAGCCAAAATCGATGCATAGATTATTTTAACAACGCGCTTAGCCTTTTTAAGTTCCACATTATTATTAACCGACTTCCAAAAAAAGGAGGCGGTTCTGTTTTAGGCTGTATATTTTTTTTTTGTATGTTCACGATAATTCTGCCATCTGTAGACCGATTTTCAAAAAAAATTTTTGATGTAAAGGGTATAATCCCAAGTTGGTTCCGTTTTTAAAAAAGTGGTGACCTGATGATGGGATCCATGAGGAATCGAGGGAACTCCTCGAAATTTATATCGACACATAATAGTGATTTTGATGTTTTCTCAAGTAGTTCAGGCATATGCTATCAAAAAGTAAGATTTTGCACCAAGGTATACCCTGGATGCAAAAATACAGAACAGAACTCCTGACTCATTATAGATACATGTTTGGGGATTTCGGCGTTGTGTTAATAACTGCAAGTATATGCCACTGTGTCAATTGTATTAGTCATCATCATCAACACCATCATTACACCATACATCATCATAATATTATGATGATTTCTCATAGTATTTTACACCAACACGAAGATTATTCTGCCGTTTATGGACCTATTTGCAAAATTCCTTTGTCTTTGTAAAGGGTCCATTTTTTAAAGGTTATTCGAAATTAGTCTTTTAGTCACTAAACTGGAAACTTGATGATGGGGTCCATGGGGAATCGAGGGAACTTCTCGAAATTTATATGGACACGTATAGCGATTTAGACTTTTCCTGAAGTAACACAAGCATATGCTACCAAAAAATAAGATTTTGCACCAAAGTATACCCTGGATCCAAAAGCACTGAACAGAACTCCTAATTCTTTAAAGATACGCGTTTACTTCTACAGGTCTGCACACAGACTATTTATAATATTGAGGATTTTTGAATTTTATTCATCAGAGCTATATTAAAAAGAAGAAAATTATCATTCTTTAAACTTAATCGCAAGGCGATCATAAAATGTGGTGAACATTTAATTACTATTGCAATACAAACATTTTATTTGCTATAAACTCGTCTATCGACGTATACTAAAAACCGTGTACTACAATATCCCCCCGCTATTGTCACATCTGAAGCTATCCGCGCCCCGGAAAGGGTTGTAATCTTGATTAATCTGCTACAAACGATTTGGCCAGAACCAACGAACGCTTCGCAGCCACGCCTGTCACTCACACAATCTCGTGATACATGGTCTGGTAGACCTGAGGAGATTAAACAGGTGCAGTTTTTTTCTAACAATTTTAGTGTAATATGTTATTTTAAAATATTTTTATACTCTTTCTATGAATAAAAAAAAAGTTATTTTTGATAACAGACTTTGAACACAAACGTAATTACTCGTCATTTATAAAAGCTATCCCTTTAGAACTCACGGATAATACAGCCGACAATTTTATAGGAAATTGTTGTAATTAGTCTGTCTTTTGTCTAGACATCCCACAGTCCCACCTAATTGCTGCGTTTGATCGCACTAGTCTATGCACGTGATTATACCCCACATTTGCCTTCATTGATCGTTTTTTTATGTAAACCAGACAGCGATTTGGGGTTTTCTGGGTTTTGTAAAATAAAAGGACTTTCATAATTTGGAAAAAGACGAAAGTTTAGGAAACCAATTAGTTTTAGTGGTAAAATGAACTAGGTAATTAGAGTTTAATGTGTAGTAGTAGTTAATCGTTCTTATATTAATACGTTTAAAAAACATATCATCATTGCGACCATTCACCATCATTCATTTCATCAAATACGAAAACTGGCAACAAATTAACATCAGCCATGTTAATTTCCATACGTCACCGGATAAACACCGACTAAATATTCATAAACGAATGTACAGACTTTGTCTAGGGCCTGGCAACGTAGGTACAGGCGACCCCTGTAGGTAAAAACACCCTCCGCGTCAGCTGCTCCTGACTGGTCGTAGCACACCCCCACGAGCTCCTACACCCTTATTTACCCTTAAAACAAACAGACCCCTGACCCCATTGTCGGCGTACGAACCTAGGTGTCTACTCGAGCTGGTCGTTTCACCGAATGTCCAAAATTATTTGATCCCCAACGAGCGCGGCCGCCTACGGGGCTTCGAGCGCCGAGTGTGCAGCGGGGTCTCAGGCTACACTAGTCGTTGTGCGCCTGTCAAATACATAATAAGTAGGTTTTTTTCATTGCGTTTCATGCTCGTTATAATTGAGATAATATTGAGACTGATAAACTTTGCACGATGTCTTTAAAGCTGTGTAGTTTATTTAAAAGTCGTTGCCTGTTTGTTCCTACTCCACTGTCAAATAGTTAATTACTTATTACAAAGTTTAGTCACATTATATTACACGTGTCGATAAGATTGTAGAGGCATAAAACAGTGCTAAAACGTACAATTAAAATTCTCAAATATTTATCGCGGCAGCGGTACTTATGTAGCTAGTCGAAATGTCTATAATTAGAAGAAAAAAAACGGTAATTTAACTCGTAAATGGCAGTTAGCAGTAAGCACCTAATGTAAATTAAGTGTAGACGTATTTTAACACATCGTGTATAATTTTCATGTTCAAATAAACAATTTTCACCTTCTGTAATAACTTATTACTCATTTTTTCATTTTCATCGTTTTTAACCTTTTTAACTAAAATCTAAATGAAGCCATTATGAGCAGTAACTGTGCTACCTCTTATATTGCCATTGTGATAAGACGTAACATTATTATTACTTAATTACCATTGTAATAAGACGTAACACTATTATTACTTAAAATATCGATACTTTTGGTATCATTGGCGAGATCGAATACACATCAAAGTGACTGGCGAGGCAGGCCGAAAACCTGCCAGTAGTAAACGGGTCTGAAAGTCCCACGATAAATTGTACGAATATCTGAGCGTCATCAGCGGGCAGCGGGCTGCAGCGAAACAGATTCAACGGTAACGGAACCTGGACGTGTCGCCAGGAATGCCGCCTCCCGTCATTACGTATACAGGCTGCTTGAATATGGTCCATTAGAAAACTACAATCTACACAGTCTAAATCTCACAATACCTATATAGTTAGCTTTATAATCGTTAGTCATCAACTACATCTAAATTTGAAATTTCGTATACAGAGTGCTAGACATGGTCAGTCAGTAAATTACGTCTAATTCTGACATTACATATACTGTTCGCTAATGGCTAGTCACAAAACTACATCTAAATCTGACATTAGCCGGAGACGCACTAGTAGCTGTTGTGTTGTTGTATCCATAGGCGACGGTAGTTGCTTTCTATGGCGATTCGTCTGCCGGTTTACCGTTATCATAACTAAATTCCATAAACGATTCTAAGATCATCTGGCTATGCCCTTGATGAAAAAGTTTTCTGTGTGTTTCTGAGGCGTTTTTTCACTATACAAATTTGTTTGGCTGAATTAAACATTTACTTATTATTAAAATAAGCCTTATGGTATGGTATATGGTTTCAAGCTACCGAATTATAAAGTTCTATAACGTAATGAGGTTTATGCGCTTGTTTCTTTTCCTATTCCAGTAAGTTAGTTATCTTTTTCAAATGATCTAAAAGGACATTAATCTGAACACCCTGTTTCCAGGCTAGGTGTATTTATGTCATTATTAGCCGGTGCGAATTAATACTCATTTGGCGTCCATTTTTATCGCCAGTTTTCTGACGCGCAAAAACCGCCATACCGCTGTCCGGCTCGAAGTCGACTTTTTTCGCGGCAAACATCCTGCCAAAAATGGTCAGATAATCGAGAGTATGACATATTGCGATATTTAAATGCCGTTTATTAATTTAAAATATTTGTTAACATTAAATCAGATGCCGCGCCGGTTAAGTAGGGTAAGAATCTTTCTTCTTACAATGTTTGAGAATTTAATATTTAGCAATATTTAATTTTCCAGCAAGTAGTAGGTAAATATTAAAGTTGAATCCATGAATGCGAATAGTACAGTCACCGTCAACGCCTTTGTACCCCTTTTGCCAAATAATAAGGTCGAAAAGTGGTACACCTGAGTTGCCAGCGACCGTACATAGTTAGAACAATATATAGTTGTTGTACCGAAAAAAAGGGGGTTAGCTCCAACAAAGATTATTAGATACATTTTCGCTCCCAATCGCATGCCTAAACATTGGCAAATTAAATTTTTGTACCTCTTACATTCCGCCGCACCCAAAATCGCCCCGAGCGTAAGTCAAATTTTGAAATTCGACAATGTGACCTCGTCTATTCGAGTTTAATTAATATCGGTGTAAAACGATCTAAGTGGCACGACGAGTGATGAAAGAGCGTAATGTTCAGTCCATCGGCATATTAATGCCGTTTGGACAAAAACTTGCGCCAGCAGCGTGTCAGCCGCTAATTGAGTGGCGCACGCTATCGTGGAGCGGGCCTCCACTTCGTCAGCGAATTCTCCATCGCCAGTCGATGACCCCTTAAAACATTTAACAAAGTTAATTTGTGCATAAATAACTCAACCACCTACGACGATACGATCCATAAAATCCGTGAGTCTCTCGAAACTGCCTGCCATCGGCGTGACTCATTTTTATTAAATAAACATATCTCGATTTTATTCGCTTCTTATGTGACAATCGTTAACGACATTCGATAAAAATATAAATATTTAAATCGGTGCTATATGAGCTGATGTTGCAAACGGTTTATGCCTTACTCCAGCCATTACAGTTTACACAATCCTTTGTGTCAGGGGTATGAATATTATCACTCCGATATAAGCCATGGGAATCACGAGGAATTGTATGTATTTCCCAACAAATACAAGTAATTGAGTCAAGTATCAGTGGGTGCGGGCGTCGGGCGTCGGGCCTGGGGAGACAAAGTCCACTCGAGGATACAGACTCAACGGTCCATTATAAACGCAGAACACTCCGGTAACAAAAACTATCGCATCTCGACTCCGACCTCGCTAGCAGGGCTGACTACATTTCATTTTTAAAAGTCTCGAAGGACCGGCTGGATGGAACGCTACACGATTATGTAATTGTGATAAACGCACATTACAATGCAATAAAATAAAGGACTATCACAAAAAACCTTGACGCGTAACATATTTGAAAAATTGATATGTTACAATTAAATATAAAGCAAAATTATCGAACACTCCAATTCTTCTAATCAATCAAAATATATATTATACTTAATATTAATAATTATGCTATTTACTTTATTAGTTTGACTCTACTGTAACTAGTGGCAGCCCTGCGTCACAGGCTGCGCCGGCGCAGCTGCGCGCGTATCGTCCGCCATTACGTATTCTGTATCCGCGCCAAAACGCCCAATTGGATCATGGCGACAAAGAGCTTAAATTGCGCGTCCAAATCCCTTAACAATATACAATTACGACAAAACGGGACGAGACAGATGTAAACAAACAGACAACGCGGGATCCTCGCGAGCTCGAAAAGGACAACGCAGCTAAAGAAATTATATAACATTGTAATATTTCATCATAAAAACGAAACAAAATCTTGCACTATTCAAGTGACACCAATAAGATACACACGAATCAAAAATAAGCCGAAATAACTGGCGACACCTAAAACTTTTTCAGAGTCCTGCTGAGGGATCGTTTTCAAAGGCAAACAAAGTTCCTTTATTTGTAAGGTTTCATCCGCGTCTGGCTGGAGTACGTGGTTTATTTTTATATAACTGTCGATGTAGATTTATAATTAACTTGCGGTCGTCTAGAGGCGAAAATTCGACCATTATTCAAATTTTAATTTTTAAGTCCTTATATATTTCTATTGCCTCTTAGACACGAAATTAAAATGAATATGTTGTCTATTGAAAGATCAAAATGTGACAAAAAAGGATAACTTTTTCTTAAGTAGTTACTCTTAGAATTTTTCAAACGCATGGTAGTGTGAGTTATTGATTTAGTGTAGTGTGTGTTGTTTTTATTTTTATTGATTTTTCATGAAAATATTAGTTTTCTGCACATATTTCTCTAATTAAACATTAACTGTGCCAAATTTCACACTCCTCTGTTTGCATAATTTTCGTAAAAATGGGTAAGAAATTTTCGTTTCACGTATAATAATTATGATTTTAACATCTTCCTCAAAATATAAACTTTCACTTCAAATGAAAATAATTTTTCTGTGAAACTGGTATTTTTCGAGAACGTTAACATATTATTTGAGACAGTTAAATTTGAATATGTAATAATGATAAGATATTACGATAAGATATTTTGAATCTATTGGCAAACTTGATTCTACCTCGTCTTTTAAAAACGTGATAAGAATTAATTTATGATAGAAAAAAAACGAAAACTTTGATGCAAATATTCCAATTTATTATTTTAATGATCGATTTCAGAAAGGTCGGAACATTATGTGAGATAAAGAAAATTTATTGCACAAAACGACAAAATATTTATTGATACAAAAGAAATGAAATAAAATGTGTCTTAAAATAAAATAACTAAAATTAGTATGTCCTTGTCTAAGTTCGACAAGCCACAAGAAAAAAATAATTTACTAATATATAATAGAGTATAATAGACAAATCAAGAAATCGTTGCATTCCTCCATAAGTCCATTCAGGTGCACGCTTCAGTTCAGACAGGGCAAGGTGTGAACTCCGTGCAACGGTGCACGGACGTTATTATAATTCTAAATTATAATTAACTGTATAACTGGCCAGCTAGGTAATCGCTAATAACTTAGACTATGAGGGTTTACTTTACATACAAGATTGTTGATAACGGCGTCTAATTATGAAACGATACTAAAATAGTCATTTTCTGCTTGCTCATTAGTACTTGAACTTTTGACATGAACTTTAGTATCATCATCATCATTAACGTCCCCACTATGAGGCACGAACCTTTCATCCATATTAAGAGAAGAGATTTTGGAACATTTTCATTAATTTTTTTTTTATCCATTAACCATTCTCAGTTAATATACTCATAATAACATATGAAACATATTAATTAAGCCGAAGACGATCGTAAACAAAAAATCGAAGTGGCAAAACGTAAAGGAACTGGCTGCTGTTTATGGCGCCATTCCACAATCAGAAGATGGACCGGTTGTGACGAATTAGATAACACATACCGTTTAATTAATGCAAACAACTTTAACGCCAGACTGCAGAGATAAAACCGGGCCAAAAGTCAGGACTCCGGCTAAAAGCTTTTGAGAATCTCTAACAGGACAGAGATAACTATTGGAAAGTATGAATCTATCTTAGACTTATATAATAAAGAGTAAAAGTTTATTTGTTTGCATCGAATAGGCTCCATCGTATCATTTGCATCGTAGACCACGGGGAAGGACATAGGCTACTTTTTATCGCGGAAAAATGTACGGTTTCAGCGAAATTAACTTTTGCGCGCACGAAGTCGCGGGCGAGATTTAGTTAAAAATATTTCTGATTCTGGATGAATATTATCAGATAATTTGGATAAAAAGAACCATGATTTGTAAAATTCATTTGAAATTATTGTAGAAATTGTTGTCAAAAAGTTTGTAAAGAAATAAATATATATATTTGATAGATTGAATGTAATTGATGTGAAGAAAATTGAAATGTAACTTTGTACGTCTCGTTAGGAATTTATATTAGTTTTTAACGTCTGGGATTATGAATGGCGGGACGCACGCATCACCGACTAAAGACAATTAAAATTCCACGCAATTATTTCTCATTATACACGGTATTCCATTAAATATGGTACCGCCAATCGAATCAATAATAAGACGGTAGCAGGTTTACTTAAATGGTCTCTACCTCCGATTACCACGGTCCAACGTCGTCTATGAATAATAAACGTTAAAATATTTTATAAAGATTAAATTGTTCGATATAATAATAAAACATCGACGTGTTAAGGCAACGTTGTAAAACTAGAATCGGCTGATGGTAATAAAAAGATGTTTCATATAGCAGTACCGCTCGTCAGTGACGGCTACGGAGAGCTCGCGGTAGACGGCGCTGGAGCCTCCCCGACCCCCGTCCACCGTCGAGCATATATCAATCACTCCACAATCGTACCGCTTGCCACTTAAATAAATTTATAACATATTAAGTACTTTGAAAATAAACACTTTACCGTTTATGATTTATTTCGTGCGCCGATGAATTATGGACGTCGCTTATTAAAGCGCAAGAGCGGGAGGTCCGGAGTTTTTATCTCTTTTCGTGGCGATTTCACGTGCCACCGCCGCCGATAAACGTTTTATTGGAGTAATTAAAAACCGAACGATTAGCGTTTGTCCGACGTGCGCGGGCGCATGATGGATGTACAGAGCTATCGGCGTCGGCCGGTCACCCGGCACCGATTTCATCATGAACAAAAGCGAAATATTTCCGTGCCGTCACCCGTGCATTATCTGTGGCGCGGTGCAAGTTGCAACGTAAACAAACGCCGAGAAACGCCACTCAGTTCTATGACACAGACATCTTTATCGGCGCGGTTATCTCGGAGTCGCGAGGTCGCGGCTATTTACATTATTGTCGTTATAAATACAATTTAATTTCAATCATTATTGCTCATTAAAGTCTTCGGCCGATAGCTCGATAACCGATCACCTCGAAAAAGTGAAACTCGATACCGCCGTACGTACTCACTTCCGGCGAAATTGATATTTGACGTTTTAATGTCGGCGAAGACAGTTATATTTTACGTCGACGACGACATGTCAACACTCGTTCGGCCTACCTATTGTGTCAAAAATAAAAATGAAGCTATTGCGGTATGATACGTTTATAAGAAAATGACAGAGCCGGGGATCGGCGGGCGTATGCCAGATTACCCACACAATGTCGGATTGCCACAAAACGACTTCGTTTAACTTATTTTTTGCCGTCCAAATTATAGGTGCCACTGTTTGTGTGGTGATTTGTATTGTTAAGTTATTACTGTGACCGCATAATGAAATATTGGATAAGTATATCATTACTATTTAAGTGGCATTATAGTGGCTATCAATAAAACCTTTTGCACAACTTTCCTTTATTTTTCGTGTACTTAACGGCACGTTTCTGAGTCTGCTGATTCCGCCAAAGTATAATAATAATTTGAAACATATTATGGTCTCCATTTGCACCCAGTATATTATAATGTCTCCGAAAATCAATAACGGATTCTTCGGGCACGTGATCCACTGCTTATATAACGTAAGACGTTTAGGCCGAAAAATAATTGTCATACTCAAAGTAAAAAATCATTATGAGGTGAATCTCCGCAAAACGCAAACTCGTCCATATAAAGAAAAAACAAATTTCTACTAGGTAGGTATGACAATTATTTTTCTGCTTAAACGTCTGTACATAAGCAATAGATCATGATGCCCAAAATATCCCTAATTGATTTTACCGAACATTATTTATTAGCAATGGAACAAAATGGTAGTAACGTGCACTTTTTTTTTAATCTTTGTAAGTTGTTCAGGCCGGGCGTAAACAACCATTATGTAGGTACACACAAACTGATAAGTGATTTTCTGTCGCTAATTATGCTATATGTTTATTAAATTCCGAAGGAATACCCGCGGCTGATTTACGGAACGCCATTTTGTGCGACATTTTAATATCCGAATGCGTTCGCGCGCTTTTTTTTTTAAATCCCGATGGGTAATGATGGCAGGTGCGCCGCCACAAAGTTATTTTGATATTCGCGTCATTTTCGTGGCTAAATGGGACTTTTGTATACGATTGTTGTAAAATATCATTAAAATATGTATATTTTTTTACTTCATAATGTATACGTTGTAAAATAACATTCAGATAAAATAAATTGCCCTTTATCTTAAAAAAAATATTTACCTGTTTACTAAACACGGCGATGTCTTCGTTAAAGGATTCCGAGGAGCAGACATCACCGCCTGCTACTCCTGGGTCTCTGGGGGTACATGTGGCCAGCTCACACTTCTCGAAGATCAGCGCCAGGAGGGGGAATAGAGGATGCCTGGGAACACACAACAGCAATATTAAACCACAAACTCTTACACAGAGGACGCTTGGTATACATCTTGTATTGACACTTGTGCAGTTTGAATAACTCGCATCAAAGTCTTAGTAAATTATAAATAAAGTCACTAGGTAATATATATAACAGTATAAATAGCTCCCCACACCGGTTTCATTGAAACCAGACCAGCTACGTAGTAATTATTTTTTTATAGTGCCCAAGTGTGTGCGCAAAACACTAGAGCACTCTGTCTTCCTTTACTCTCGTAACCCAGCGGGGCGGATGACCAACACGACTGGCGAGAGATCAGGCGCAGGAGTTTTCACATGCCCATCTATCTTCCGACAATCAGGTGATCAGCCTGCATTGTTCTCATCTAACCAGACTTGAAAACAATTTTTTTTGTTGTTCCAATGGTGATCGAACCCACGACCTCTGGATTAGAAAGCCAAGCTCTAAACCACTTTACCAGAGGCGTCAAAATAAAAGAAGTGTCTCAATTTTAAAATATTAAAAATACAGAATACACTTAATACTTTCAAAGACATTTAATATCTCTTTGAAAGTATTAAGTGTATTCTGATTAATCTTAAATTAACTGAATATTGGTGACCTGCACGATAGGCCCGCCTAGTGCTACCTGCCCAAAGAAACTCAAAATAATTTAGTGTAAAACTGATCAACCTTAAATATATTGTACTACTCATAATATGTATAGGTACGCAAGTTTTGAAAAAATAATATTCCTAATATTATTCAATCAACTGTAATAGATGTAAAGGGCAATGATGATGATGATGATGATGATGAAGTATATAAGACAGTAAATTGTCGGAGAATTGTTGTAGATATGAAATCATAAAGTCCAGTAGTAGATGCACTGAGATTGTAACGTGACGCGGATTGTATCAGGAGTGGCGCCGGTGCGGACGGGGGAGTCTAGCAGATCATAAAGATGATAGATATCACTTAAGTTGTTATAAAACCTCCGTCATTTATTGACTGAAGGAGGCTAAAAGACTGATGATGATGATGATACAAATAATTATAATATTACTTATACTGGGGACAATTGGAGACCGTCGGAAAACTTTCAGAAGTGAATTTACTCATGACAACATTTACTATGGAGTAAATTTTCCTACTTGAAAAAAAAATCAGCTGTATGAAACAGCAGTTTTTTTTTCAAAAAGGAAAGTTGATTCACTTCTGAAAGTTTCCTGATGGTTTCCAATTATTGCACCCAGTATATAGTACTAGAGGTCGCACTGTGGTCAAACTTCTTTATTATTATGTATTTACTGTATTTACTTTCTAAGTGTTAATTTGCCTCTTAGATAGAATCATATTTTTTTTTGTTGTGCTTGTGATTGACAAACGTCGACGTGTAACAAAATTGTATAAATCTATCAAACTAGTGTGTGTTGTTATTTTTATTTTTAAAATACATTTCCAAGCAAAACTGATTTGATGATATTTGATATGAAGATGATAATATATTATATTATAGGTTACAGGATCCTTTGGGTTGAGTAATAGGGTTCACTCCATGTTCAAGACCTAGATTTTTGACCTCTCAGTTATCTCGAATTTCAATATAAGTTTCAACTTAATCTCCGATAGGCCGAGCTTACTTTAATAACGTCATTTGCTTATCTGACAAAATCGGCCGTTTAGCTGAGGATATCTATGTCTGATGTTGTTATTTTTGTATTATTTTAGTGTTATTTCGGTACTTAATGTGTACTTTGTTTCATTTAAATAGGGGGTTAAAAATCTAGACGTTGAACACGGAACCCGACATGATTAAAAAGCAATTATTAATGTAAATTAAATTGCATTGGTAATATTATCTATTGTATTACAATAAAGATTATAGAGAACTGGGATTTTCAAGATGATATCAGATTTAATTGTACAAGATCTTAATTAAGAGTTAAACTATCAATAACTAGGCATGCCGCATGCAATAATATCACGGAATACAATGTATCAAAACGCATGCATTAAAACTTTACTCTATACTACAATTTTCTAAATGAGTGAGAGAAAAAGTCTCTCTTCTTTTCTCACTCATCCTAAATAAATATAAAACTTATTTTTGCAAGAAATACGATGAGTTATGTTATGTGATTTATAAAACCTTTATATTTTTACCCGACTAAGGCGACTCCAAAAGGAAGGGTAATGATTTTGGTGTTCTATGTATGTATGTTTGTTGCACCGTACCGCTTAAGCTTAAAGTAGCTTAATGAAATATGTTTTTAGATTCGTAATAATGGCCCAGGTAACATAGGCTATATAATGTACGTACCTAGTTGGGTTATAGTTTTTACTTTTAATTATTGTAAATTGGATTCTTATATCAATGACAACATTTTTTTTTATTTCCTTTTTTAAATACAGGGGGCAAACAAACCAACGGATCGCCTGATGGAAGGCAACATAGGAGTGGCAAGTTCGTTGTTGTTTTTGGATTTGAACCTCGGACATAAGTTACACTAACCAGTAACCACTCTCCTCTACTGACTAGCTACTTAGCTAGTTAGCGGTAACCGAGGACCATAGAATTACACAGCGATTAACCTTTCCGCGTGTGGTCCCATTACCCGCCGTATACTTGTCAGCCCATTTACATTAATATAGTTTTTTACATAATATTTACGTTAGCAGACGCAAGCTGTCATATAATGCCGTCATAATCGCAATATTTCCCTATATTATTATTATAATTCAATTTTTTGTAATTCTAAGCTGCAATTCCATTTGTACTATTTTATACCATTCTTTATTTGGTACCATTTACAAAGTTGCATTTAAGTCGCCAATAACAGTCATTAGAACAAATAATTATAGTCGACTAGCTGATGCCCGCGGCTCCGCCCGCGTAGTAATCCATGGGACCGATAAAAATGTTATGCCTATGTCTTTCCCCATGGTCTACTTTATATCTGTGCCAAATTTCGTGATGATCGGTTCAGTAGTTTTTACGTGAAACTGTAAATAAAGTATCCCACGGGAACCATACATTTTCCTGCGATAAAAAGTAGTATATATCCTTTCTCGGGCTATAGACTATCCATGTACCAAATTTCATTTCAATCGGTTCAGTAGTTTTGCCGTTACAGACGAACAAACAGACACACACACGTTCCCATTTATAATATTAGTATGGATGCACGTGAATTTTGAAGTGCACATGCCAAATTGACCAATGACGCCTAAGCCGTGTTTACGTTGACCAATTATAGTAAGCCGTTTGAACAGCCTCCGTGGTACAATGGTTTAGAGCTTGGCTCTTGACTCGGAAGTCTGGGTTTGATTTCTGCGTTGCAACAACAAAAGATGTTTTCAAGTTTGGTTAGGACAATACAGACTGATCACCTAATTGTCTGACAAGATGATCCATGCGTCGGATGGGCATGTAAAAAGTCGGACCTGCGCCTGATCTCTCGTCAGTCGTGTCGGTTATCCGTCCCACTGGGTTACAAGAGTAAGAAAGTGCTCTTGTGTACTGTACACACACTTGGGTACTGGTTTCAATGAAACCGGCAACCGTCACCGAAATCGGTGTGGGAAGCTATTATTATTATAGTAAGCCATTTTGACATTTGCACTAGTGTGTGGTGACTCACTGCTGACTTAACTCGAATAGGCTATATATAATAATACTTATTAGATCGTGTGCCAGGCATTAAAGCGGTTATGAAGATAACTATCTATATGAAAAGTTTTGTAATTACACCCCTTCCCCCGCTACCCGCTCGCGCGCCCGCCCCGCTCACAATGACGACCAACTTCACAGGAACTTTACGAGTTCAAATCTGATATCTCCCTCGCACCTTGTCTATGACAACTCTATAAGAGTCAAGAACATGTCATCCATACTTACTTTGATTTTGAGATTAAAAATATCATTGGTTGTGTTCCGCGGAATATAGCGCTTGTTAGCGCTTGCTAGCGCGAAAGAAAGAAAAAAAACAGATTATCGGCGAGGACACGTTTGTTATTTAATGCCAGCGGTCGCCATTGTGATTACTTTTTTTGTTAGCGCTATTTTCCGCGAAACACAGCTATAGTACACATTAAATTCGTCGCTGCAATATTAATTCGATTCTATAAAAAAGAGTAATTAAATAATTATTTAATTTTGTTAAACTACTACCCGACTACATAAATTACATAGCATATATTACCGGGGCTATTTTTACGAATCCATTGACACCACATTTATTAAAATCGGATCAGTGGTTTAGGCGCTATGGTGGAACAAACATACATACATGTACATAGTACATTCATACATAGACTGCCAAAATCACTACCCCTCCTTTTAGCTACACCGTAGTCGGATAAAAATATAGGTAAGTAAATGTAGAGTTCAGATTGTAGGTAGAAGAAAGATAAATATAAATACCTACACTGGATAGCGATCTCTACATTTTGAGAGTGAAAAATACATTTAGAAGAAATGTAAATGTCTTTTTCTCATCCAAAACCGTTTTCAGGATTCCGTACTACCACAAACCGTTATAATTTAGATCTAGATCCATCCGTCTGTCTGTCCGCCATTCCGTAATTATGATTTATGAATATAAATTGGTGAAATTTAATGTACTTATAGATAGTGAAAAGATTTTACTTTTGTTATCAGATTATAATAACAATAATTTTGTATTTTAGGAGTAGCTCTCCAATCGCGAAGTGGGAATGATTTATTTTTCACAATCTCTTTTTCACAACACCACATAGTGTAGGGCATCGTAGATTGGGTATTTTTTTAATAAATGCGAGGTTTCATACATGATCATAAAAAGTCTTCGAGCAATCGGCCTCCAAAGTGATCTAATTTCCCCCGGCATTTCTAAGCTATAAGAGATAGAAACTTGTAACTTTCCATGCTGAATGTGGATAAATCATGCCAAAACTCTTTTGGAGTAAAATTTGAATAAACCTATTCCGCTTTTATAGCTACGGAGCCCTCTTTAGACATGTCCTGACAATCTCTTAGTTAGGTTTTCATTTGTCTTGGAACCATCACTAATATAATAATTTATACCTAATACTTGTACAAATATAGTAAATATTACAGACATTAGACAATCAGATACGGATTACGAAGTGACGAGAAATCGTGTTACAATTACAGCCGAATTAACTCCCGTTATCAAAGATAAGCCACTCGGCTACCGTGCACCGATATGTGATAAAAATCAATAAAATAACGATTAAATATATCGATATATGTACAATAAAAATATTGCTAGAAAAACTTTAACCATTTTATAGTATTGATATTAAATTGCTATAAAAAGTTTTGCTATAAAATTAACTTTTCAAGATCAGACTGTTGAAGCAATTATTATAATTCATGATAGTATTTTTATTTAACACTATATAAGGTTAATAAATAAAAATTGTATCTGACTACATTTTTTACAATATTTTTCATTTGTTTTTAATTACAGTTAGAACCTTACATCAACAGTTCGTTTTAATAATTGCATTTTTCTACTATTGGTCATATATCATGATGTTTTTTTTAATACAGCATTAAGTACTATTGTTGGTATAATACCAGAACCTCAATTTTGGAGTATGGACCAATATTTTTTTTTATGTTTGATGTTGGTTTAACGTTTATAAGATTACTTTTTTCCTGTTTTGCCGAGCCTGCATCGAAACTGTATTTTTGCGCGTAATTAGCAGAATCGACCTACTGAGTGTAGTGAGTTTGTAGGTCCGAGACTAGTCACTAGACTCACTAGCCACTAGACTGACTAGCCCCTAGACTCACTAGTCACTAGACTCACTAGCCGCTAGACTCATTAGTCTCTAGACTCACTAGCCACAAGACTCACTAGCCACTAGACTGAATAGCTACTAAACTCACTAGCCACTAGACTCGCACTACTCATGACTAGAGTGAGTCGATGTGGGTAATTGCAATAAGTTCCGCGTCGCTAGCCGCACCACACTCGCTGGAATTCTCTGTCAATCAGCCGGGTATGAATAGAAAAATATAAACGCCGTAAAAAGTGTGCTACACAAGAAAGTGTTGAGCTAATTATTTCTTCGAAATCTCAAGCATTGTCAGATTCCAGAGCGATTTTTGTTATAGAGGTGATTAATTGCTTTTGTAAAAGATCTTCGCCGTAATAAGAAAACATTTATTGCTGCCTTCTACAATATATTTTATTTCGATGTAGGTAATTTATTTGTATTTTGATACGATAAGCATCACTCGGGGGCATACAGGTTTTAATCACAGGTACAATTTAGCAAATAGCAGCTAATTCGGCGAATGCGAATGTTTTATCTAGATTTTATTTGATGTGAACGCGCCCAAATGTATAGATATGGCAATAGATTAGAGCGTATGTTGTGGCGTTTGTGACGATCGCAGATAATATTTGTTGTGACTTTATATTTCTGATAGCTCACTATTTGACATTATTATGAAAAATTATCGTCCATGAAAATGTAACAGAATACTAAAATACATTTGCATATTAAACGTTCATTTTTATTGCCCAGTCATTTTTCAATACAAGAAATAAACGTGCGTATAAAAAGTTTGTGTAGGTTCGCAAAGGTTACCTTGAACCTGCACACTTCCATACTTTATTATTACATAGAGGAAAGGGAATAACTAAGACTATATATATTGGGGTATAATTTTGTATCTATAGTATGCTATAGATACAAAATTATACCCCAATCGTAAATATCACTTCTACGTCGAACATGATGCAAGACGTTGGTATGTTATTCTCTTTCCTATTTCTATGTATCTATAAATCACGATCATTACTAGAGTCTGTCAAGTCACTGAACACTGCACTGCTACTCGCACGCCAACGATAAGAAAATATAGCATAAACGCGAAAAAAACTGATTATTCAGACACAGCAGAAATCGCGTGGTTTTAGAAGCGCGCGGATCAACCGCACTCAACTTATTACAAAGGCATCGTACTAGAAAGTTCGAATCGCGCGGTTTAAGGGCAGTAATCGCGCGGATTCCGCAGTGTCTGATAGCTATTGCTACCACCGGCGATTCCTACACATAGAAAAATTGCTACATCTACGCGTGCATCAACGAGAGCATAAAATGTCACACTTTACCCCCGGACTCACCCATAGATCGCGTCCTTGTCGCGCTTGTGCACGAGCGGCTCGCCGGGCAGCGCGTGCGCGGGCGCCGCGGGCGGAGGGTAGTGCACGGGCGGGAGGTGCGGGTGCGACAGCCGGTGCTCGTGGTACATCGCGCCGCCCTCCATGTAGCCCCCGCCGTGGAGGCTCTCGTCGTACTGTAACGTGGAAACAAAAGTGTTAGGAAAAGCTAGAAGGCATTGTAAAACTAAAATGCTCGCTCGCTTCACACGTTCTTGCAAAAAATCTCGCTCGCTTCATTCGCTCACGCCGTTCAAACTCAAATTATTGCACACTCGGCGAAAACATTCGCTCACCTCACTCGTTATTTTAATGCAAAATAAAGTTGATATATAAAGTAAAGTTTAAACTATGTAAATTCTACTTCACCTATCTTTGGTGGTGATTATGCGATATTATGTAGTAAACCCACCATCATCCAGCAAGTAAAACCCATCGTCAATTCTAACTCGTCCATACTGTGGCACACAAATGTGGCAGACATCGAGCTCATTGACACAATCCTTGCTGCTCCAGTCATCTTATCGAAGATGAAGTAAGTAAAGATTAAGTAAAAGTGATTGACATAAAGTTACCTAGTTTTCCTCAAAGTGCAATGTACTTAAATGAAATATAAATCGTATTTTAAGGAAAATACAAAGTAAATCAGCTCCAGAGCGTATCGCGTCGAAAGCTACGTCCGAGTTCCGTTGCCGTTGGTAATTTTATAAAATAATTTCGTTATCGCGCCAACGATCTAACCAATCTTCGTGGCTATTTTTTAACTCGACTTTTTACGTAACAAAAAACAGTTAATTCGTACATAATTAAATCCACCGGCCGAATGTATCGTGCAGAAACGCCGAGTTTACTTTATAAAACTAAATTGTACCATTGCTGCTTTATCTAGCGTGAAAACGTGAGGTCAACGCATAATCGACTTATAAAAACTATAAATAAGCAAAGTCTAAGTCATCGATGTTTTATATCATAGACTTGCAAACAGTTATTAAAACCAAATTTGAAAAAGAAACAGGGTTGCCGCTCGGGACGCCAAACTTCAAATAAACCATAATAATCAAAATATCGTATAGTTACTGTAAAATGTTTCTATGTGTGTTAATGTTTTGCGCTATTGATTTTATTGTTTCTCCACAGTGTTTCAGATAGGAACTTATTTAATTTTACGAGTAAAAACGGGAAAAGATCATGAATCTTCTCATCTAGCAAATCAAAAATGACATTAAATGTGACAGTCAATAAATATTGAAATCTTATCAGTCGATTTGTCCGAAAACATGACCGATTAAATTTGACACAGTAATCGCATTTCGACAATACCTACTCAATATGACACAATATTATGTTTGACTAAATAATGTAAAATAGTACCTATATTATTGGAAGTTCAGTCACCATTATGAGAGTAACTTTGTAAATTTTTACGACATTCTTCTCGACGGGCAGCAATTTTTTAAAAGTCATCAACTCCACCTACCATTAAAAGTTATTAGTGACTAAAAATGAAGTATCATGTTGTAAGTGGATCTATATGAATACATCAATGGCCTAACAAAAAGGCTGCATCAGACGATCTTAAGTATTTAATGCACAATTAAAAGCCTATGTGAGGTTATAGACTGAAAGTGATGACGTCATCGCAGATCTTTATCCAACTTGTGACCAGCAATTACGACCAGCCAACATTAGAGGCTGAGATGTTCGACAGGTGAGTGGTTTATTCTATTTTTTATTTCATAATTAAGATTTTTTTGTCTATAACAGCGAAACTTAAAAAAAACTATTTTGCTTTTTTTTCACAGTGCGAGTGAGCGGTGAAAAAATATGTAGTGTTGGACATCGGGAATAGGCCAAACTCTCGATAGTACATATTTCGATAATCCAATGTGAGTAATTTAGGATATACCTACCAAATACGTAAATCACACAAACTATTGTTTATCTACTAATCTATGTTATACAAAAAGCAAAGCTGATTGATGTAGCAACGCACAGACCAAAAACTTAGGGCTAGAAAAATGAAATTTTGCACACGTATTTCTCATATGACGTAGGCGTCCTCTACGGAATAACGGTTCAAATTTTACCCCCAAGGTGGTGAAATAGGGGATAAAAGTTTGTATGAAACTTTTTAATTCTTAGGGATGCAGGTTTAAATTCCATTTCACTTTTATTTTAGGTTTGAAAAACCTAGGGAACATCACAAGATTTGAAAAAATATTGTGATGATGATGATGAGTTTATTACTCAATCAATAAAACTAGTCGAACACAAACTTCAGCACATTATTGTATTTATTACTGCGTGAAGGTGAGAAAACATATTTTATTTTAAATATTATTCGGCCTATCTCAGATTATTATTAATCATAAATAGCATTGATACCCGGCTATTAGCGGTAGAAGACATTATAATAATATTGTTCCTAATTCTCCTTACCACTCATGCTTATGAGGAAGAAAGAGATGTCTATTAAAATTAAGACTAACTAGTCAATCCATTCCACATCCCACTTTTGTTGAAGATTTCCGTAGACAAATTACTATCATTTTAAGATGTCACTAACATTACAAAAAAGACGTAGGTACCTACTTACCTAATTCAAAATTCCAAAAATTCTAAATTCCAAAATCACAACCAAAATAAAAAACCTATTGACTTTAGTGTTCCCTTCATGACGTATTTATTATTATTATTCCAAGCGGCACATTTAGTATAATTGACGTAAGAAATTATGCCTACGCACTGATTAATTTATTTACTTGGATTTTACTTATATTTCAGAATTTTATACAAATTGTTAAATAAAATATTATTTTTTGTAATATAATTGTAGTATGTAACAATTGCTAGTTTCAAGTAGTAAAAGTTTTTTCGTGTTCCTATTGTTATTGTTTTTAATAAGTTTATGTTAGGTAAGTTTATGAGTTTTTAAGGAACAAAAAATTTTATAATACCAATTATTTTATTTTAAGATAGCCCCAAAATTAATAGGAAGAATATTAATTATTAGGTATGCTGTTATTAAAAATATAAGCGACTAGCTGGTGCCCGCAACTTTGCGTGGAACTAATAATGGAAACGGAACCCTAAGATAAACATAACCTAAGTTACCTACTCCTTACAATCTATCTGCTAGTGAATGTCCGGTCAAAATCAGTCTGGCCGTTTATGTTATTAGCTGGAACAATCTGACAGATAGACAGACAGATAGTCTGGCAAAAATTGGATAGTATTTAACGTTTGTACTATATGCATTGTCAAATTTACAAACAGACACTTTAATTTAATTTATTTGTATGTACATACAGATAATATTATAAAACCTTCGACGGTTTTTTGTAAAATAAAATAAAAACTACTTATTAAAACAAAAAAAGAAACTAAAAATTAACGTTTTTCCGTTTTTTATCGTAAACGAAATCATAATGCGTAAATATTCATATTATTTTAAACAAACATTATGTAGTAGAGTAATTATAAGCCAGCTGGACGGCGGACGCTTCTTGTAACTTAATTACTTATAATACATAGTTCTATTAAAATGAATTACTCTTCAAATTACCCCGTTCTATGTCTCGACTAGTATATAATATGCATTGAATATTATAATTGCATTGTATAATAAATATGTTATAATAACTATCTTATCGCTAACGCCAAGCAAATAATAGCTAAGAAAATATTATAGCCTATCTGCTTAGTTGTCTCTAACGCTAAGCAAATAAAAGCTAAGAAAATATTTTAGAATATTTATAAATTGTATATAGCCCAAGTATAATATTTTTAAATAATTTTATCAATTCAAGGACACTAATAGGATCTTTATAAATGTGACAGAGTTATCTTATGCTTATATTATTATAAAATTTACAGTGACAATAATTAAACAAGATAATATTACGTCCACGTTATAGACCAATATTTTAAGATCAGATTCGTATTTCGTAATAAATTATCATCATAATCATGTATGTGACGATTTAATCAATTTTATTTGTCGATATATCAATGTATTAACATCAAATATAAATTATTTACTAATTATTATTGCTCCATATCTATGCGTTTCTTCGTGTTTATGTCGTATATATTTTGATAATGAACATCTATGTCACATTTATTACATATTAATATTTATAATGTGTTTCTAATTAATATAATTTTACAAGATTACTGTTAGAATAGTTTTGAGTTATTTTTAAGAGCAAAGTAAAGTACAAGCAATTATTTTGATTAGGTAGTTATCTATAATTTAAGTTACATCGCCCATATTTTTTTAAACTATGTTTTCATAACTGTTGAATGACCATACACCATTGATACCCCATAAATAGATCGGTCCGTACATTTTTCGAACTCAAACTTTTTTAGGTAGTAAGAAGTTTGTATCTCGCTAGTAATAAAATCTAGTACCTTTATGTAACAACCACAATTTACTTAATAATCTCATGCACGGTCCTCGCCAATAAGCACACATTTAATAATGGTTTGCGAGCGAGAGGCACCACTGACAGATCGCCTCTTTCTTGGCCGCGGCTCTATATAAATCTTAAACTTGAAGATTTTGGCTTCCCTAACGATATAAGACGTTGTGCCATCCATTACATTTACTTATCTTCATCTTTTTCACAGTTAACATACAACCTTGTTAAGAGGCTGGTCTTCTCAGATTTTGTTTGGAGCTACTGATTTCCTTAATTTCACAGGAGAAGTTCTGGACATTGTTTTGTTTGTAAGTGTGTACTCTATTACAAAAGTTAGCTCACTTTTACACTGGCACGTTGGAACTGTCGCGTTGTAATACTGAGCTAAACTTTATCATCATCATCAACACTGAGACCCAGCAGATGGGTTATTAAAATTAAACACACAATGGTACTGCTGCATCACCGCTAATGTATGAGCCCCCCACGGGGGGTGGGGGGAGAGGGGGTGTCCCCATCAAATGCCATGACTGGCCGTTCCGGGCGATCGATACCAGCACACCTGTTATACTTGAATAGCGCACACTTGACGCCTTTGTCCTCATAATTTTGTGCTCATTATTGTAAAGGTAAAGCCATAGTGGGCTAGCGTAGTAGAGGCGGCCTTACCGAGGAGGAGACCCGAGCCCTAATAGAGGGATATATTTTTATCCGACTACGGCGAAGCCAAAAGGAAGGGTAATGATTTTGGCAGTATATGTAATGCATGTATGTATGTTGTTCCACCGTAGCGCCTTAACTACTGGTCCCATTTTAATAAATGTATCAATAGATTCGTAATAGGCTGTATAATTTACGTAGAGTCCTACTAATATTATAAATGTGAAAATTTGTGAGGATGTATGGATGGATGGATGTTTGTTCCTCTTTCACGCAAAAACTACTGAACGGTTTTGATGAAATTCGGTATGGTAGTAGTTTGGGCCCTGGATTAAAACATAAACAGTAGTTTATCCCGAAAAAATACAGTGTTACCGAGGGATACTATATTTACCCGGGCAATAGCTAGTTTTTCATAATTGTACCTAGTTATTTTTTCCTTTTTTCAAAATGTGAGTATGTAATATATATGTCAAACCCATGGCCCATCGTTACTTTAACATTATATATCCTACCTACGTTAACTCTACACTCTACAATGAGAATAACATGATATTTGCTTGATGATATTGGCGATGTGGTTCACCACCCATCACGTCTCGTTTCTTGCGGAGGTGAAAAGCGGACCATGGAGAGCCGCTTCGCTACGTTAAATGTAAGAGGAGGAATGGATGGTAAGAATGAAAGTGAACGAAGCGAAACGAGTATGTAAGGATCGTAGCAAGTGGCAAAAAGTGGTCTCTGCCTACCCCTTTACGGGAAAAAGGCGTGATTATATGTATGTATGTATGTATATTGGCAATAGTGGAATACAAGGGGTTGTTCTTATTCCTGTTTATTATTGAAAGGCTTGAAATTTGAAATTTTGCACACGTATTCCTTATGTGACGTTCACCAAGACAAAATTTTTATAAATTCAACCCCCAAGGGGTAGAATATCATAAAATACGTGGGAATTGACTTTTGAGTAGTAACTAGCAAATAAAGACAGTTAGTACTGCTTACTGGAAGGGCAGCGATGATGATTATGACATACTTTAAGGTTCTTTAAATTGCGTCAGACCAGATTTAGGTTTCTGTACCCATGGTGTCAAAACGGGACTTTTTACTAAATCTCCGCTGTCCGTCTGTCTCCACCTACCATAATATAAACCGTGATAGCTAGACATTTGAAATTTTCACAGGTGACCTACTTATTTCTGTTGTCGCTATTATAACCAGAACTATTAAAAATAGAATAAAATCAATATTTAAGTAGGGCTCTCATACAACAAAATATGTGTTTTTATCGTTTTGTACGGAACCATTCGTGGTGCGAGTTCGACCCGCACTTGGCCGTTTTTTTTTCTCTACATTGCCACAGTTGCGAGCACAAGTTGCAAATTCTAGAACTTTTCATTTGAATACAATAATGAACATTAACATAAAATAGAACTATGAGCGTCAGTTCAAACGAGACGCGACGCAGTGCACACTTTTTGAGATAGCGATTCAAAATTGTACTTTATTTTCTACACACAACGATACCTACACGTTTCATTGCAAGAGTTCGAATAGGCGATCGGACTGATTTTTTTTATTGCATAAATTAATAGTAGGTACTCATAAAATATATAATATATGAGTAACTTCTCAGAAGATAGAGTTTGTGCGTTTTAGTTCATACTTCCCATAATGAATGTTTTTGTATATTATGATGTAAGTAAACTAATGATGAAGGTTATGTTTACCAATTTCGCAAAAAAAAAAAAATATTTTTTTGTACTTCTTAAATGTATTTAATTAGTAATCTACACATAAAATAATATATTTTTTTACATTAACCAAGTACCTACCTAGTAATGCCTCAATATTTCTGAATATATTAATGAAACTAAATATTTAATATAGCCCGATCCACTATTGCGAACTGCATATTCATTGCCGCATTGTATCTTTTTGTAAATCTATTGAATATAGTTCAATTATTATTTTGAATTATTATCTTAAAGTGCGCGCCGCATCGCGTCCCACTGTGAGCTGACCCTATAGCCTCCACTCACGACGTAGGCAGAGGTTGACCGAATAAGACAGTGTGGGCACTTCGCTTCGCCTTTTCGGTACTTCGGGTTACTTCGCGGAGCACTTCCTCGGCTTACTTCGCGAGCTTCTGCTCTGCCACTACTCGATAGAAAACTTTTATCAATAACAACTTTATGAACATTTTTATTAACATAATAAGGTCCAAATAGTGTTAACCTGTAGCATACTCGCGTAACGTTTAGTGCCCGCCGTATTAGCGAGTTACGGCCGATATAAACGACACAATTGTTTAATGCGACCTTATCGCGGTTTACGACGGTATTTATTTGTACCGGGTCACGAGATCTCGGTGTCCCGTGGAACCTGATTCCTGAGCCATACACCGATTTCCTGGACAATATAGAAATATTGTATAATGTATTCAATCATAATCCATCTACACGGCACTCTAGCACTTTTAGTCCTTCTCTAGAATCATTAATAGGTAATTTGAATTTCTGTGATTAAAAAATATATTCCCCGTAAGTTGTACATCTCTTACTTAATACTTATACCTACTTAACTGCAAGTGTTCACTCTTAATTTTTTTTCTTTTACAAAATAATTAGCGTTATTTAATTATTATTTTACGTTATTAAAATAACCTAAGTATGCCTACTTAGGTTATTTTAATTTCAACTAGCTTTTCCCGGCAGCTTCGCCCGCGTAAATTAAGTATCCCATGGGAACACTGTACTATTTCGGGGTAAAAAATAGTGTGTTATTCCAGAGCGTAAACTACTACCATACCAAATTTCATCAAAATCTGTTTCGTGGGTTTTGCATAAAAGAGTAAAAAATATCTATTCATCCATATATCCGTCCATCCCAATTCCCAACAAACTTTCACATTTATAATAGTAGTATGACGTTTCAATGATTTAAATACAATCTCTATATTCAATAGAGTCTCCTCTTTATTTTATTTTTTTTATAAAATAATTATTTATATATTATTTTGTAAAATATATATTACTTGGTTTATTTAAATTAGATTATTTGATTTGTAGCAAAAAATAAACATTAACAAACCGTTAAATGTGAGACAGGTTACATAGCCGACGGCGGTGTTGCAATTACAATATCCGGGGACTAGTGTTTTCTGTATAGGTAATTACTACGATCGTTATAATACATTACTAATTACTATTGAAGGGTTTAAGTTATTAATGTTTAAAATAATCGTCATTTTTTTATTTTACATTTATAAATGTGTTTTTTGCCTGAATAAGCTGATGCAGACAAAGTAGACCTAAATTCGCAAAATGCAAGTTGCATTATAATATTTTTTTTGTATTAACGACACTATGTAGTTTGTTACTAGGTATTCTATTTTATAACCTACATCTTTTTCTTTAATTTTCCCAGCTCGAGGAATTTAAAATACAATTTCACCATCTTTAAATCAGACTTTTATGTTTTAATACCACGAAATAAATGCGCGCGTTATCTACAATATTCCGAATGGAATATTTTTGTACAATTCCGTGGGTTTAAGTAATTAAAAACTGTAAATTAAATTATTTTCAATTAGGCGGCGGTCGGTGTTCGTCACGTCATTAATTTGTAGGTATTCGACATCGCCGCCATTTTGAGCGTCAAATATCGACTCTATGTCTTGCCGTATAGACCGGTGTTGTCGCCGCGCAAAAATAATTTCCCATAAATTTTCAGGTCAATGCCGGCACACATGCCAGCAACGAATAAGGGTTATTAAAATTCTAATAAACAACGACTCAGATTTAACAACTGCGTTGAAGCGAATATTTATTTAAAAAAAGGAATAATTAAAATTGCTCGAATGCAGCCGTCCATAGACAAAATTAGCGCGATCCATAAGACATATCGAATAGACCGTAGGAGGCGTTAAGCTGTCCTGTCCCATAAATATGAAGCCGGTCATTAAATATTTTGGAAATGTGTAATGACTACCTTTTGACGTCTGAGAGCCGGTTTCGAAATTAAATAATACGTTTTAAAAATGGAATCGCTCCGACCCGCCTTTTTACTCCGAGATAACTTTAGTCCGTTCGGCTCGGCATTACGAAAAAATAAAAACGGTACGTTTTAATTTTTTTAAATGACATTCCTGCGGTTTTTTCTCGCTGGGAATCTTCGCCGAGTAATAAGTCGGCCTCGGATCGGTTTTTGCGATCCGTATGGCATTCGGATTTGTTTATTTATGATACACACAACACGATTAAAATTTGACGGTCGATTAGCCATTGTCGCCGATTTGCGCATACGTCATCCCGGCCCAGGGCCCGCTGCGATAATTAATGCCGGGGATTAATAGCTTCAGTTATTTAAATTAGGAACCCTCTGGTGTTTTTTTTTTTGCGGCTTCGCGATTAGCGGAGGTCGTTTCTTGGAAGTAAACATTATTTTGTGGTGATGATTAAATACGACTGGTCATGTGTTGCGGTTAACCTTCGGATCCAAATAAAAGCAGTTCCATGTTCGTGACGTTGCTCTCTGCCATGTAAAAAGCGGGTCGGGCGAGGCGTCAGGCGCAGACGGCCGGCGCGGCCGGGGAAGACGGAGCCGTCACTCGCCCGACACGGGGTGGGACATGATGAACGCCACCCTTAGCCCGTCTGTCTCCCTCTAGCGCACCGGTTTCGGGTATATCCGTTCCTCTCTGTGTCATCTGGCGGAGCGCTCCAACGTCTGGGGCGACCAGAAGCGATTCGTAACAGTGAATAATGTATTTCAATAGTTTACAATACTTATAATGGTATGGACCGGTATATTTACGGCGGGGTGCTGCCCTAGACCGTGGCACGAAAATACGAGTGAGGAATCATTGAAGGTGTTTTCATGAATTGTTTGGATCGATAGCGGTAAATCAGGCGTCGGTAGCCTTCTGCGCGTATCGGGTTTTACAGCGCCACTCGACCCGGGAGTAATACGATCGTAAAACTTAGAAAAATCTCTCTTATATTACTGCGAGCGCGAGAGTGCGAGACCGCTGGCAGCCGGCGCGCGGTGACGCTGCGGCGCGCTCATAAATTCCGCTCCATTCATGACGCTGGCAGCGACAGTGCGTTTGTTTCTCGGCCATAAATACTAATAAAACGACCTCGTTACGGGGACACATCGAAAATCAGGCACACGACTTCTTAACGACACCTATTAGGGATCTTCTGTCTGGTCGGTCTAATTGAAAAATTGTATCCAGAGCGTTGCGAGAGTCGGATCCGAGTCCCGCGGCGGATGCGGGCCCAGACGTCCATTATCCCATTTGCCCATCCGCATGGGGCAGCCACACCACGTCGCGACACGTGTCGATGGACTGTCGCCGGTCGCGTCCCACAGCATTAATTACCGCACTCGAGTTCTAAATCCGAATCCGGAGGGCTCAGCGAGGCCGACCGCGTCGCGCTTGGAACATTTCGATATTCATTCCGCGAGCTAGAGTGTTTTCTTTATATAAATAGACGTCGGCGCGAGCCACACGTTTTAAGGCCGCGGTTGAAAGTTTTAGCCGCGAATTACAATAGAGCGATCGAAAATAAACACCGCGCAACGCCGATCAGCTGATAGTATACGGAATGACCTGGAGTCACGGAAATTAGCGTTAAATTGATTTTTAAAGACGTTAACCCCGCGTGATAGCGGGTTCATCATCAACAACAGCGGGTCAACAGCTGACCTGCGATAGCCGCTATCGCCCGTCTCGGGCGCGGTCAGGTTCTACGTAAATATAAGCTCGTTAAGATAACGATTTCCTCTCGGAGCCGGCGACGTTTCGCTTTTGTTTAACATAAAATTATACTCCACTCTCTACTCGACACCCCAGCGGACTTATCTCCTAGATTAGTCGCGTTCGGATACGCGTGATGTATTTTTGTGTTGCCAGAGTGAGGATCTCGTCATAAATCTCGCCCACGCCGCCGCTCGTTACCGCTATTGTGCGCGGGATTGGCCACACTGCCCGTGATTGACTATTTGTGTACAACTCTTTGACCTGCGCCTTTCTAAGCGTAGCCCCTGATAAGGTCAATTTGGTTATATCAGTAACTATTTATTAATCTGTGGTTATATTCCAAAAACCAGCCGCCTTTGTCCACGAAAATAGTTTCAAATAGACCGAATGTTTCTTGTCAAATGGTTTTCGACATATCTGGTAATTATTGTGATTTGTGAACATTATACAGATGTTTGGGTTTATCGTGTTTT
Source organism: Glaucopsyche alexis (assembly GCA_905404095.1). Taxonomy (NCBI): domain Eukaryota; kingdom Metazoa; phylum Arthropoda; class Insecta; order Lepidoptera; family Lycaenidae; genus Glaucopsyche; species Glaucopsyche alexis. The sequence goes on along the minus strand of FR990045.1, from coordinate 30,038,530 downwards.
GCCCGGCGCGGGCGACGGGACTTGTTCTTGCCAATAATTTGGTCATCGCCCCGGCCCCAGCAGCGCTGCACACTTTATGTATAATATATTATTATCCCTCTTATATCGTATCTTATATAGTATCATACGTCAACACCTGTAGGTATCAAGGGTTCTCATAATATACACATAGTTTACCTAAGCGCAACTACTGAAATATTTGATAGAGTGCGCTCTACGTTGTCTAAAATTTTTACGAAAATGGTAGGAACTTCTATTACATAGTACGAGTAGGTTTTTATGTTGGCTGTAAGTTTAAATTATCATTTAGAATTTGTTATCACAGATAGTGAAAAGCAAATTGGACTTCTATATAATTAACTCTTTTCAACCCCGTGGCTAATGTAGTTAAACGGCGTTCAGATTCGAATTTCAAACCTCGTTACCGAAAACGTGACGTTTGTTAAGAAATGTTGAATCGCGCAGCCGCGGTCAGTGATACAGAGCGGTCTGTCTTGCGTCCTGCGCCCTCAGCCTCCACTTCCGCTGAATCATGCCGCCTACATTAATATTCTTTAGCGTACACTGACGGCGCATTACGGGATTATAATATTTCGAGCATCGAGGATTAGTCGATCGACGATAGCGGCGCACGCTTTGTTGGGATTGTCGCAAGTCGTAACATACGGCGACGCTGCAGATACCAAGACCACGCCAATTACACGGCGACGCAGGAAGCCGACGGCGCCGACGGAATACCAATACCGAAGGCCCATCAGGTATTCATAGGTAACTCCCGAAATAGTGGCGAAGCGCCGCTCGCACGATAAACCCTCAAATTAGTGGCCGCGCGAATTAGCGCTGAATCCAAAGTGCGCAATTACAGCGACTACAGAGCCGATCCGAAAATGAACAGCGATATTCAAATTGAAAAGGTACGCGGCAGGAATAAAACAATAAGACGCGAGTACATGTCGCCGCCGCACGGAATACTACGTCTTCTGGGCGCGAGACAGAGGCGAGAACCGCCTGAGACGATTTTTATATATTTTAGGCCGTATATATCTGTGGCGCGGATCCTGCCCAAGGCCCGACGCATCTAGAGCGACTTCGGCCGGCGAGAATCCAAATTCGAAAATGGAATGGAACATCGCAATTTAAATAACAAATTAGCGGGTGCGTCCGCGGCGCGTCGGTCATCGGACTGATTCGAATCGATTTTATTTCAGGATTATGCTAAACTCCGCGCTGGCAACACTTGATCTCGAATTTATTAAACGTAGGAAACATCACAACCGCACCATTTACATATTATCTTCCTGCGCCGTTCTTTTAGAATATCGAAATATAAAACGCATAATAAAATTCACACGTAACATTTCGCTTGCAGATGCTTTTATCTCTTTGAATTTAGAATAATGCTAAAACGCCATTACGATTTCCTGTGTGACTTTTATTTGGCGAATCTTCAGTGCAACTAGCAGTTTTAACTTTTCAATTATTTACTGTAGGTAATTAGTTCGTAATTTATTGCTTTTCTTCAACGAAATTAAGATAATCATAATTGAGTTTTGTGGCAATAATACGAGTGAAGCTCATCCGAAATACGAGCTTGAAAAATAGAAACTATTAATCACGTTATCACATTAAAAAGTTATGCGGACCGGTCCGCCGGCCGCCGCTCCGATGGCCGGTCGCTTCTTTATTATTTAAATGTATTTCTCGGCGTACTGTTATATAATACATCAAATGTTAATTTATATGGTCGCAGCCGATGACCGCCGTGTTGTTTATCTCCAACAGAAATGGGCTTTTTAAAATAGAATTGATAGAGCGGCCATTAAGTACCTTCAAAAATACATTAGGTGTGTTTAACGATTACAATTTGTGTTCAAATGCAACGCAGAAGAAAATTATTCGTACCTATTCAATCTTGATAAGTTTGTAAGTAGTAAGTACCATTTCCACCTTGGTACGATCAGTCAAAAACAAAAAAACTCTATTTGTATACCTACAAGTAGGCTATTAATTTTTATAGCGTTGATAATGGATACATTAATGATATCTTTTGTGCCACTATTTAATTTTAAAATAAGAAGTGTTGTGTTTCTAAATCCTATTTTAAATTTTAAATTAATTTTAAAATAAAAATAAATTTTTCGTACCTACATATTCAATCTTTTGAAAGTTTGTAAGTAGTAACCTTTGTGTGTGGGTCAAAAATAAAATAAAGAACATTATTTGCACGCCTACATCTAGGCTATTAATAAGTTTTATAAATATAATATTAATTTATTAGACACTTTAATAATATCTTTTGTAACACTATCTACAAAGTTTTAATGCATTTTCACTAACGAAACGGTGTACTTTAATAGACGGTGAGATGGAAATATTGTGAATATTATTTGCTTTCCGATAATTAGGTAGGCAAAAGTTTTACGAGTGGCAACACCGACGGCCGCATTGGCGACGTTTGAGCCGTAATGGCGTACAATCAGATGATCGTAACAAATTTTATTCGCGCACCGAACACTTTTACGAGCATCTTTGATTTTTTTATGAGGTAATTCAAGTATTTATGTAATAAATACACTGTCACGCCATAAGCTGTTAGATTGTTTGCACGTCGTTCTCATTAATAACAATTTTAAAATTCGAACTCTTTTACACTAAAAACTTTTTACATGAAAACCTAGATACGTAGCAGACGCACAGATAAAAGACTCTCAGGATAATCAGCTACATAGCTTTCGATTTGATTTCACTACTACAAGCATACGGTGTGTCCACGATTGTGTGGAAAAATTGTGGTCCACTTGTAGGCCGTTGAAGAGGCATACAAATTTTCAAATTTTGATCAATCTGGATTGTTCTATGAAAGCTTTCTTTCTGTCCGTTAGTATATAATATATTTTCCATTCTGTATCAGAGGGCTATAGGTATGCAATATATTTAAAAAAATACACTAGTTACCATAACCCCTCGATCTAGTTTAATAGACATTTTTACACAATTTCTAGACTTTTCTAATGCTTAGCTTAGCTCTAGGTACCTACATGTTTTTCGGGAACATATATCGGGTTAATTATTACCATGTGAGTATATGACAGATTATCGTGAGCACGGAATAATGATAATGACCGAATATTTTCATTGTGTTTGTAATTACTGTTTTATCGACGCACTACTCCACGGCACTCTAATTGCGATGATATGACGATAAAAAAATCGTGTTATCGCCGTGACCACACTCCAGGGATTCGGCGGACAGATAACGTTTATGACCACACGGCCGCGAGTCCCGGACAAATACAATTTACTAGCAATTTCGGTTTACAGCGCACTAAAACACCGCGATACTCATTTCGGTGACCATAATTTGTGATATTTGTCTTTTATTAAAATATTTTATCTTGGTCGTAATCGGGTAACATTGGACTACTTTTACAATAACTTTGTACTACCTATCTATCTTATTACACTAATTCTAAATTTCGAAATAGATTTTGTGTTTATTTCACAAGTATCATACTATTTAAATATCGTAGTAGTAATCAATGCATTTCTTGAAATAAAATAATTACTTTATTTCTGTTAATTGTAAATTCACCAATATAATAAACTTAGCACAGGTAATCGGAATTTAATAAATAGCTCGACGTAATCTAATGCCCAGTTAAATAGAAATCTATAAAAGTAAATAATAACAACAAAACACTTCCCAAAACACAATCACGATATGGCGTTGTTATTTACACAAATATTATCAAATGTTATACCTAATTTATTATCAGAAGATATAATTTACGTTACCTACAACCGGAAGGAAAGGTGTTGGTTTTAGTTTATTTATACGTTATAAGTTATAAGTTATAAATGTAAACGACGTATAGCTGCACTTCATAATTTCATGAAACATGTAACATTATAAGTTATATAAAATATTAATCATCTATTATGAGTATTATGAGTTTTATACCAGTCGGGGAAAATTTTTATACCAGTCGGGGAAAATTATTTTGACGATTATAATTTAGCCGTACTTAATGCTTCAACAGAACATTTTTAATTTGGCGGTATGGTATTAAAAGAATTTCGTTTATATTTTAACACCGTTTTTCTAAATCGTCAAGTCCAATATCTTGTCAAAGTTAAAATAAATCGTCAATGCTGTCAACGAGTCAATACGAGGCTAGTAGACGCTTTACTGAAACTTCTTATTGAGTTTTGAAGGGAATAAAATAATAGCAAGCTTTTTGAAGTTGTACCAATCGCCTACACCTGTGCAAGCTAATGAATATTTAATGCCTAATATTCTATCAATATTACACATTTAGAACCGAAATAACTCAATTTTTTTAAAGAAATACAAAAACAACGTCACACATACAACCCCCGCTAAAACTCCAAACAAAAAATAAGTGAAGTGTGTTTAAGTTTTTCAAAAGTTCCCGTGACATCCATTCTTGCATGTCGTTAAAGAAAATAAACAGTTTTTCATAAATAAAAATATTTTCTATAACTACCTACTTATATACCTAATTGTTATTTTTATTTAACTAGGTAGATAGGTTTCTTGAATCACAAATAAATTTATTTAAGTTTTCTATGAACCTATTGCAGATCAAGCAATAAAAGTATCCTAAACATAAAACTATGTTTTAGAGTAAGTAAAATATTGCTCTCTGTCAAGTAACTCTATATTAATATGATATAAATATTTGGACATAGGTATAATTATTTCGCTGTTGCATAAAAACATAATGTTGTAATGTCACATGGGTTATTTCATTGGTAATGTAACATAGGCTATTCCAAACTGACGAACGTTATAACTTACAAGCAGGTGAAACTAACTCCACCTAATGCAATGAACAATAAATTTGAAGTTACATTTTGTGCCTAACGTCTTTTCTCATGGGTTTGATAATGATAAAATATGCCATTTGTATGTTTATTTCCTTGTATAATTCATTTGAATAATAGATATAATTGTATAAAATAAATATTAATTAGAGAATTTCCATATTTTTATTATCTTCATACTAAGCATTGTTAAAATACTTTTTAACAACAGAATATATACCTACCTACCTATATTTAATTTAATATCTGCTAGTGACAAAAACTTTGAAAATTACATTTTACTTTTTAAAATTAAAGTAATGACGACAAAACTATATTATTGCGACCCGACTCACATTTGGGAATTTTGGTTTCGTTTTGTTTCTAATATTTTAGAATTTAGGCACTGAAATCTGTTTTGTTTTTTAGAGCGTTATTTTTTCACATTTTGTTAACAGGCGAACACTTAGCAAAATGCAACTACAATTGAAGCAAACTATCTTTAAAAAAAATAGTCAAAAACGAAAAACTTAGTTTAAAGAATCAAAAACTTAGTTTGAAAAAAAAATCTTTTTTTTACTCGTGAGAAAGTTACTTGGCCAAATGCGCGTTTAGGTGAAGTAGGTTTATGTGTGTGGTGGCAGTATTTTTACGATCACCATGGTTTGATGAGCACAGGGCAGGGGTTATTAGACCTTACGGCACTACATATAGTATAACGTTTTAGTATGTAGATTTACCACTGAATTTACCTTAAGCAAGTATTTAATACTTATTCCGCAAAAAAAGTTAAAGTTTCAGAATATTTCTGTATTTTTTGGTCAACATCTTTCGATACTAAATAATGGTAGATAAATAATACTGATAAAAAATATTATAGGTAGGTACTTAAAGACAGACAAAACTTTTAAACTAAAATTAAAAGCTAAGAATAATCCGTTAGTTAGGCAAGTATTTTCATTAATACTTCTTATTTTTATACCAAAAGTAAAACTAGGGAACTCTACATTTTTCCCGACTTGCACTTAGCTGGTTTATTTTAGACACTGATTGAAAGTACCTACTTTAATTATAAATGCTAGAAATAGGTTTAATACGTTTTATGGTGTACCTAGTTACCTTAATTTTTACTTTACTAACAAGGTTTATTTTAGGTTCCAATTAAAATTAGCGGAACCTTAAGTAATAAAAATGTATTTTTTTCAAATAATGTACATTGTACAGCCTCGTTAAATTATTTAACTCTAACAAAATGTTTGAGAAAATGTAATGGTAGAGCTATACCTACATATCTAAATAATATTTTTGGTCGATTGAGGAAATGTTGGAGGCGAAAATTAGTTAAGAAATTGATACCTACCAATCTATTTCATTATTAGTAGGTACTGTTTCAAAACTTTATTTCTCAGCAATAACAAAAATGTTTAATAATCGCAAGAAAATAAGAGTTAACTTTTTGCACGGCCTTATGTGAATATTAAAATTGAGATTTTAATATTATGGATGTAAAAAATTAAAAATTAATTATTCTACTTTTTATTGAGATTCCATTTAAGGTGCGTTAGTTTTTGAGATTAGCGTTTTATTCCGTTGTTTTTATAACTTTATCTGATCTACTATTTTATAGCCACTGTTTAACTTCAAACATTTTATTCGTAAACCATCGCGCGTCGCTTCGAATATTGAATTACGATTTTTGTACTTAAAAAAGATAATAAAAATAAAATGAACGTCATAAACTTACTCCACTCCACTTTTACGATCATTCACAATGTTTTTGTTGTAACGAAACTATTATTTTTGTTAAACATATTTAGCTCGGGCAAAGCTTCTACTTGTTCTTTCCAAATAAAATGTAACTTATTTTTGGGGAACATTTTATTATTTCATTTAACTGTTTATCATTTTTAGCGTTCCGTATTCTCGTTTATAGTGTTTTATGCGTTATGGAATTGTTGTACGTAATAATATGTAAAAATAATATATTACGAAAAACATTTAAGTTATTTCTTAGTTAAAAGACTCTACAACTTAAAAATCGTGTAATAAAACAAATGGTTAGCTTATAATTTATAAATGATATTAGGTAACTTTGTAACAAAAAGTTTTTATTTGTAATTTATTATATATAGGCGCATTATCGATAATTTATAAATCAATTTATATAACAAATAATTACGCCATTATAATCTTGATTTACATACTTTATTAATGATACACTTTGTAACGGTTGTTTACTTATTTACCTAAATAAATGTGTCTTTTGCACTGACACTTTTAGTTAAAAGCTCCACATTTATGAACTGTAATACCTATCTGACATACAAACAACTTAATCAATGTATTTTTATGACGAAAGTAATAATAATACGCACCTAAACATGACGGTTAATAAAAAAACACTTTAAATTTAATGGCACGGTTACCGTCGGAGATAGTAGGTATACGAGTAGCTCACACGTGTGCGCATTCTACTTCTTTAGTATTTTTTCTTTTATAATTAACCTTTTTAGAATGTTTACTTTTTGAGATAAATAAAAAATAATGTTGTTTACATTCTTTCGATTTCCCTGCATTTTTTGTGTCTATCACTTCGCGAACTCTACCAAATGTAGAGTCTCGGTTATAAATCTTATTTTTTGTATGTTTGGTGATTTAATTTGTTTCTTTAATGTTAATAAAAGATGGTAATAATAACTAGGACTAGTTCCTATCAATAAGTATTAGAATATCTTGAGACTATTATTTATCATCCTATTTACCTACCTTATTATAAAAAAGCATTATTTTAATTCGTCACATCTGAATGTTAATGATCAACATGTTATTTAATTTATTTTAACAGACTGTTTTTATACTGTATCCTGTTGGTTGAAACTAAAGTATGAAATAGAAACTTTTTGCTGAAGTCAAAACTTTTCTATCGACGGACAAAAACAATGTAACCCTACTGAGAAGTCCCCTCGTGTGCCGTTAAGCGTTATTGTGGTGCGAACGAAAAATCTGTGTTTTTTTTCTTTTCATTGTCAATTGAATTTTATTGTTGGTTTCCGAGATAGGCCCTTTTGTGCCCAACCGTGCGTTTAAAGCCGCTTGTTGCTCTACCTAAAGATTTCCCTGTCCCCTTTATAGGAGCATCGCGCACAATGGGACCCCCGCGGACCCCGCTGGAGGCCACTTTTATCTTATTTATTGTTACATCTCAACTTTTATTCTATCAGGTGTCCCTGCATATGGACGAGTTAGATTTCCGTATATCCTCCAGCTATCGTCAGCTTTTCTAACGAACGTAGGCCTCATCCTCGGACTCTACATCCTCCGTTGCGCCTTCTCTACCTATCTGATCCTGTACCGTTCGACAGGTGAATGTTGTTATGTCATTTCTACCTACTTTTGGGGCACGAGATCAGCTGGGCGACCCGCCCCCCGTCCCCCGACCCCCTACCTATCTGTCGACTATCATACGTCCCTGCACTCACTCGGAAAAGTGTACATACCCTAGGCTGAGCCATGAAAGGTCGGCCCGAGCCGAGCAAGGCTCCGCTGGCCACCACGAAGTTTTTAAGCCCACGCTAAAACACAACACAGGCACGTGAACACATACACAACAATTATTGGACACCGTCACAGCGGCCCGCTAGCTCACTAGTGTCATAATGCACTCGCGTCGGTCGGTATGTGGGAATACGGAGCGCGTCGGTCCGAGCGAGGCGCGGGGTGCGGGAGGCCCGGCGCGCTCGGCAGTCTGGCGGACACTGGCCCGGCGCCGCACGCGGGGCCCGCGCCGGGGCGTGGCCGCGCCCCGCCGCCCTCCCGCCACCTCCCGCCCCTGGCACGCCGCCCAATCGCGGCCGGGCCCCGTGCCCCTCCCGCCGCGTCCCTCCCCCCGCGCCGCCCGCACGCCGCGCCCGCACCCACCGCGCCGCACTCCGACCCGCGTCTCTACGTTGCGCGGACGAGGTGCATTCCGAGCGTTCAATTTTGCTGTAATCAACAAAAAGCGTTACGGTTATGTAACGCGAGAACAACACGAGTATTTTTAGATAAAAATTTAATTGATGCTCGGATTCGTATGCGGCGAGTATGAATGTATTAATAATAATTAACTTATCTCCTAGATAACGAAGTGCCGGTAACGCGAGCCCCTAACGCATCGCAGAGATACGGCCCTCGAAACAAAGTTATGCCCAATTATCGTGTATATGTCTTAGATTCTATACATTCGTTATATGTTTGTGGACGACCGAGCTCTAGAAATGGTAAGTGCTCAGTCCGGTCCGAAGTAACTCGACTGAAAATTATGTAGAGTCGGGCTTACAGAGATTTTTTATTTTTTATTTTACATTAAATCTATCTGATAATAAAAAAATGTGAGTCATGAAATTTAAATATTAAAACTAAGGAGTAGCAAAAAGGTTTCTCTACATAGATACTAAAAATGTTAAATACAGTTGGAGTTTTAGGGTAAGCAACATCTATAAAATGAAATAGACTCCATAAAATAGGAAAATAAAAACTTACTTATATTTTGTTGTAAAGTAAAAAAAAGAAATCAAGATTTTCTACGTAGATTGCAGAATGTAGAGCCATCTTGACGTATTCTATTCTGTGAAGAAAAGTTGACACTAAATTACACGAAGATAATAAACCCTAATAATACAAACGACACATAAAATTACACATAATGATACATAGAGTTACACATAATAATGCATGAAATGATACATAGAGACTACACATAATAATCTGCAAATTCAACAATGAATGTCAGCTCAAATCGTTTGCATAAAATAACGGCCATATTTATTGCGCTGTGAAATTGTAACTCAAAATGATAAAATCAAAACTCCGAAACTCAAAACACTTGTTAGATTTACCTAATTGATACTTTCGTGTTTTTATATAAAAATAAGGAAGAAAATTTTTATTCAAATTGCTTTATGAAAATTAGTATGGAACAAAAATATTTTGAGAATAAATTGCTCTACATTTATGTAAACAGATGCTGTTCGGATAATTATTATATTACACTTTCAACAACAAGTACGTATATATACGTGAATTAACTTTTTTTACTAGATAGGTGGTAACTTCTAAAGTTACCCATGTATGTACCTACTTTATAATGTTTTTAAAGCTATTTACTCAACGTACAAAAATAAAATAACATTTGTTTAATAAAAATTTACCATTAAAATAATTGAAAATCAAAAAGTATTTCTTGTTGTTTCTTTCAAAACTCTTTTAAGCGATTTTTGTTTTGATTATTTCAAGACTCTAGCGAGTAATTTTTGGTTTATTATTTCAAGACCACTGAGAAATTTTTGTTTTGATTATTTCAAAACTCTACCGAGCAATTTTTGTTTTGATTATTTCAAAACTCTACCGAGCAATTTTTGTTTTGATTATTTCAAAACTCTACCGAGCAATTTTTGTTTTGATTATTTCGAAACTCTAACGAGCAATTATTGTTTTCATTATTTCAAAACTTTTATCCGGTTTCATTCAGGAATCTACCAAGCAAGTTTTGCCTTGATTCGTTCAAGACTCTACCAAGCAAGATTCGGCTAATTTCTGCTTTGTAAGATTGCAAATTAACTTTTACTTTTTAACATTTAATTAAGTAACTACATAAATAATTATTGTGGCAACACGTTTTATTATACCCTTAAATTTTATTTACAGCGGTCATTATAAGTGATAGCTACATAAACTGACATAGATAGGACCTACCCGAAACTAACATAAAATATCCTCTGTAGTAAAAATTATGAAAATAACGAAACAACATTAGTTAATAAACCAAAATATTACATAGTTATAAATTATTGTTGATTATGTAAAAGGTAGATATTATGTAGTTAAATAGGCCAAAAGATAAAGCGATTATCTATGACTCTTACTCAGTAACGGCCCGTTTCAATAACCTATATACCTATAACTAATTGTTAAAAACGTCGTCATTCAATCATTTGGGGTTTTTCGCGACGCAACTTCGACGTTTCTATCGAAACGGGAAGTTAGAGATCACTTGCTACAAGCAGGGTTAATGCGAAGATGGAATTACTTTATTTGTTTAAACACTATAATTTATACAATTATACAACAGCATATAATATTACACATACTTTTCGAATAATTTGAAACATTAATATGTTATTTCATTACGGCGTTATCAACAACAAGAATAATGAATTTATACAGCGCAGACGATGTGTTCATTATATTATTATTATTATTAAAATTTGTTCATTCTAATTTTGAATTTGTTAATGTAGAGACTGGTCGAAAATATTCTTAATTTTTTTCTCATCTTCAGACAAGCCACTTAATACATACTTTGTCTACATTTTATTGTTTTATAAAATATAAAAGTCAACAGGTAGATATGTTTTTGTGTTGTAAAGTGAATTGTAGTTTAAAATTTAACTTAAGTCGTCTTTTGTTTAGCTTCTAAGTACACGCTCAGTTTAGTGATAAGTCTTTATGTCAGGTTCGGGTTCGAATCTGGGGAAAAATTTACGGTTATGTATCTTTAAAAGTGACACTGGCTACAGTTATGTTCTTAAATTTTATAATAAATCTCTAAACTTAATATTATGTAGACAGTAAAATTATTTATCATACACAGACGAGTTCATAAAAAGATTTGTATAATTTTATATAACAAAAAAGTACGATTTAGAAACAATTAATATTTTAAATAATTGTTTACACACATAATACTGATTTTTTACAACATACATACATACATATAATCACGCCTCTTTCCCGTAGGGGTAGGCAGAGACCACTTCTTTCCACTTGCTACGATCCTTACATACTTGTTTCGCTTCATCCACTTTCATTCTTACCATCCATTCCTCCTCTTACATTCAACGTAGCGAAGCGGCGGCAAAACGAGACGTGATGGGTGGCGAACCACATCGCCGCCATTTTGAAAAATTAATTTATTTTTATCCCACGGATTTGCGGAGAGGATAGGAATAGGAAAAGGGAAGGATAGGTGGTGTGGAAAGGAAGATTGGTTAGTTAGAGTGGGAAATAGGATGGGGTGAGTATGACATAAATTTTTTTTTACGAGAAGACTGAAAAAAAAACTACGACTACGTAAAAAAGGGGTCTAAAGAGGCCAAAACAAGAAAATAATTCGCATAGTAATCCAGAAATGAATAGATACAAAAGTGGTAGAGTCGTGGTCACACCCACTAATGGCATCTAAGCGTCAGTTCACACCGAGATGCGTCGCGTCTAGGTATGATCTGACCCTAAGACCTAGAGAAGCTTCTAGAATTATACCCCAAGTACATTCAGACGGCTGAGATTTGACATCGACTATTCCGAACTTTATAAAGTAAGTGCGACCACCGGCTCTACCTTTACCACTTTTGTATTTATTCATTTCTGGATTTCTATCTGAATTATTTTCTTGTTTTGGCATTTTAGACCCCTTTTTTACCTAGTCGGGTTATAGTTTTTTAACTGATTTTTTTTAATTCGTACTTTTCCGTTTCCCAATCGAACATATTTTTGGAATAATATTAATAA